>CP092865.1:91777815-92377815 GCA_030710605.1 Cordylochernes scorpioides
CTCGCAGCTCCACCAGCGACCTTCAAGTAGATTTCTTGACCCTTTCTAGTCAACTTTAATTAGCTATTAGTCAATTCTAATTAAGTCGTGTTACCCTTGTGTCAAAAGAAGGAACACTCAAGACTTTCATTATAATTACTTTAATAATAAACTTTCGAAAGTTTGTCACAATATGCAAATAGGTAACAAATTAAACTAACTTTCAGAGATATCTCTTCATGGAGGTTCTTCTCTTAGTAGGTCTCTGGTCAACGATGTCTTCTATCTTGTGGTAGTCTTTAGACGATCCTTCGAACTCCAGTGATGATTACTTCTTTAGCTACTGGGAGGATACCTAGTTGAACTCTTTGCCAAGCACTTTCTTTCCCTTTCTCTCAACGACACACCCGCAAATTCTCTCTCTTTTAAAAAAAATGTATTTAATTTGCATTCATAGAGAGATACATTATGATGCATTAGCGCGCCATTTATTTTATTTGGCATTTCGGACGTGATATCCCAGCTTGGGATACTTGCGCCTAAATACATTTTAGCAACCTATATACAATTCATTTTATATACAATTCAATAACAGGACTTAAAAACAAAATTAAAACTGAAAGGTTGGTTTTCTCAAACAGAAAAGAAAATCTAAAATGAATATTTTTTTACAAAAATTATTGAATTTTACATTGATGCCTTTGTTATATACAAATTCACGCATTGCTTCGATGGGATAAAAATGATTACTTCTGTAGGTGTGAAAGATCGGACATTCTATTAATAAATGTATTGAGTTTTGATTTTCTTTTCCACAGAAGCAGCTAGGATCATCCGTTGCCCCGATTTTCGCCAGAAATTCTCCAAAATTACCATGATTTTTAATTAATTGTGTTTTATAAAAATTTGGACGAAAATAAAAAAGAAATCCAAATGGGAAAATTTTCCGGAATGTTTCATGCGCCATCTGTTATGAAAATTATGATAGTAGATTAAACTGGCGAAAAACCGCTGGGAGGGTTCACCACTAATGAACCAGGCTCTCCCATTAATTTTTCCATTGCAGTAAGAGCAGTAAATATTTTTTATTTTTTAAAAAATCATACGCGTCTATAATAGTTTCGAATTTTCATAGAGAGATATATTTATAACCTAGGTTCCTGGAGCGCAGAATGTCAACTACCCGGGGTTTGTATCCATATATGCCTTGTTCCAAAATCACTTTATTAGGTACCGATCAAAAAGAGCAACCTAGCTTATGATAATTGCAACAATGAATAATATGTGAAGGTTATTCTCATATTAAACAAAATGTTAACGTGGGATTCAATCCCGGTTCATGACTGTCAGGAATTGAGGGTTTTATCCACTCATCCATCGACTTCTTGTATTAAACTGTTCTTTGTTCCAAAATCACTTTACTAGGTACCGCTTAAAAAGAGCAACCTAGTTTATGATATTTACAACAATAAATAATATATGTGAAGGTTATTCATATATTAAAACAAAGTGTCCAATACGGGATTCAATCCCGGTTCATGACTGTCGGGAACCGAGGGTTTTAACCACTTGTCTACCGACTACTTGTATTAAACTGTTCGTTGTTCCACAATCACTTTATTAAGTACCGCTCAAAAAGAGCAACCTAGTGTTTATGATATTTTCAACAATGAATAATATGTGAAGGCTATTCACTCGTCCACCGACTATTTTCTTCTTGTATTGGACTGCTCCAGTGTCGAAGTAAGTTTATTAGGTACCGCTCAAGAAGAACAGCCTATCTTGTGATATTTACAATGGATAATATGTACAGGTTCTTCACATTTACAGTGTATTTACATATTTACAAGATTAGAGCCTTATGCAGGGTATTGAATTCGGTGTGTTCCCTCCTCCAAGATGGGTTGTTATCCTCATTAATTTTTTTTCTAGCTACATGTCTTTTTCTTTAGGTTTTTCCATTTTTCTACATTTGTTCTCAGTTGAAAATATCCATAGTAATGTCCATTTTACATGAGGCAAAGTTTTAGTTTAGCAAGGATTGTTAAATATAGAGGCATTGAGAGAGTATATATCTTCAGCATTTATACAACATGTAATTTGTACATATATTTGGCATATGATTTGATATTCTCAAAATGGATATTCATTAACTAGTAAATTTGTTGATTAAATATGAAAGTTAACTTGCCAAAGGTTAGAGAAACTTTATGAGAATTGCAATAAATATATTTATAGTAATAAGTGGTAAAATGATTAACTCCATATCTTATTTCTTATGTAAAGATCGTTGATGTTCTAAGAAGAAAGTCTGATGGCTATTTTTATTTTTGAATCAACAGTTAGATTCTCTATCACAGAATCGCATCAAATTATGAAGAGGATCAGAATATTTGTGTATAAGAAAACATGAAATTTGTTTCTTAAATAAACACATTTATCAAATTATATTTAAAATTTTTGAGAATCTTTCTTTGTTTAGAAAGATTTAAAAATATATAAATTAGGTTTCCTGGGTCACGCGGCCTCAACAATGGCACTTTAGATCAAATACTTTTACCCTAGGTAGGATGTCTAGGAGCCTGGCCGGGCAGTTTGATCGGACTCGGCCGAGTGAGCCCATATCACCCCGAGTGAGGGCTGACTCGAGCGACCCCGATGTCAATGCTCTGTTAGAAGAGTGGTATAGGCCTCCTGGGGAACCCGCCACTATAAACATAGGGTAACGCGCCAACGGCAGTACCTCCTGGGTGGTGTGGAAATTATGCCTAAAATAATAAAATAAAAGAAGTAAAAACATACACGAATTAATAAACCTCTCAGATACCAGTTCATTTATATTAATTCTGGTATTTATATCTTGTTATAAAAATCTCTCTACAATCCAGTTTTCTAACATTGGGGATATCCATACGTAGAGAGATGGTTCACCCTAGTCAAATATCACAACCAGTCTAGAGATCCCCTAGAGATAACATAAAGAGAATGATAGATGAGGTACAAGATTGTCCCACAGAACACTCAATTGAGATCCTAGAGAAAATCTTCTGAGAAAACAAACAGTTGAGTTATCTGTGTGGGAATTTTATAAATGTGTGTTGTGTTGTGTGTGTTTGCAAATAAAACAATGTTTTTTTTAATATTGACATCTTGAATGTATAAGAACTTATTTTAGTTCAATCTTTCAGCGAGCAGAATGCTCTCCTTTCCCAAGACAAATGATTCTATATTGACATGGTTGTTAATCATATTTGCATACTGTTATAACTGTGTATAAATATCTATTAAACAGCTGCTATAGATTCATTTGTCTTTTGACAAAGATGAACGTGCTGCTCCCTGATTTATTGAAATAAACTAATTTTGTACAGATCCAAGCTGCAACTATCTTATTGAAATTCTACTCTTCGTGGATTGTAATATGTTTAGAGAAAAAAACCAATGCCTATATTCCCAGCTGTGCGCTCACACAGAAACCATCCACGTTTCAATAACATCAGAGAAGAAATAGCAATGAACTCTTTTCAAATTGAAACAAATATATTTGGTTTTTACTCAATAAAATAATGGTTTATTATCTGAGAAAATTGATTGAGAGCGATGGATAAATGAAGGTAACCAATAATAAGGATTTGATAAAGAAATACATCTGTGCCAAATAGACAAGGCAAGTTCCGCATGTCAAGAAGGAAGAAGCATTTAATATCAACATGGCAGGATAAACAAGGGACACGACTTGGATGACGCAGGAGTGGAAGCAAACAGTCGGTGAGGCTCTAGAAATATGGTCAAATGATGTCCAGATCATACATCATGTTCCCATCACAAATGGAAGGAGTTCCATGTCATACAAATAAAGTATCTATTGAATAAACCAATGAAACAGAACCATAAATAGTAGTGCAAGCGACCCTATCTGTTTGGATGCGACAGCTCATTGGACGCTCTGTAGAATTTCGGCGGCAAGGTGTAAAACAAAGATGTCGCACGCAATATACCAACGACGCCGTTCGTATCCCGAGCTGAAGAAAAATGCCGCATTTTCTTTCCTATTACCTTCTCTTCTCCACCCGTATAGGGGCGTACACCACAGTAACAAGAAACCTCACAATCTATCCACTCACTCTGTGTCGCAACAACATATCTAGGAAGTCTCTGGCATGCACAGGCTAACGTCAAAGCGGCCTAAAAATTCCCAAAATAAAGAAAACAAAGTAAGGACCCATTGAGCGAATCAACAGAGAACATTCCCTGATACAGGACTACTAACCGATAGAATGTGACTGGTGAGGATAAATATGTACTGGACAGTAACGATCTACATTTATTTATTATACAACAAGGTACGATATTGAAGTATTTACATAGAAAGCAAAGGAAATAGATAAACTGAAACTTAAGATTAATTATTTACATATTTACATGTATCAAACGACAGAGTTCATAAAATTTGTATAAGCAAATGTTGTAATAGAGTTAAATCATTTAGATCAATGTAGCACTTCTACAAGTTCTGGAGAATTGTTTGTTCAGTTTCTCCGCAGTAACGATCTACAAGGAAGGGACCAGAAAAATAACTCCTCTCTGGAACAGAACAGTTCAAAGCCTACCATTGATACAGCAACGACCACTGTAGAATATTCTATATACAGTTACGAGCGTCATGCGTGGCCTCTGTCACGGTTTGCTTTTTTTGGAATGGCGCCCTCCTATTGGTCGGCTACGATCACGCCACCTTTGCCCCCCCCCCCCCCCCCCCCCCCCATCATGCCCCCCTCCCCCATTTCTGTAACTATTGTGTTGGAGCGGGTCGCTCCTTAAATAAATGCATATATTAGTTAATAACCAAATGGAATCCTTTCTTTCTTTTTCCCAGTAAGAGACGCCTACGGAAGCCAACAGTACATAGACAGATAAAGCACATAGGCTATAGTTATTAACTAATATATGCATTTATATAAGGCGCCAATTTATAATTGTAACAAATAGTATTTGAATCAAAACATTCAATCGGGTAAAACACGGGCGTTGCCCGGGTCATTCGGCTAGTATATATATACTTACAAGATGAGAACCGAGCTTAAGACGACGGTGTAGGAGGTAGATATACATAGCGTCCATCTTTGGAAATCCACCGGACAGATCAACTACTGATCCCGGGACTACTCACACTGATGTGCCGAGCTGGTCATCCCAGGGAGGTTTGCCAACATGGACTATAGTTTGGATATGGTCACTCACGAAGAACTTCCATTTCCCTGAACAAACTTTCTGCTGAACTCTACAAGTGGCTGTGTCTACTCGAGACTGAACCGGCTTCTCTATAGGCCGAAGTTACCACTCTATAGGATCGTGGTAAAGTAGGAGTTCCAGTAGGACAGGCCGTGATTCGTGCCTTTAACTCCAAGGCAGACTGTCTCATCAAATTGATATTAGTAGATTATGAACACTTTCCTTCATACAGATATATCACAATAATGATATAGGAAAAGAAGCTTTATTCTAAAAAAAAAAGTTTTTTAATATTCTAATCGATTCTTTAGAAACATCTATACTGTCTTTTACAGCCCATAAATAGCTTTTTACTCAAAACTTTTGTTTTTACAACGATAGTACATTGTCTCTATTATCATCTAAGGTCTAATCTCTTGCAAGTAGATAAATTGTAATCCACAGTTTACCATACTATATTTCCATCATTATACTTTCATCTCAAACACATTCATTAACAAAATAACAAACTTTCAACATCATTATTTAGTAGAAGATCTCATATATAGATGAATATTAGTAAATTAAATTTAATTGACACCTATCATTAAAACTTTACACAAATAAATTTACTGGCAATGCGTTTCTTTTAAATATCATCAAATATTATCTCTAAAAAAAAAACATATTTTGTGGAAGAGCTTTGCTCGATGCAATACCTTGAAATTATATGTATGTACCTCTACAGACCTATAAGCTTATGTCCATAGTTCACTAAACACCCCTAAGCTGACTTCCATAGAAAATACAGGGTATACTCCAAACCAATCCAATACAATAGTAGAGCGGTCTAGAGATTAATTTGGCGAAACCGCTGAGAGGGTTCACTACTGATGAGCCAAGCCCTCTCATTCAATAACTCATATCATTGCAGTAAGGTCTGTAGAGATAATATTTGATGATATTTAAAAGAAACGCATTGCCAGTAAATTTATTTGTGTATAGATGAATACTTAATGATAACTGTTAGAGCTTAAATTTGGCTACTGTTAAATCAGGCACTCTCAAATTATTGTATTTGTAGTTTATTTTGAATCCAGCCTAATTAAAAAAAAACGAGAGATAAAATTCAAGGTATTTTCAAAACCAACTTACATATAAATTTTAAATTTATATTTACAGGCTAACGTTACTTTTAAATACTAACAAAAAAAGCAATCCTTTTTTTTAGTTTTAATTTCTATGGCAAAATAGAGCGCCATCTATAACTATATTTTATTGTAAGCAAGATATACATCTGTGATATAACACTGAATTTATATAAGATACAAATGTAACATAAACGAAATATCGATAATCAAGACAGTAGATCTTTAGTATACCAACATATAAGAGAAACAGGCCATTCCTTCTCCCTATCAGAACCAAAGACCCATTACTCCAACATCCCCAATAGACTACAGAGACTTATAATAGAATCTATCATATCCAGAAAGCACAATAGCATTAACAGAAGAATAGATATTCCGGAAATTTATAACATTATATTCCCTGAGCCCAGCCCATAACCCCAGGTGAAGCACGCGCAATAGAAGCCCGCGTTGATCATGCCTTAAAACAAATGTAAACAGTGAATGGACTTTATTTAATTTTAAATCATATTTTATTGGCGTATTAATCATATAAAGCAATTTCTCCCGTAGAAGGGCGTACTTGCCCGAAAGCTCGAGATATTTTTTAAATAAAAAATATTTTAAAAGAAATTTTTCCCTGGAAGTTTTATGTTTTTATTTTAACAAATGTAATATACTGGAGGGTTCTTCTAAGCCGGGAGGGGAGTTTCCATTGGGCGATGATCAAGGTTTGGGGGCCAGCAGGACCTTGCCTACGTTCTTGCGGTCAGCCTGGCGACGTGTGGCGGACTTGACGTCACTCAGGGTCCACGTGGAGTCAATGTGAGGACAGACCTTCCTTCATAAGAAATGAATAGATTCAACCACGAATGTTTTCTTTTGTACATAAAACAATTTTTATTTTTTACTGTTCTTACTGCGATGAAAAAATATTGGGATGGCTTGGTCATCAGTGGTGAGAAAATCATGTACATATATAAGTAGAAGATAGGATTAAAAAAATAACCATTTCCCTGAGGAAAGTGACATTGAATCACTGAAACATCGGGAATTTGATGAGAGAAGCGTGGACGCGGGCGCCGCTTGGAGGCGCTGCATGAAGATAACTGACCAATGGGAACGGCCCAACTCAACGGTCCGTCTTCATCTTGTATATAGTCTTAAGCCTGCTTTTGTTCTACTGCTGTGTGCGGTTGCTATTCTTTTGTCAACATATATATCCTTATATCTAATAATAATATTATATTTATAAAATCACTTATTTGGCTCTTCTTTTGCATCACCGACCCACAACAGAATTGAATTTAAAAAATGGATTGATGTATTTATATAAAAAATAGACACTTCGGCAAGTTGGCGTTTTTTTATTTTCTCAACGTTTCAACAAAAAATATTTTGTCTTCGTCAGGAGAAGTAAATAAAAATAAATCATTTGGCAAAGCGTTAAAAATTTATATATGCTAAAAGATATAACTTAAGTTTTGTCCATGAGTGTTATCTTCAAGGATCATTGAGAAATCTTCTATTGACCATACTGTATGGATAGAGTTTAAAGAATAAAGGGAGAGTTGGATCAAGGATGAATTGGTTTAATAATGGGATCGATTGATGTTTAATTAAATACAAGGAAGAAATCATATCTTTTTCCCCAAAGTGTTTAGATAGTAGTTTCAAATTTAAATCATAGATGGCGTTACATTTTGTGTTGAAAGAAACTGTGATGATATGTTGTGCAATAAATTCACTGATAAGTTGAAATTACCGAGGACGGCCACCCTGGAGCAATCCTTATCAAGTTCGATTCCACGCTGGCAGATAGCTTCCTGCATCGTCCTTGAGTAGAGGCCTTCTTTACTGAGTATATTATCACTAGCCGAATGACCCGGGCAACGCCCGTGTTTTACCCGATTGAATGTTTTTATTCAAATACTATTTGTTACAATTATAAATTGGCGCCTTAAATAAATTCATATATTAGTTAATAACTATAGCCTATGTGCTTTATCTGTCTATGTACTTTTGGCTTCCGTAGGCGTCTCTTACTGGGAAAAAGAAAGAGAGGATTCCATTTAGTTATTAACCAATATGTGCATTTATTTAAGGTGCGACCCGCTCCAACACAATAGTTACAAAAACCAAGAAGCGAGTGGGGGGGGGGGGGGGGGGCAAAGGTGGCGTGATCGTAGCCAACCAATAGGAGAGCGCCATTCCAAAAAAAAAGCAAACGGTGACAGAGATGAAAACTGAAGAATTAAGAACGCATGACGCTCGTAACTGTATATAGAATTATTAGCATTATTATTCATCATAATCATCACCATCATATTGTCTCACCAAGTTTCAGCTTTTCAGGGTCGTCGACCTTTGTTTCCTCCTTCTTGGTATTATACACGTTTCCCAAGCGGGTTTCCATACTCAAATCAAATAAATAAAAGTAAATAAAAATAAATTACCTTTTAAAGTTATTGTGTTTATTTATTCGTTGTCTTCCTTGTAGGTCGTGATCCGCAGTCTTGGTCCAGGTCCTCTCTGGCTCCAATAACCAATCAAGATATATGTACAATAACAATATTACAAAAGAAATGAAACTATAAAAAGGAATGATGATAATCAAAATAATCTGTTTAAATAAATATTAAATATCATAGAATATTTTGAATAAATGTAGAGCGCATTAAAATTGATGCAACAATATGGTACAGCCATCTCAGATACAGAAGGTTGCTATCATGGAATGCCATTTTTCATCCTGTTCTGAACAATTCTCTTCATCTCTTCCTTGTCTTTAATTAGATATCAATCGATTCCATTATCAAACCAATTCATCTTTGATCCAACTCTCCCTTTATTTTTCAAACTCTATCCATCCAGTATGGTCAATAGAATTCTCAAATATCCTTGAAGACCTACTCATCGACAAAACTTAATTTATACTTTTTATCACATATAAAATGAAAGGATTTAAACAGGAATGTTTCTTTTTTATACATAATACAAACTTCTACTGTCCTTACTGCGATGAAAAAAAATATATTGGGAGGGCTTGGCTCATCAGTGGTGAACCCTCCCAGCGGTTTCGTCAATTTAATCCACCAGACCGCTTCTACAGAACTCTAATACTGTTTTGGACAATTCTGCTTATATACGCAGCACTGAAGGGTGGAATCTCAGAAATGGTTTTCAAGAAAGCTATGGACATAAGCTTATAGGACTGTAGAATTATATATAAATATTTGCATCGAGCATTTAACATGTATATCGGGATTCAGACAATAGCTCTGAAAGATATAGCAGTGACCTTTATTGAAGACATACGAGATAACCAAGTGTGTATACACTCATGGACAAAACTAAAGGAAGTTGTACCTTTTAGCATGTATATCGGGATTCAGACAATACACTCATGGACAAAACTTAAGGAAGTTGTACCTTTCAGCATGTATATCGGGATTCAAGACAATATCTCTGAATTATATTACAGAGACCTTTATTGAAGACACACAAATAACCAAGTGTGACCAAAATTACCTCTGTCTCCTTAAATGTATCCCTATATTTATAAATAGGTTATCTAAGAAGGAGAAGAAAAAATATCAATTTAAACACTGAGATTGGGGTTTCTAATCGCTATCTCTGAAGATGTGGAAGAATAAAAAAAGAGGTGAAAGGATCGGCTGACTTCTTATCATAAGGAATGTCTATCTTTCTTATCCTTTTCTCCAAACAGCTAGACCAGTCCTCTATGGTACAGCCTGCCTAATCACGGATAGATTCTACGTTTTATTCGCGATATGTGTGATGTCACTGAAGACCCGCTGGTGATCTTACATCTGCAGTGGTGGCGCCATTTACATGTTGACATTGCATATATCTGATTTCTGTGATAAAAATCTTCATCATCATCATTGTAAATTAGTCATTTTCATTACTTAAATAGAGCGGACTGTACACTTTGACCTTGTATTGACAAGATGCCAATGAAATTGTGTCAATTGTCAATTATCTCTATATCTCACGTGGTCTCTCCATATCTCCCTCCTTCAGTGCCTTCCTCTACTGAGGGTGGGCCACATGGTCTCTCCATATCTCCTTTCTTCAATACCTTTCTCTACTGAGGGTGGGCCACATGGTCTCTCCATATCTCCCTCCTTCAGTGTCTTCCTCTACTGAGGGTGGGCCGCATGGTCTCTCCATATCTCCCTCCTTCAATGCCTTCCTCTACTGTATCTCCCTCCTTCAGTGCCTTCCTCTACTGAGGGTGGGCCACATGGTCTCTCCATATCTCCCTCCTTCAGTGCCTTCCTCTACTGAGGGTGGGCCACATGGTCTCTCCATATCTCCCTCCTTCAGTGCCTTCCTCTACTGAGGGTGGGCCACATGGTCTCTCCATATCTCCCTCCTTCAGTGTCTTCCTCTACTGAGGGTGGGCCACACGGTCTCTCCGTATCTCTCTCCTTCAGTACCTTCCACCACTGAGGGTGGGCTACATGGTGTCTCCATATCTCCCTCCTTCAGTACCTTCCTCTACTGAGGGTGGGCCACATGGTCTCTCCATATCTCCCTCCTTCAGTGTCTTCCTCTACTGAGGGTGGGCCACACGGTCTCTCCGTATCTCTCTCCTTCAGTACCTTCCACCACTGAGGGTGGGCTACATGGTCTCTCCATATCTCCCTCCTTCAGTGCCTTCCTCTACTGAGCCACATGGTCTCTCCATATCTCCCTCCTTCAGTGCCTTCCTCTACTGAGCCACATGGTCTCTCCATATCTCCCTCCTTCAATGCCTTCCTCTACTGAGGGTGGGCCACATGGTCTCTCCATATCTCCCTCCTTCAGTGTCTTCCTCTACTGAAGGTGGGCCACATGGTCTCTCCATATCTCCCTCCTTCAGTGCCTTCCTCTACTGAGGGTGGGCCACATGGTCTCTCCATATCTCCCTCCTTCAGTGCCTTCTTCTACTGAAGGGTGGGCCACACGGTCTCTCCATATCTCCCTCCTTCAGTGTCTTCCTCTACTGAGGGTGGGCCACATGGTCTCTCTATATCTCCCTCCTTCAGTGCCTTCTTCTACTGAAGGGTGGGCCACACGGTCTCTCCATATCTCCCTCCTTCCTGGACCCAACCCTTCAGTGTAACATATAAAAGCAGAATGATCCAATACAGTATTAGAGCTCTAAAGAAGCGGTCTGGTAGATTAAAAATTGGCGAAATCGATGGGAGGGCTCACCACTGATGAGCCAAGCCTTTCTAATATTTTTCATCGCAGTAAGGACAGTAGAAGTTTGATTCATGTGTGAAAAAAACATTCGCGTCTTAATACTTCCATTTTCTGTATATAAATGGTGCGTTATTGCTTTATACTAAATATATTTTTATTATTATCCCTAGTACACGTGGTACAGGCCATGATAATCATGGTGGGTAGAAGTTGGCGACTAATTTTACTGTAAGTGCACCACATGTCTACACATGTGAAAAGCAGTTCGACTTTTGCACTTACCAATATGCCAGAGCCCCGTTTGGTTACTTGCACTCGCTGGTGAGGTTGGACTTTTATAAGAATCGGAAGGCATTTTTCTTTCTTTCTTTTTTTTTTTAATTAGAAAAAAAGTGCCCAATGCGGGATTTGATCCCAGGTTGTAGCGGTCGATAACCAACAGTTTAGACCATCCTTCCAACGACCCACATACTAAAGATGAACTAAGAAAAAAGCATCTCCTTATCGTGCAACTGAAAGTTGCTGATGGCTTGCGCCATCTATCGGAATAAATATCAACTATTCTCGTTGATTTTTAATTATTCCAGAATTGGCCAAATACCCATTCTTGATTAATCAAGAAAAGTTAACCACGGACGCGTTTCGGGCTGTTGGCCCTCATCAGCGTGGTGCAAGCCAGATGAACTGTGTGAATAGAAATAGAGAGAGGTTTGTGTCAGATGACTTGCTGCTATCTTATCTCTTCTTATCTTCTTACTGTATTTATATATTAGAAGATAGGATATTTTAATGTATCTCCCACGTGGTCTAGTGGCTAGGATACCTGGCTCTCACCCAGGAGGCCCTGGTTCGATTCCCGGCGTGGGAATTTTTTTTTTTTTTTTTGGGTTCGAAAATTATACATTTTGATTCGTAAAACCATATTCTTTCTTTTTTTTCTAAGTTCAAAGTCGAACTGCTTTTCACATATGTAGACATGTGGTGCATTTACAGTAAAAGCAGTCGCCTACTTCTACCCACCATGATTATCATGGCCTATACCATGTGTACTAGGAATAAGCAAAAAAATATGTTCTTTCTTTTTTAATGTGGCACATAAGGCTTCTGACTTTGGATCAGAAGATTGCAGGTTCGAATCCTGTCGCAGACGGTTCTTTTTTTTTTTTTTTTTTTTTTTTCTGGGCTCGAAAATCATATTACAATACACCATATTCTCTGTTTAATGTGGCCTCCAAAATGTGCACCATAAAGCGAATGGTGCACGCGAGAGTTATAAATGGTTGTTGCTGTTGCTAAATGTAACACATACCATATTGAAATTAAATGAAAATACCACGCGGACATATAACATTGTAAAATTGCTCTGGTTAAATACAATATAATTCAACAAAACACAAGGAAAGGTTAAATATACGAAATAAACTCTGAGAGAATAATTACAAAAACAATCACAAGACTCAGAATGAAACACTACAAAGGAATGACAATACATCCAGATGACACAAGAACCTACAGGACATGTAACAACTGTCCTGATGTGGAACTAACACCTACTCACATATTCTCATGTCCAGCAATTGCCGCAGCCTTGCAGAAAATTAAAATTGACCTCGAACAGCAGCTTTACACACCAAGATAGAGTACATTGCTGTGATAAAGATAAATGGAGATATCTGAGGCTCTTCATTGGACACAACAACAACAACAGAAAATTGACCCAGAACAGCAGCTTTACACACCCAAGATAGAGAACATTGCTGTGATAAAAATATATGGAGATATCTGAGGCTCTTCATTGGACACAACAACAACAACAGAAAATTGACCCAGAACAGCAGCTTTACACACCCAAGATAGAGAACATTGCTGTGATAAAAATATATGGAGATATCTGAGGCTCTTCATTGGACACAACAACAACAACAGAAAATTGACCCAGAACAGCAGCTTTACACACCCAAGATAGAGAACATTGCTGTGATAGAGATGTATGGAGATATCTGAGGCTCTTCATTGGACACGGCAACAACAACAGCATTGAAAACACCGGTTCTCGTTCGATCACCAAAGTTAAGCAACGTTGGGCCCGGTCAGTACTTGGGAAGGTGACCATTTGGAAACGTGGTTACCGGGTTAATAGTACCCAATTAGGTACCATTAGTACCTGCTCACTGTGTGTATCAAATATCCTTCAGAGTCATTGTCTGAATCCTGATATACATGCTAAAAGGTACAACTTCCTTAAGTTTTGTCTCCATGAGTGTATTGTCTGAATCCTGATATACATGCTAAAAGGTATAACTTCCTTAAGTTTTGTCTCCATGAGACAATTGACAATTAAAGAAATTTTATTGACGACCCGTCAATGTTAGTACTCAACGAAGAGGATCAATTGATAAAATTTACACAAAGAAAATCAGGTGGAGCGCTTGCCGCGGGGACGTCTGGTCTTGGGAGTTAAGGCTTTTATGAGCTCGGACAACCCGCTGAGAATCCTAGGATGGCAGTCCCGAGCGCGCTCGAAGACCGTCTCGAAGAAGACGGCGTAGTGTTTCTTAAAATCAGGCGAGAGTCTCGCAAGGAAAGGCGCCCTAGATTGGGAGTGTAAGATGGCATTAATGACGTCAGTCCAGGAGATTTCCGACTCGACCAAGGCTACAAGGTCGGGTTGGGAACTGAGTACTTCTCTGAAATTCTTAAAGATCCAATCTTCTAGGTACGGCGGCAAGTCTTCCTCCATCGGGGCAGGCAGTGGAGAAGGAGGTGTCATAGCCGGTGTCGATTCCTCTTTGTGGGGAGCAGATGGTGTCGGCCCAGCAGGCCGAGGCGCAGGCAGTGGGGGTGTAGGTACTGCGGCTGGTGTTTTCGCCAGCTCAGCCCTAACCTGACCAAGGACCTTATATAAATTAGAGGTCATTCCGGGCTTCAGGTCCAGGATTTGGCTGATAAGGCCGGCGAGAGCGTCACTTTGCGGAGGTGGCAAAAGGGGTCCACGCTTTTTCGCCCTGGTCCTCGAGGAGAGGAGGTCCAGGACCTCCTCCCGCCCAAGACCAAGGGCGTCCGTCCCAGCAAAGGACACGCTGGGGTTTCCTTCTATGAACGCCACGAGGTCGTCCCCCGTTGCGTTTCTTGTTGATGACGTGGAGGACGCAGTGGTCTCCTCCACTATGGACATTTCCACGTCCGGTGTTGGGGCTGCAGGCCCGAGGGTCTCCTGGGTGGGTAGAGGGTCACGCGGGGCAACGAAGTCTGGCCGAGCGGGAGGCATCGGCTCTGGATGTTGTGACTTGGCTGGGCGAGGGCCTACGGGAACCTCAGGCGCCTGCAGGGACGGAGCAGGGGTCACAGGTGGAGGGGCAGAAGGCGTCTCCTCCAAAGGTAAGGCTGGGGCCTCTGGTGGAGATGGCCGAGGTGCGAGTGGATGGAGCACAGCTCGGGCCACGGGAGGAGCGCTGCAAACCTCCATGGCTGGACTGGGAAGCGCCGGCGCAGGAGGCGCGGCCGAAGTCGCCTAGGCAGCCCAGGCGCAGTCGATGGAGGGAGGCTGGTGGAAGGGGGCGGTGAAGCCCGTCTGGAGGTGGTGGGTCGCCCATGGAGTTGGAGGCAGTTGGCTCTTCTGTGACCCTGGCCACGGCATTTAGAGCACTTTATTCCAAATGTCAGGAATGCTGGCCAGGGCTCACCCTTGATCTTTATTTCGAAACGAGCTGGGAGCATTTCGACGGTTATGCCGTCATGGAGGAGAATAAAGGCCTCCCGGCGGCCGTCGGTGAAATCAAACTCTCCAACCCTAAGCTGTTTGGGGGCAATGGAGGTTATTCGGCCGTATCTGGAGAGGGCATCCATGACGGCGGCGTCTCCCACAAAGAAGGGGAGGTTCCCAATCGTGATTCTGATTGAAGTCCTCCTGAAGGGGAAGGTCTTGAGAAGGGTTCCCTCGATCTCGAGGCCCTCTCGAACTAGGCGCTCCGCCAGGGATCTGTTGGCGAGACCGACCAAGTATTGCCCGTTCACCTTAGTGAACTGGACAATGTTTCTTGTGCTTCCGACCACCTTTTCCATAGCTTTCATGTACTGGTAGGTCTGGTATTCCGGGCAGTACTCGAGGAAACAGCACTGCTCCTCGGTGCAGGACGCCTGGCGAGCCCTGGCCTCCATGACGTGTGCCCTCGTGGTCCTGATCTCCTGGACCTCGGGCATCCGTCCCGTCGACGGTCGCTGTCGGCGAGAAGTGCCAGCGCTGTTAGACTGCGCGGCGATGGCAGGCAGATCCGGCGAGTCGCGGCGCCTCTTCCTGCCTTTTACGACTGTGAAGCTGTCATCCTCCTCAGAATTCACATCCTCGGCATAGTCTGCCCAGTTTCTTTGGGCATCGGCACCGCGGTTGGAAGAAGAGATAGCCGCCAAGTTGAACGGCGCGGCCGAATTTACATTTCTTCCGCCGGCGGGCGAATTTGCATGAGTTTCAATTCTTTCATTAGTATTTGAGATATTTCTCTGCACAGGGCAGTTCTTCGTTGCTGTGCCTTCCAGGCATTTGATCAGCTTTTAAAGGGCTTTCAGCCCGTACTAAACTCGGCGTACTGCCGGTAGCCATACACCCGCCAGGGTGGAAAAAAAAAGGCGGAGCTCGACAAAAGCGTGCCGCTCAGTCGGCGTTTTGTCCATGAGTGTATTGTCTGAATCCCGATATACATGCTAAAAGGTACAACTTCCTTAAGTTTTGTCCATGAGTGTATTGTCTGAATCCCGATATACATGCTAAAAGGTACAACTTTCTTAAGTTTTGTCCATGAGTGTATTGTCTGAATCCCGATATACATGCTAAAAGGTACAACTTCCTTAAGTTTTGTCCATGAGTGTATTGTCTGAATCCCGATATACATGCTGAAAGGTAAAACTTCCTTGAGTTATGTCCATGGGTGTATTGTCTGAATCCCGATATACATGCTAAAAGGTACAACTTCCTTAAGTTTTGTCCATGAGTGTATTGTCTGAATCCCGATATACACATGCTGAAAGGTAAAACTTCCTTGAGTTATGTCCATGGGTGTATTGTCTGAATCCCGATATACATGCTAAAAGGTACAACTTCCTTAAGTTGTGTCCATGAGTGTATTGTCTGAATCCCGATATACATGTTAAAAGGTACAACTTCCTTAAGTTGTGTCCATGAGTGTATTGTCTGAATCCCGATATACATGCTAAAAGGTACAACTTCCTTAAGTTGTGTCCATGAGTGTATTGTCTGAATCCCGATATACATGTTGAAAGGTACAACTTCCTTAAGTTTTGTCCATGAGTGTATGAACATATATTGGATTACAATTACTTTGATACCATATAGCTCTATGTAAATAAGGTCAGGTAGTTTTTATTATACTAGCCGAATGACCCGGGCAACGCCCGGGTTTTACCCGATTAAATGTTTTTATTCAAATACTATTCGTTACAATTATAAATTGGCGCCGTGGATGTCACTCTTGTGAAACGTCCCGCTCCAAACTTTGTGTGTTTTTAAAAAATAAAATTAAAATATAAATTTTCACTACGATATTTGAAAATTATATTATTCTGATTTTCAAATAATATTCGTTACAATTATAAATGGGCGCTGTGGATGTCACTCTTGTGAAACGTCCCGCTCCAAACTTTACATTTACATTGGGTCAGCTGATATTACCTCCCATCTTCACCGCTAGAGGCGCTGATTGCGAGCGAAAGGGCAAATTTACAAATAACTCGACGAATATTCGGGATAGTGACTTGGAATTTTCACTATAAATTTTTCCAGCTTCTACTCTATATACTGTTCAAATTTCAGTCAGATTAGTTACGTATTATGGACGTGTATAGCCGACAAACATACATACACTGACTTTTATATATATAGGGATTATCCTTAGTAAACGTAGTATAGGCCATGATAATCATGGTCGGTAGAAGTTGACTGTTACTTTTACTCTAAGCGCAGTTCGACTTTTACACTTACAAATGTGCCAGAGCTCCATTTGGTTACAACAAACAACAACAACAACAAAAGCCTTTATTGAGGACCTCTCGTCCTATATAGGATTCGCCAGTTTACAGAGTGAGAGAAGAGAACTAAGAATGCAGAGAGAAACCTATAAGTAGTAGGTATAGTATTTTCTACACTGTGACTATATACAACAGCAGCAACAAGCCTTTTACTGGTCTACGTCATTCTAATCCTGACATAGATTATTTGCATATAATTATTTACATCAATTAGATTATGTATATAACCTCCTCTTCTCTTCAGCCGTCTTCCAAAATTTGAACAACGCAAAAGCTCCAGCTCTGTTTCTCACCACCTCATTCAACAGGAGCTCCAAAGAGAGTCCCTCAAGGCCTATTTCACTGAGGAGCACTTCTCGTTCGTCTTTCAGCCCCATACATGAGAGTCCATTTGGTTACTTATATTTACTGATGGGTTCGTGACTTTTGTAAGAATCGGGAATCATTAGAGTAATTATTTGTTTATTAAAAAAAAAAAAAAAAGTGGCCATTGCGGGATTCGAACCTGGGACGTCGCTATCGAAATTCGACGTTTTATACCACTCGGCCACCGATCACCATCAGGTAGAAGTTTGCATATTAAGTCAACTTCAAGGAACTGGGTTAATTAATGAGGAAAACCGGCCTGTCAGCAGGAACATGGGGAACTGTTCAATTTTATGTGTGTCTCCATAACTTTCTTGTAAGCAATCTTTTTTAATTGATAAATTGGGAGGGCAAATAGTTCAAAAACCTTTTTTTTTAAATTCTTTTGTCTAATGATGATAACAATTATGTTATCGAAACATCACACACTATTCATTTATTTATATTTGGTCTTATTTTCTTGGTACTATTTCAGAGTTATTGTCTGAATCCGAATATACATGCTAAAAGGCACAACTTCCTTAAGATTTTGTCTATGAGTGTATAATCTCCAAATTGTACCCAATCTTTTCATGAATTCCTTCTTCTTCTTTCTTATCTCCATTCAATCACACTAAGGTATCAAGCTTGTAAAGCTTAAGACTTTTGATGGTGTCTGTCGGGGAAGAGTAGAGCTCATCAATGGATGAGTCAATACAGTCAATAATATGTCTTGGGGTTGCAGGTTGACACTTAGTACATAGTGTGATAACATTCTGGAAAGTCATTGTCCGTAGATGACCAGACTTAAGTCTGGAAATCAAAGACTGTTGTTCTCTTTGGAGGACAGAACCGGTGTTTGTCCCTCCTGCTCTGTACCAGTCATGTGCAGCATTAGCAATTCATGAATTCCTTATAGATCTCAGGAAATCATAAACCATCCTGAACTGACATGGCCATAGTTACAAAACTGCAGTCTTTAGTTGGGTGTTCTAAATATGTCAAAGCTGGTGTTGTGATTTGGTGTTCTTCTATCTTATCTCCACTCAATCATATCAGGGTATCACGTCTGTAGATTTTGAGATTTTTTTATGGTGTCTGTGGCTGGGGATGAGTAGAACTGATCAATGGATGATCCAATAAAGTCAATGATGTGGTTTTTCTGGGTGAAGTTGGATGTTTTTTGTCATCCTTCCTTCTTATCTCCACTCAATCATATTAGGCTCTGGGTGAAGTAGAATGAGTCTGCCTTTGTCATTAAGACTGGGAGCACTACTCAGTGGCAGGCCGACTTAGCTCCAAAAGAAATGGCCGCCTCTTACATGAGGAACAGACGCCATGTGCAGCTGCTCCTAACATAGAGTACAAATGCTGCTCATCCTGTATCCCTGGATTAGGAGCCCTTACAGGGTACTATCAGCCAGGCCAGCTGAGCCCAGGTTTTTTAGTTAGCTTGTTACTGCTCCCCCTCCTCCTTTTTCATCCGGGCTTGGAACCGGCAAAGGTGGAGTTAATGTTGGGTTGAGTTAAAGTTAATGTTTTTATCATTAAGACTGGGAGCACTACTCAGTAACAAGCCAACTAAAAAAGGGAGTCGGTGGAAGGATGGCCTAAACCATTGGTTTTTGACTGCTACGACCCAGGTTAAATTCCCGCTTTGGGCACTTTTTGCTGGTAAAAAAAAAAAGAATGATCCAATGGCCACCGAATCTTGCAAAATTCCAACCACACCAGCGAGTACAAGTAACCAAATGGGGCTCTGACACATTTGTAAGTGCAAAAGTCTAACTGCTTTTCACATGTGTAGACATGTGGTGTACTTACAGTAAAAGCAGTCGCCTACCTCTACCCACCATTATTAACATGGCCTGTACCACGTGTACTAGGGATAATAATTTTAAAAAATAATAATAATTTTATAGAAATTGGAGTGTCTTTAAAAAACTTTTAAATTTTTAATATTAGTCGGTTGAAAAATTTGTTGTAAATACAAACTTGTCATTAAAGGCAAATGTTTATAATACAAGAAAATAAGACCTAATCCAAATAATTTATTAGAGTGTGACGTTTCGGCAACAACATTGTCCCCATCATCAGACAAAAGAATAAAGCACCTCATTTTGTCTGATGATGGTGACAATGCTGTTGCCGAAACGTCACACACTATTTATTTATTTGGATTTGGTCTTATTACCTTGTGTTTATAATCTATAATCCAAATTGTGCCTTATCATTAGGATGTGGTCTTATTACCTTGTGTCTATAATCTATAATCCAAATTGTACCTTATCATTAGGATTTGGTCTTATTACCTTGTGTTTATAATCTATAATCCAAATAATGCCTTATCATTAGGATGTGGTCTTATTACCTTGTGTTTATAATCTATAATCCAAATTGTACCTTATCATTAGGATGTGGTCTTATTACCTTGTGTTTATAATCTATAATCCAAATTGTACCTTATCATTAAGATTTGGTCTTATTACCTTGTGTTTATAATCTATAATCCATATTGTGCCTTATCATTAGGATGTGGTCTTATTACCTTGTGTTTATAATCTATAATCCAAATTGTACCTTATCATTAGGATTTGGTCTTATTACCTTGTGTTTATAATCTATAATCTAAATTGTGTCTTATCATTAGGATGTGGTCTTATTACCTTGTGTTTATAATCTATAATCCAAATTGTACCTTATCATTAGGATGTGGTCTTATTACCTTGTGTTTATAATCTATAACCCAAATTGTACCTTATCATTAGGATGTGGTCTTATTACCTTGTGTTTATAATCTATAATCCAAATTGTACCTTATCATTAGGATGTGGTCTTATTACCTTGTGTCTATAATCTATAATCCAAATTGTACCTTATCATTAGGGTGTGGTCTTATTACCTTGTGTTTATAATCTATAATCCAAATTGTGCCTTATCATTAGGATGTGGTCTTATTACCTTGTGTTTATAATCCAAATTGTACCTTATCATTAGGATGTGGTCTTATTACCTTGTGTCTATAATCTATAATCCAAATTGTGCCTATCATTAGGATGTGGTCTTATTACCTTGTGTCTATAATCTATAATCCAAATTGTACCTTATCATTAGGATGTGGTCTTATTACCTTGTGTTTATAATCTATAATCCAAATTGTACCTTATCATTAGGATGTGGTCTTATTACCTTGTGTTTATAATCTATAATCCAAATTGTACCTTATCATTAGGATGTGGTCTTATTACCTTGTGTTTATAATCTATAATCCAAATTGTACCTTATCATTAGGATGTGGTCTTATTACCTTGTGTTTATAATCTATAATCCAAATTGTACCTTATCATTAGGATGTGGTCTTATTACCTTGTGTTTATAATCTATAATCCAAATTGTGCCTTATCATTAGAATGTGGTCTTATTACCTTGTGTTTATAATCTATAATCCAAATTGTACCTTATCATTAGGATGTGGTCTTATTACCTTGTGTTTATAATCTATAATCCAAATTGTATCTTATCATTAGGATGTGGTCTTATTACCTTGTGTCTATAATCTATAATCCAAATTGTGCCTTATCATTAGGATGTGGTCTTATTACCTTGTGTTTATAATCTACTAGACGAATGGCCCGGGCAACGCTCGGGTTTTACCCAAGTGTGTATATATTTTAAAAATGTTTTAATTAAAATACTATTTGTTACAATTATAAATTGGCGCCGTGGATGTCTCTCTTGTGAAACGTCCCGCCCCAAACTGTGTGTGTCTTGAAAATATAAAAATAAAAATGTGAACGGAAAAATATGTCCAGGGTAGCCTAGTGGTCATGGCATCTGCCCGGTAAGCGGAAGGTCGTGGGTTCGATTCCCATCCCTTGACACTTTTTTTATTTTATCCATTCTGACCAAAATCTATCCGTGAACTTCACACAGAGAGAATAAGGCAATTATATAAGTAGATAATCCAAATTGTGCCTTATCACACACTATTTTTTTTATTTGGCCTTATTACCTTGTGTTTATAATCTATGACGTAATGCCGGCAGCGCGCGCCCGTTGGCTGCCGGCGAGCACGTGACCTCCCTGTGCGCGCGCATCCGTGACAGAACCCATGACGGTCGTGACTATATATATGGATAATCCAAATTGTACCTTATCATAAAATAAATTATATTATTATGGTTTATTCTATTACATATAATAGTTATAGTTTTTTATTGTTTGTCTTTTAATTTTTAAATTAAAAAAAAAGAAATTTGGGATTTATGGGCCACCCTGTATAATCCAAATTGTACTTTATCATTTTTTTTCCCTGAAAAAAAATAATTGTCTCCTTTGATATACAATTAAAAAGTTTAACAAACATTTCTCCCTGTTAATAAAAGAAAATAAGACCTAATCCAAATAATTTATTAGTGTGTGACATTTCGGCAACAACATTGTCACCATCATCAGACTTATTTTGTCTGATGATGGTGACAATGCTGTTGCCAAAAGGCCACACATAATAAATCATTAGGATTAGGTCTTATTTTCTTTTATTATAATCTATAATCCAAATTGTGCTTTATCATTTCTCCCTGTTGTTCTTAAAACTTTTTATTATTCATAGATTCATTTGGTTTTATATATATTGTCGTGGAGATAAATAAAGCAAGGGCAAGTTTGGGAATAATTAATTTATTATAAGGGGTATTTATAGGGAGAGAGAGAAAGTACAACTTACCCCAAGTTAAAGATAATCCTAATGTCAGCCACCGTCCCGTTTTCCTTATTTACAGATCAGCTTCCGAGAACCCCTCACACCTGTGGTCCCCCCTGGGGTCCAGGGATGATTGACAGGTGTCCCATGGGGCCTCTCGTGGTTGGAGCCGCTGAGCCGCTTGACAATATCTATAAAGGTTACCTCTCCTGTCAAAATAGATAGCATCTAGCTTTGACATCTATTTTGACTGGAGAGGTTACCTTTATCTTTATAGATGCTCCCGACAAAATTTCCATCTTGATTATAACTACAAGCAAATAAGACCTAATCCAAATAAATTAATGGTGTGTGACGTTTTGGTAACAGCGTTGTTACCATCATCAAACAAAAAAATGATGGTAACAATGATGTTACCGAAACGTCACACACTATTAAATTGATAAGGTACAATTTGGATTATAGATTATAAAACAAGGTAATAAGACCAAATCCAAATAAATTAAGTGTGTGACGTTTCGGTAACAGCGTTGTTACTGTGTTTCTCAGATAACTATCTTCTTATCTGTTATCTTGTTTACACACTTGATAACAGTAACTATTTAAAACATGCTGTGGTAAAATTTCTCATTCAGTACTTTTGTCTGAAGATGGTAACAATGCTGTTACCGAAATGTCACACACTATTTATTTATTTGGATTTGGTCTTATTACCTTGTTTTACACTATTAATTTATTTGGATTAGGCCTTATTTGCTTGTAGCTATAATCTATAATCCAAATTGTGCTTTATCATTATCTTTTGTTCTGTTACCTTTTTTTTTGTCATTCTAATCACAAAGTAGTAAAATCAAATTTAAATAAATATTGTGTGTCTTTCGGTAACAAGATAATTCTGAAATTTTGCCTGGTAATGGTAACAAGGCTTTTACTCAAACGTCGCACACTATACAAGAAAATAATACCTAATCCAAATAAATTGTGTGTGAGATTTCGGTAACAGAATTGTTACCATCATCAGACAAAAGAATAAATTCTTGTCTGATGATGGTGACAATGCTGTTACCAAAACGTCACACACTATTAAATTATTTGGATTAGGTTTTATTTTCTTGTATCTATAAATCTACAAGGTGGGATCAATAAATAAGGTGAATTATAATTTATTTAAAAAATAAGAACAATATTAAAAATTAGGACTTGATTTATTCAAATTAATCACCTTGGCTTTCTATACATCGTCTCCATCGTTCTGGCAACTTGTAAATACCCTCTTTATAGGCACTCTTAGGAAGCGTGTGAAAAAAATCTTGCACCACTTTCTGGACATCTTCATCCGAGTCAAATTGCTTTCCCTTTAACTCCTTCTTTAGTAGTCCAAAAAGGAAATAGTCGGAGGGGGCTAGGTCTGGACTATATGCAGGATGTTCTAAAACTTCAAAACCTAATTTAATGATTGTAGATACAGTTTTACATGATGTATGCGGCCTTTGAAACCCGAATACGGTTAAGTTTTTGGTCCAAATTAAGGAAATGTGGAATTCGTCCATTTTTGAACTCGTTAACCCATTTATAAATGTTTTTTTTTTTAGACAAACAAGACTCACTATAGATATTTTTCATTCTTTGGCATATTTGAGATGTTTGAATACCTTCTGCATTCAAGAAACGAATAACTGCACATTGTTCAAGCGTGGTGCAATCCTTCAAGGGAGCTTCCATTTTAGTTTATTTATAAGTCTTGCGCCGCGCGTGGGAAAAAAGAACAGAACACCTTAAATAGTCTCTCGATGTTATATTTTAATATTCTGTGGTTTAAATTATTTTTGCTTTTTTACTTTTTAAGAAATAAGATAATTCACCTTATTTATTGATCCCCCCTTGTATAATCCAAATTGTGCTTTATCATCACACACTATTTATTTGGATATGGTGTTATTACCTGTGTTTCTAATTTATATTTGGTGCTGTTGCCATTGAATTTGACCTGTAATCTAAAACCAACTCCTCCTAGCCAATGGTTGTTTCTAATTGACTAATGGAACACTCACTTATTTATACTGGCAAGACATCTAGAGACCTCCCAATTTATATAATACAGAAGACCCTCTAAAGGATAACTTCTAATTACAGAGCCAAAGTGTCATTTCTTCTTCTTTCTTATTTCCACTCAATCATATTAGGGTATCAAGCTTGTAAAGCTTGAGACTTTTGATGGTGTCTGTTGACAACCATCATGATTGGGTGAAGTAGAATGCGTCTGCCTTTGTCATTAAGACTGGGAGCACTACTCAGTGGCAGGCCAACTTAGCTCTAAAAGAAATGGCCAACTCTGACATGAGGAACAGACGTCATGTGCAGCCGCTCCTAACATGGAGTACAAACGCTGCTCAAAGTGTCATTTAAAGAGAGGTGTCCTCTTACTGGAAAACAACTAATTAGTAAAAATAGTAATTTTGGTAATGGACATTTTTTTTTAGGTTTCTAACATCATTTGGTGATTGGAAGCTTGTTTGGAAAAGCTATATCAACCAATTGGGTCCAAAATCTTCTTCTTTCTTATCTCCACTAAATCATATTAGGATATCAAGTTTATACAACCATCATGACTGGGTGAAGTAGAATGTATCTGCCTTTATCATTAAGACTGGGAGCACTACTCAGTGGCAGGCCACTGACTTAGCTCCAAAAGAAATGGCCTCCTCTGACATGAGGAACAGATGCCATGTGCAGCCACACCTAACATGGAGTGCAAACACTGCTCTAGCCAATTCTTATTTAGCCACTACTGTACATGTACTACTACATACTATATAGCTATTTCTGAAATAATTAAAAATCAATGAATAGTTGATATTTATTCCGACAGATGGCGCAAGCTATGAGCAACTTTTATTTGCACAATCAGGAAATGCCTTTTTCGTAAAAATTCCCTGTTTCAGTGACAGTTATTCTCCAATAATCCTACCAGTTTCATGATTTTTCAGGATGCCTGAATGACCTGTTTTTGAGGTACAGCTTGTACCACGCTGACGAGGGCCAACAGCCCGAAACATATTTGGTTAGCTTTTTATTATTAATCAAGAATGGGTATTTGGCCAATTCTGGAATAATTAAAAATCAAGGAATAGTTGATATTTATTCTGATAGATGGCGCAAGCCCTCAGCAACTTTTATTTGCACGATCAAGAAATGTCATATTCTTAATAATTCCTTATGTTTCAGTGACAGTTATTCTCCAATAATCCTTCACTTAAGGAGAGGAGTAACAACGAGACAGTGAAATTTCTGGAATTAAATAAATGAAAAAATTGATATTTAATGTAACTCTGTTTTTAAGTGTTTGTTTAATGGATGTTTATATGCAAATATATCTCACAAAACAAAAATACCAAAAAAAAAGAAGATAGAAAGAACGCTTCATAATTTTGGGTGTCATCTTTGTAAAGGGACCATTGCTAATCTTCTCTGTATCGTTCCTATTGTAGTAGTTGTATTGCCAAATGAAAAAGAGAGATTATAATAATATTATACAATATTTTTTATTGAGATATTTTTTTTATAAATACATAATAAAACATTCATTATTTTTTATTTCTTAAATTTCTTTAAAGTACCTAGAAGGATATAACAATATTCTTATTGAAAAACAACATAATATTTATAGATAAATTACAAAGAGAGAAGAAAAAGAACTAAAAAAAAAAAAAAGACTTAAATTTTCCAAAAAAAAAAATTTTTTTTTTTGCCAAAAGATTTTTTTAAAATTATTTTGGTTAGAGATATTTATCATTGAAAAAAAAAAGTTGCATATATTCAGTGATAATAAAAAAAATTCTTATCATTCATATATATATGGCAAATAAGTATTTAATCAAAAATTGACAAAAATATATATATATGTATGTATTATTCAATACACAAAATAGTAATACAGATTCTTTATTTTATATATTAAATAAATTATAAATATATTTATATATATACTAGTAAGTTATATATAGACATGATTTTTTATTATTTTTATTTTTTTGGTCTTTATCAAAAAAAAAAATTTAACTTTTTTTTTCACATTTTTAGCAAATAATGGAAATAATTATTATTTCTATATTTAAGACAAAAAAAAAGAAGAGAGAGAGGGTGGGAGAAGAAAAAAAATTAAAATATATTAATTATTATATTAAACAACCCTTATTTTTATAAATTAAAAAAACATTAAAATTCACTTTTTTTTTTCAACTAAAAAAAAAAAAAATAGGGAGAAAAAAAAAGTAGATTAGATTTTTTTTTTTTTAAATATAGATACATATATATATAAATAATATATTTCTTCATAAATGGGAATACATGCTTGATATTTATCCAAAGGAAAAAAAAAAAGAGAACAGAAACTGTGTGGGAGAAAATTAGGAAAAAAAGGTGGGGAAAAAAAAACTCCATTATTTTAATAATTATTAAATATAATGATTTTATATTGATTGATAACACATAATTAAGCCTTACAATTCCTTTTTTTGGGTTAGGGTTATATATGTAGAGAGGTTTATTTTTAAATTAGTAGTCAACGGTCAAAAAAAAATTGTTTTCTAAATATATAAATTCATGGCCATCACCCATGAAAAAAAAAAATTAAATGGGGGAAAAAAAAAAGGTTAATGGCATTATAATAATTGAGAGAAAGCAAGAAGAAAAAAAAAAAAAAGGCTGGAATGTTTTCTGATATTTCTTTTTTTTAAATATATATTTTTTTCTGAATATATATATATATTTATATTGAATATAGTATCATATTGTGTTTACACAAAAAAAAAATGGTAGCTCTTTTAAAAAGGGGGAGGAAAATTGGAGAGAGAGGGGGGGAAAAAAATAAAGCAATTTGTTAGGAAATTTATAAAAAATATAGGTTGGGGAAAGCAGTGGGAGGTTTAGAGGGGGGTGGGTGAAGAAAAAAAATGATTTAATAAAAAAAAATAGGTGTTGTTCTGCTCTATACATTCAAAATATCTTAGCTTTTTGTTTATGATACAGGGGAAGTCTAGGCTGGTGGGTGTTGTCATACAGCACCTCGCTTACTGTAGGGATTGCGAAGGCCTGTCGAACCTTGCTGCTGCTCCCCGGATGATGCCCTGGAGGAGAAATCTGCTGGGTTGAAGAAGGCGGTGGCTTGCGGAGGTGGAGCGGAGACCATCTGGAACTCCGGGGGTAGATCTACTTTCTTGGGAGCCGTGTATATATCCCTGCTGTTGACATCTACGTAGTTGGATCCTAGTCTGCCTGTCTTGGGGCGGGAGAATTTGCTAAGAGATCCTGGCTGTGGTGGCGCGGTGGAGGCGGCCATCATCTCTGGTATCTTCTGATTTAATTCTTGGTCAAGAGGTGGGGGTTGAGAAGCTGCGTTCTCTTCCTCATCGCCTGCTAAGTTGACCCATCTCTTTTTCTCTGAATCGTAGATAATACTGGGGTTCTTGTCGTCTGGTAGGATCATCTGATTGGGGGCCTTTGGCAGGAACTTGCTAAAGATGCCTCCAAGCCAGCTTGATCCAGATTTGGCAGGTGTAGGCCGTTTCTTCTCTGGGGCTGGTTTCTTTTTCTCACTTGGTGGCAGTATAGATGGGGGCTGCTTGGCTGTTGGGCTGAACTGGGGAGGTAGGGGAGGGTTGATTGCTGGGGGAGGTATCTTGATGGGGGTTGGGGGAGTGGAGAGGTTGGGCTCAGAGATTAGAGATGGGGTGGAGACTGGGGAGTATTGAGGGATTGTGGGGGAACTTGATTCAAATTCATGTGTAGCAGGAGGAGGAGGATGAGACGGTGGAACCTCCTGAACGATTTCTGGCGGAGGCTTGGAGAATTCGTAGTAGTTTGGTTGTTCATGGCTCACTTCAGGAGGATTGTATTCCACGGGAGTCGGGGCTGCAACACTCTCCTTCACTGGAGCAGGTTCCAAGGATTGATCCAGTTGCTGAATACTGCTTCTCTCAGAGACAGAGGCTGTATCTGCCAGCTGGTCATTATCATAGAGCTTTTTCCAGAGGGTATCCATCCATTGCAGGTCCTCTGGGTCAGGGTTAGGATCAAAGCACCGGATCATGTTGGCAATGTCATACACAAGGGTTAGCAGGTAGTGGTTGTGGGAGCAGTCGGCGATGATCTCGAGGTAATTGAAGGCCTCTCTGACAAAGCCATAGTCAATCAGCTGAGTGGCATAGAGGAGCTTGAATGGAACCAGGTGCTGTAGGATCTCTCCTTCAGAGGAGGCAGCGAGGGTGAGGGCATATTCATAGATCTCAGTCCATTGAATGGCTTCTAGAGTGGCGAATTCCTTGATGGGGAGGGAGTTGTCAGACCCAATGAGGATCACCTTGTTGGACTTGGTGGGGTAGGAGCCGTACTCCTGTACAAGGAGGTGGCAGAAGTGGGCTGCGTGGATCTGTCCCCTGGAGTGGAGGGTCTCTGCCAGGGAGACAATGCTAGAGCGGCTGAGCTGGTTCTGGGTGGGATTAGAGAGCACCATGGCTAGGTGAGGCCTCCAGTCACCCCAGGCCTCATCAGCTAAGCCGGTCATAGCGGCGGGTTGTCTGCTGGACATCAGCTGGTAGAGAGTCTGCAGGGGGTCGTTGAGGGTCAGGGAGTTGGCAAACCGGGTCAGGACCCGAGTGTGGACCTTGGGGTCCATCTTAGAGGCCAGGAAGAGTGCATGACCCCAAAGGTGATGTTTCATGGCAAACTCCAAGGCTTCCGTCTTGTTGCCATAGAGGAGAAACTCTCTGAACTTGTTGGTTACCTCCTCCTGACACATCCCGCCGACCATCTTGTTGGCTGCCAGATTGTCAGAGGATTGGGAGAGATTCTCAACGGAGGATAGGTGCTGTTCACTGGAGTGGTGCGACACTTCCTGCTCCTCCAAGAGAAGATCGGCCACGTCGGACCCATCAATGTTTCCATTCTGCTTGAGAAGCTTTATGATGAACTTCCAGAGGAGAATGTAAGAATCTAAATCTTGGATATCAGTTCCTAGCTCCATACCCTGCTTCAACCTTTTCTGACAGATCTGTAGGACTTCGTTCTTGAAGGTCTTTCCCTTGATAAGAGGTCCTGGGAAACTCTTAAGTTTCTGGTAGGTGTCGTCGTTGGTCAGGAAGTGCTGGATATCATGGATCTCTACCTGGGGCCGCCCTGTGTGGGAGGGCAGCACCATGAGGAGTTTGCCAGTGGGGCTGAACCTGGTGATGCAGTGGGGGGTCTGGTACTTGACGTAGGTGCCCATGGTCACCCCACCGTCTAACTGGGTGACATCCGGCCTGACAGAGGATGGATAGAGACTCTCCGAATGGATGCTGGGGATGGAAGCCTCTGACTCTACAACAGAACTCTGTTCGATATCATGGGAATACTTGCTGGTGTCTTCCTTGGGGAAATCCTCAGTGAAGGATTGGTTAGGGTACTCTTCACCAGTGCGTTGCTGGGGGTAGTTGAAGTATTGAGAAGGGTAATCTCCCTCGTAGGGAGCTTTGCCATAGTAGTACTGTCTGTAGTAGTCCGAATAATAAGCTGAGTTGTAGTAGCCAAGCTGATCCATAGGGGGATAGTAGTGAGAGGGGTAGCCATAGCCATCCTGATAGTGGGGTTGGTAGTAACCGCCAGGTTTGTATCGGCGGAAGGAATTGTCGTAGTTACTCCTGTTTTCATAGTAGTCAGGTCCTCTCTCCGAGTCGCTCATCACTGAAGGAGTGACGCTGCGGAAATGGCCGGATGGTTCCTTGCTGTACCTCTCATCCATGGATGCACGACTGGATGGCCTTGAGATATCAGAATAGCAGTCGTCCTCATAGCCGTACTTCCTTTTGTCTCTGTAGTACCTGGATGACTTGGAAGAAGATCGGTAAGGATCCTCAATGCCATGGCGGTCAGGGCCATAGTGTCTTCCTCGGCTGTATTCCCCGTCAAAGGGATCTCTACCGTATCTTCTAGGTCCCTCAGGGTCGTATCTGGGGTCCTGGTGTTGTCTGGGCCTCCGTTCTTCTCTCCTCTGATCCTCGTACCGGCCGTCAACATCCTGCCGGTAGGAAAATTGGGAGTCAAATGAATCCCTCCTGGCATGGCTGTAGCCTCCTTCTTTGGCCCGCCGCGGTGATTCTTCGAGGGAGTGTCTTCTGACATCTCCTTTCTCCCTGGGATCACCTTTCTTGGCCTCATGCTGTGGGGAAGAGTCGTAAGGATCGACTGAGCTCAGCTCTGTGTAAGGAGATTTTCTGGAGTGCTTTTGGGGAGTGCTGTGCATGTCGTAGGCTGGGGAATGGTCTCTGGATCTCTCTGCGCTTCTCTGGCCAGCAAATCCTGGTTTAGGGCTCTGCTCTCTTGAGCTCTCCTTGCTGCGCTGGACATTGTTGCTTGGAGTGGGCTCTCGAGACATCCTAGCATTCCTTTGAGGTGCCTGATCGTGTTGGCTGGTGTAAGACATGGCAGGTTCCTGAGATTTCTCTCTGTTTCTCTCCGATACATAGCCTTGTTCCTGGGATCTCTCCCCATTCCCTTTAGGTGCATAGTCTTGCTGGATACCATAGGTCAAACCAGGCTCTTGGGATCTCTCTCTGTTTCTCTGGGATGCATAGTCCTGCTGGGTAGCATAAAGCACAGATGGTTCTTGGGATTTCTCTCTGTTCCTCTCTGGTGCATAGCCTTGTTGGGTGGGCTCTTGGGATCTCTCTCTGTTCCATTGAGGTGCATAATCTTGTTGGGGCATACTGGGTTCTTGGGATTTCTCTCTGTTCCTCTCCGGTGCATAGCCTTGCTGGGTGGGTTCTTGGGATCTCTCTCTGTTCCATTGAGGTGCATAATCTTGTTGGGGCATACTGGGTTCTTGGGATTTCTCTCTGTTCCTCTCCGGAACATACCCTTGCTGGGACATACTGGGTTCTTGGGATTTCTCTCTGTTTCTCTCTGGTTCATAGCTTTGTTGGGACATACTGGGTTCTTGGGATTTCTCTCTGTTCCATTGAGGGGGTGCATAATCTTGCTGAGGCATGCTGGGTTCTTGGAATTTGTCTCTGTTTCTCTCTGGTGCATAACCTTGTTGGGTGGGTTCTTGAGATCTCTCTCTGTTTCTCTCCAATACATGGCCTTGCTGGGACATACTGGGTTCTTGAGATTTCTCTCTGTTCCATTGAGGTGGTGCATAATCTTGCTGAGGCATACTGGGTTCTTGGGATCGCTCTCTGTTCCTCTCTGGAGCATAGCCTTGTTGGGTGGGCTCTTGGGATCTCTCTCTGTTCCTCTCCAATACATGGCCTTGTTGGGACATACTGGGTTCTTGGGATTTCTCTCTGTTCCATTGAGGTGGTGCATAATCTTGCTGAGGCATACTGGGTTCTTGGGATCTCTCTCTGTTCCTCTCTGGGGCATAGCCTTGTTGGGTGGGTTCTTGAGATCTCTCAGTGTTCCTCTCCAATACATGGCCTTGCTGGGACATACTGGGTTCTTGGGATTTCTCTCTGTTCCATTGAGGTGCATAATCTTGCTGGGCAGCATGGGAGATAGAAGGTTCCTGGGATTTATCTCTGTTCCTCTGGGGTGCATAGTCTTGTTGGGAAGAATAAGGCATAACAGGTTCCTGGGATCTCTCCCCATTCCTATGGAGTGCATAATCTTTCTGGGCAGTATAAGGTAGAGGAGGTTCTTGTGAGGTCTCTCTACTCCTCTGGGGTGCATAGTCTTGCTGGGCGCCATAGGAAATACTGGGTTCCTGGGAATGCTCTCGATTCCTCTGTGGTGCATAGTCTTGCTGGGCGGCATAGGACAGTCCCTGGGGTCTCTCTCCATTCCTCTGGGGTACATAGTCTTGGAAGGAAGCATGGGACATAGCAGGATGCATGTTGGGATCTTGGGATTTTGCCCCATTCCTCTGGGGATAGTCTTGTGGGGGTTCCTGGATCCTATCCCCATTCTTCTGCAGTGTCGCATCAGCCATCCTGGACTCAGCTTCCGGTTGAATATCATTGACCCTACTGGGTGGAGGCTGTGCTTGGTGATTGTCTGGAGGGCTTCTTTTAGGACCGTCGGGCATTTCTCTGGGCTCTGAGGTACTCTCTAGTGGAAGGGCTCTGTACCTCTCCTTCCTTGTAGTAGAAATCTCCTCAATGCCCAGATTCTGCAAATTTTCCAGTAATTGTGCCGACTTGTCCTTCTGGTCTTTGACTTCCAGGTCATCCTCCTTTACTGAGGGTGTTTTGGCTGAGGCAGGATCATCCTGGAGGACGACTTTGTCAGTCTGCACTGGGAGAGGTGAAGTCACTAAAAGAACCTGGGGCAAATCCACAATGGAATCCAGGAGGGAAGCACTGGGAGAGTCGGCTACCACTGGAGCTCGCATTTGGCTACGAAGAGCCCAGGATTTACTGAGTGATTCCACATCTTCCGGCTTCTCCAGATTCTCCGGAAGATCTTCGAGGGAGAGGTGAAAACCAAGTGACTGTTCGAGGGGGCTCATTTCCCGAGTAGCTGGCACAATTGCAGGACCTGCAGGGACTTCTTGGTTTGGAGCATCGTCAATGGTGGCTTCGCAAGGTTCTGGAGTGGAAGGTTGAACAGTCTCTTCTGGTTGGATAACTTTCTGCTGGACTTCTGACTTCAAGGCTGCAGCATAGGATAAATGGGGTGGAGCAAGTTCTGGGTCAGCAAGTCTGATGTTTGATATTACAGTAGCAGTTGGAGGAGGCGCTATAACTTCCTGATTACAATCATCAGCCATCATATTGGCATGATCATGGGACTTGGGAAGGGTTTCCTTGTTCTCAACTGGGGGATAGCATCCCTGATCCTGGCTTTGAGATCTGGATTCTCTTTGCTCTGGTATCTGATCTATGGGTAGGTTGTGTGGAGAAGGTTCCTTCTCATGACTATAGATAGTCTCTTTGTTTTCCAATGATTGTGGAACATTTGTATCAATTCTTCCCGCATTCTCCAATGGTAGCTGACCACCCTTCCCACTAAGATCTTGTTCATATTGAATCTCTTTTCTAACATCTGGTTCCCTACCATATCCAGCATTATCTGCAGCTTCCACATTTCCTAGAGGTTGTATATGACCCTGATCATAATTTGTACCATGTGGTATGCCATAATATTGATCTTGATAGGGTTGCTCTGTTTGTTTATGCTGTTGGGTTATCATGTTATCAGCCTGTGGTAAATATACCTGATTTCCTTCCTCATTTTGGTAATCGTATCTTATCTGTTGGGGTTTAGGTTCATTAGATGGTGGGTTATACCAGTTTTGTGATGTTGCCTGTGGTTCTGAACTAGGTGGTGGTTGGTCTTTAGAAGGATATTCATAAGTTGACCTACCTTGTTGTTGAGAAGGCTCCCATCCTTGCTGTGGCGTATTCCAATTTGGATCACCTTGGTTCCAATATGTAGGAGTATTAGCATTAGTTTCAGTCCAGTTTTGTGGTGGTGAAGTTTCATTATTTGGTTTATAATTATACTGCTGCGTTATATTTTGATGTTGTATATCAAAATTGGATGTTGGTGGAGCATTCCAAGTTGTTTGTTCTTGTTGGGGATCCCATGTCATCTGGGTATTATTTTGTTGTGTTCCATATGCACTGCTTATCTGAGCATTTGGGTATTGAGTTCCTTGCCATGTTGAAGGTTCTTGATAATTTCCATCTCTAGGTTGTTGAGATACATTAGGCATTGAATTAGAATTCTGTGAATTTGCAAAATGTACCTGTGATCCAGTTTGCCACTGATCTTGATAACCTACAGATGGTGCACTACTTTGAGTTACTTGTTTATGTTTAAATTGCTGTGAATGCGGTGGTTGGTGTACTCTTTCATTCTGGCTAGGATATTTTTTATATTGGTCACTTTTATCATGTATTTGTGAACTCTGGTTATTACCATTATCAATACTCCATGTCCAAGGATCTTTTTCTGTTGTTCTTGGGTGATTCTGATAATTTGTACTATTTTGAGCATCAAAAGAAGATTGTGAACTTGCTGAAGTTCCTGGATCAATTGACCAGCTCCAACTTTGATCCCAAGAATTTTGGTTTGCTTTCCCTTGAGGAAGATAATTTGCATGTGTTCCCTGCCTAGAATACATTTCCCTTGGTTTTGCACCTTGATAATAGCCAGAACCAGATGGTGGCACTCTATCGTATGATCTAGACATTTTTTTTGTAAATTATCTAACGTCACACTTACTCGGTATTTTTTAAACTAGCTCTATATGTTATTGAATATTTATTTAAACTCTATTTATTTCGTATAAAAATGTATGAACATGTTGTAAAAATATATTTTAAATCTTCTAATATCTTCTTCTAATACCTGCTGACGTATAACAATAAGGCCATTTTTGTTATATAAACTAAAGTAAATAAATAAAAATCTAATATTATTGACTATATCAGAATTTTTTTAAGGATTCATTGAAACATTTAAAAACTAGTTTTAAACTATTCAAGAAAAGAAATTATAATATTTAAAAATAGTATATTAATTTTTCTTAAAATTAATTATGATTATTAAAAGTTAGCTTTGTATCTTAAAAAATTAAATGAAGAAAATATATTTTTTATCAATGTGATTCTTAAATATACTTTGTATCTAGCTTTACTATTTTTCGTATTAGTTAGTGTTATAAATATATTTATTAATGAGGGACAAATTCGCTTTATTACACATTTTTAAGCGTGAAAAATTAAAAAACTATTTTTATAGGCAAATAAGTACAGCGGGTGTAGAAAGCAAATTTGAAAATAAAGAAAGAGCTATAGAAATTTTATTTTAAAAAATTATGATTTTTTAAATTAATATCTTCTGTATTTTTATTTTTTATTCTAAGTGTGTATTCTAGCCGGTCAATCTTCAAATGGCATGTATGTCTTTCCTCTTCTGTGTGTTATTTAAAAAAGCAGAACTTTATTCTATAAGAGGTCTCATTGTTTACATGGTGACTAGCGGCCGCTTAGGTTAACTTATTGAGCCAACGACGCTTAAATAATCTACAGAAATTTAAAAAAATTCGCGCGCGACTTTATGAGCGCCAGCTTTTGCGTCACTTCATTGTAACACTTTTAAGCATGTGCGCATATCCTAACTACGGCTGTAATTACGCCGCGCGTGTCTAAGTATTGCATTTTCGGCAATAAAATTGAATTTAAACATGAATTGTTTAATGATATTGTCGAAATTTTATTTAAGAAATGGCATAATTAACGTTGGTTGAAATTAAAACATGAATAAATTAACGATGTTACACTGTATAAAGAAATCACTATACTTAACATTTAGCTAAATTAGTCACTAGCATAATTCTGCATTTGTATATAGCACATATTAAAACTCTAGACCCCAAACAATGTAGGTTTTCAAACAGTTTGAACTATTGCTAATTAGAAATAGCAACATGTAATTTAAAAATTGCTCATTTTATAATGATTACCAATATGTTCTATCCATTTCTGCTGATGATGGATATATAAGCCATATAATTCTATGCTTATAAAATTTCTTAGATTGAGAATATATAGCGAATCCTCTTCCACAACAGCCATTACTTTAATCTGGTCGTTCATGTCCTTTCTTTAAAAGCCCAAAGACTCAATAAGTCCCTTAAAAAGAAAGACACTTTTCACAACATGACATTTATTTGGTGCTTCTACATTTGAAGGTGGCCACTGCTTCTTTTGTCACCTAAGCAGTCGCATTGCGTTCCAAGGAGTACATGCCCTTAGGTTAAGGTCTTTAAAGTTTAGCAAGACTGAGAGATTTTTTCATCTGGCTTAATGATCAGGTGTGAGCTGATGAGTACCCATTAGGGAGAATCATTATTAGCGCGTTGAAACCTGGAGAGAGAGAGATAGAGACATACAAAACAACTTTATTGACTACAAGTCAATGAATGAACAAGGAAAGAGAGAGAGAGAAATAAAAATAGAAAAATCCATAAATATATCTTTAATTAAAAAATATATTAAATCAAAAATAATTCATTTACCAAAATATTAATTTTTAATTGAAAAATAACATATGTTGAGTAATATATGTCAATATATACACTAGATTTTTCATATGTACCACCTTTATAAATAGTGTAGCAGCCTTAAAATGTAGATAAACTTCAACAGGCCTGCTTGGCGATCATGTAAACACAAACAAGACAATAAAATTTTATTGAGAGTCCGCCACACCCAAGGCAGGGCAGAGTGCAGTCCAGTTGCTTCAATATTACCTCATATCTTCTCAGTGAAATTCCATAAGTCGTTAGTGAGTTTTGTGACTATCGCCAGACATCAACACCTGCAGATCAGACACCCACCTGGACCTAGCCGCATCTTCGGTGCTGGGTTTTCTTTGGTGCTATCCAACCTGCCTCGTCCTTTGTGTTACCCATTGACGCCTGAAACCATTTGGTCCTATGACTGCTATTGCTTGTGGTATGACATACTGGTACTTCATACAGGTTGGTCTGACCGGAGGAGCAGAGGATCCGCTCAACGCCTGGGAAAGAGGGCTCACCCGCAGGGCACATTTACCGCATGATTATCTGTATATTAGTTTATTCTTTATTTTTACCTTTTTAAAGTAAATTATCGACAAGAATTCAATAAAATTTGTTTTAAATGTCAAATGTCACGATATACCACCACTGGTAAAGTTTTTACTAAGGTGATAAAAAAATAATGCATCATTCTGATGCATAAGGGTGAAGTGCCACTTTAGATACCTTTTCTCCCAAAGCTTTATGTTTTATATATTGCTGAATTGCTCATAGGAATTTTTCCAGGAAGGAAATTTATCTATAAAAATAAATGTCGCCTCTCCTGGTAGCTAAAACCATGGTTCCGGCGTTAGGGCCCTCGTCAGCCTAGGGCGGGCTTTATTTCATGAGATCCATAAGAGATCAAATGAAATCTTCACAATATGCCAAGAGGTGTTTAGCTGGTAGAGTGGCTAAGCCAAATCTATGGCCAAAAAATATATATAAAAATATCTGGAAGGAAATTGATCTATAAAAATAAAAGTCGCCTCTCCCAGCAAAATAGATGTTAATTGTTAATTAATCGTCATCTATTGACCGTCTCCGCAAACTAGCGGACTCGGGTTGGTGACAAAGTAAGACACTCCCGGAAAATTTCATTTATATTTTAACCATAGATTTGGCCTAGCCACTCTACCATCTAAACACCTCTTTGGCAGATTGTGAAGATTTCATTTGATCCCTTGGGGATTAGACAATTAGCCAGTCACACACAAGCAAGAAAATTTTCAAGACAAATTAAGCGCAAAACGTGTGATTATATCTGTAAGGTCTGCCTTCGACCTGCCTTCTAAAATCTACAATCATACATTAGATCAAGCGTTAAGATTCTTTAAAACAAACATATCAAATCTGACATCAATAAGATGCATAAATATAACTTCAGAATAAAAGTTACATATAAAGTTTAATTTTAAATTGCAAGATTTCGAGAAAATATACTGCTCTTCGAAGGCTGATACTAGGGCCTCCAATCCCGGAGCCAAATAATGATCCCGAAATCCCGGGATTCTGCTCGAAAAATCCCGGGATTACTGGTTTGTGCATGAAAATCAGCGCAAAAATATATTTTTCTTATCTAGAATTTTGGTAATCAAACAGATTATGAAATAGCACACTTTTGACGTTTTGTTTATACAGCTGCATTTCGGGTCTTTTTTTTTTCTGAGAGATTTGAAATTATTTTCATGCACTCTAACAACGGAGGGTTATTCTGCAAGATCTTTCCAAAATGGCAGCCTCTAGAATGAGAGTATGCAGCAGTATACATGGAGGGGGCCCCAGTTTTTGTTGATATGCAAATAGTGGCTTCTTAGATAGTAGTGGCATCCCTTTATTTTTGTGGCGGACCTGCGTGTAACATGGACCCGCCACTAACCTCTTATCTGGGCTCCAAATTTTTATATATATACGAGGGCCATCCAATAAATAAGTTTCCCTATTTTTTTTTTCTGCAAACGAAACGTTGTAAAAATTAGTTAGTATGGAAGAAATGGTCACTAGGATGCGTTGGAAGCTGGTGACCTTCAAAATCACGCTACTCGTACGCGCAAGTCCGTAACGCTTCAGTTTCCATGGAGCTACCACTGGTGAACGTGTCCACTTGCGAACTCCGTTCTGTAATTCGTTTTTTCACGGCTAAAAATGAAACTGCGGTCAATATTCATCGCAATTTAGTGTCAGTGTATGGTGAAGAATGTATGAGCATCCAAATGGTTCGCCGATGGCGTTCATGGTTCTTAGAAGGACGGCAAAACGTGCATGATGACGAGCGAAGCGGCAGGCCCGTTACTGCTACGGACAATGCAGCCGCTGCTGCTGTTCGGAATGTGGTGGAAGCAGATCGCCGCGTCACCATTGACGAAATAATGATTCGACTGCCTCCTGGAATCGAAATTGGACGCTCTTCGATTGGAACAATCATGTCAGATATTTTGAATATCCGCAAAGTCTGCGCAAGATGGGTCCCACGTTTGCTCTTGGAAAATCACAAGCAACAACGGATGGAGGCAGCCCGAGCTTTCCTGGAAATGCATCAAAGAGATGGAGATCAACTGTTTTCCCGTATTGTCACTGGAGATGAAAGCTGGGTGCACCATTCAACTCCAGAAACAAAACGACAAAGCATGGTGTGGAAGAAGCCTGAGGAAAGTGCACAAAAAAAGGCGAAGGTCACAATCTCTGCAGGCAAAGTTATGGCTATGGAAAACTTCAAATGGAAAATTTTCACACATCCACCTTATTCTCCGGAACTTGCCCCAAGCGACTTCCATATTTTTCCAGCACTCAAGTGGCACCTTGGAGGCAAGCACTTTGCGAATGATGACGAAGTGCAGGCGGAGGAGAACCACTGGCTACGAAGACAGGACACGGCTTGGTACAACAGTGGTATCAAAAAATTGCTACAACGGTACCAAAAATGTTTGGACAGAAATGGTGAATATTTAGAGAAGTAGTCTATGAGTTGTATAATGAAAATAAAATAACTGCATAATTGTAAATAATGTGGTTTATTTGTTAAAAAATAGGGAAACTTATTTATTGGATGGCCCTCGTATATATTTTCTAATCTATGTTTATACTCTCCATCCTGTACTCTGTATGTATGGGTCATCTTGAACGCACTGCTCTGCTGTTCATTTTGTGAAACCCTCGCTAGCTTTTTTGTCATTTAATGTCATCTCATTAAATGCTTCGTCACTATCAAGCATCAGCCTAAAGTAGTTTTCAACTTATACGAACACAAAGTCTCTAAAACAATATTATCGGACCTTGTTATTTCTCAATAGAAAACGCGTCGGACATTTTTGGTAAGCTTATCACTTCTCGATTGTGATGGCGAAGTTTATTCCTTTTAAATCAGAAGGAATCTGGTGCTATTACCTACGAGACGGATCTGGCCAAAATGCACAGTGTATAGCGTGCAAAAGGATTTTGAAATGCGTCGGTGGGTCTACAAAAGTGCTGCATGTACACCAGAAGGCGGTCCACGGAATCGAAACTTCGAAGAGAAAAGTTAAAGACGAAGTTGATACACAGACCCCTGCAAAAAAGACCCCCAAGATATCAATTCTCGATCATTTTCGTCTGTTTCCATCGATCGATCGACTGATGCTGTGCTAGCTAGAATGATAGCTCTCGACGGATTGCCATTCTCCGTTTTTGTCACATCTAAGGATCTACGCAAGTGCCTCAATGCTCTTGGACATGAAATTCCTCTCTCCGCAGAGACCATTAAGATTAAAGTGTGTCGTTATGCGGACACATTTCGTTAGAAGGTCGTTCGAGAGCTTCAGATGGAGAAAGAAAAGGGGCAACTTTTCAGCCTTACGCTGGATGAATAGACGTCAATCAGAAGCAAGCGTTACCTGAACATTAATATTCATAGCCGTACCAAAGTGTGGAATCTTGGCTTGACTCGAATATCTGGAGTATTTTCCTCTGAACAATGCAAATATGTCATTGGTGCTAAGCTCTTGGAGTTTGGAATCGACTTTTCAATCCCGGGATCCCGGGATTGAGAAAAAAGCAATCCCGAATCCCGGGATTGAAAATATGTACCGGGATTGGAAGCCCTAGCTGATACTCTATGTACAATCTATAAATAATATTTATACAAAATAATTGAAAATTTTTGTTATTGGCAAATGCTCTCGCGGGTGTGCTCGAAGGTTGCAAATTTAAAATTGAAAGAAACTTTTTACCTGATATTTATTTTTACTTTCTGAAATAATTTCTGGGTAACTATTGCTCATATAAAAGTTTAATGCTAACTTGGGGTTGTACTTTATTTGAGTTAAACACAATCTCATAAGCAGCCAAATAATTTATTATCATATTACAAGCGAAAAACAACAACAAGCTACCTAAACATTAATCATTTTTTATTTTATGTTATCTATATTGGGTAATGCCTTTATTGAAGAGCACGGCGCCAGCAGGCGGCTTGCGCATGTGTCTTGAGCCGCGAGGGTTCTAATGTTTTTGTTTTGAGCATTGAAAAGATGTTCTTCTTTTGCTTACACTCTATCGCCATATTTAATCAATTTTATCATATCTAACTCTTATATGTTAAACTTATTTAATTTATTAAACCCATTTAAATTTAATTGGGCTTATTTAGTTTATTAAACTTGTTTAACTTATCCTGAATATGGAGGTTGTCTGGCCGGCATTCATATTTCTGTGGAAAATAGACACTTTGGCCTGATGAAGACAAAATATTTTTGTCGAAACGTTGAGAAAATAAAAAACTCTAACTAGCTGAAGTGTCTATTTTTCACAGATTTTGTTTAACTTATTTATCTTACTTGACACACACACACACACTTTTAAAAAAATGTCATTTATCATTGAGTGAGCGTCTGTTGCATCGCCCCGCGAATTCTACTTCACAATATGATCATTATTGACTTTAGAATAAATAAATTTATATTTACAAAAGGGTCAAATAAAACTTTAAAAAAATTCAACTTTTGCAATATAAAAAAAATTCTGAGATTTGAACCATTACCTTTTTTATTTAATATATCTAATTTAGTATTTGTGGATATAAACATCTATCAAAGAAAGCAAGCTCGTTTTACTTCCTCAACGCCGATTGGCTGTTTAAGATCACGAGACTGTAGAGCACCAATCATTGTGAGAAATAACAGGACACCCTATATATATATGCCTACCTATATATACATATGAATTTATTATGGGTATATTATAGTAAGAGTACTCTTTATTTTCTAAATTAATATTTGTATATAATGTATGAAAATATATGGGGTAGCCTGAAAATTCATATACAGGGTGTACCAGGTAATTTGGGAATTTCAACAATGGTATTTTAACTGAAAATTTTTGCAAGTAAAAATTAAAATATCCGAATGAAATTTGACACAGTAGTAGATAAAAGGATATAGTTTTTATTTATTCAATGTAGTTTCCATTATTAGCTACAACAGTCTCGAGGCGAGTGCGGAATGAAGCACAGGCCTTGGCGACGATGACCTTGTCCATTTGGGTCATCACCGTGTGAACTGCTTTCTTGACAGACTGGATGGTGGTATGAGGAGCTTTGTTGACATCTCTCTCAACAACGCCCCATACATAGTAGTCGAGGGGATTGCAATCTGGAGAATTAGGGGGCCAAATATCAGGACCCCAGTGACTAGGGACGTTAAGTGTCAGCCACGATTGTGTCTTTTTTGCCTTATGGGCTGGAGCTGAGTCCTGTTGGAAGACATACTTCCTTCCTGCGGCCACCATGTCCATCCAAGGCTTCACAACGGTCTCCAGAACATTGATGTAGGTGTCAGCGTTCATCCTAAGGCCCTTCTCAAAGAAATGGGGAGGCATGACATCACCTTCACTGCTGATGACGCCAAGGACCATTACGGAGGCAGGAAATTTCGTGTGCATCACGACAGGTATCTCTGAGGGGTCTTTACAGATCCAGCGATCATTCCTGGGATTTACCTTTTGGTCCACGTCAAAGTTCTTTTCGTCAGAGAAGAACCTTAGCATTCCAAAAGAGTCGTGTTTCAGGTTGTTGAGGAGGGCAGCAGCCTTTCCTTTTCTGTTATTCTTCATATTTTCAGTCAGCAACTGACCTTTCCGAAGGGCATAAGACTTGAGACCAAGGTCCTCATGGATAGTTCTGACAATTGTCATAGAGCCAACGTCCATTTCCTTGGCTATGGCCCTCATGCTCTTCCCAGGGTTTCCATCAATCTTCTCCTTGACATTTTTGACAAATTCTTCGCCTCTTACCCTGTCCGATCGACGCGAGTGCTTTTTACTTGTAGCTATCCCCTCTTTGTTACTGTCGGCCTCATCAAACTGCTTCTTGACACGATAAATAGTGGTTTTAGGCAAATTAAGAAAATCCACTATCTCTTTGGGGCTCCTTCCGGCGCGCAGAGCAACGATGATGGCAGCTCGATTTTCAAATTCTCGGTTACTCTTCATCACTACACTGCGCACACATGTACTGTTGCATTTTACATGAATATGGCTACGTAATGAAAAAAAAAACAAGTTTTTAATCTCAAGTAGTTTTTGTTTTATGGACTGTCAAAGTTAGTCCCAATTTACCTGGTACACCCTGTATATAGTCCTATAATATACTAAAAAAAAAAGAAAAACCTTACTTTCAGCAGAAATAATGAAGAAGGGAAAATATATTATTCTGTTTATTCCCGTGAATAAACGGGATAGAGAGAGACACATCTCAATTTACTTAAGTAAAAAACAAAACAGCATTTAGAAAATGCCAGAGGGGAATTGAAGGAAGTTTACAGAGTAGCAAAATAAATATAACAAAATTAATAATCTGTTTATAAAATAATATTGTGGCGAAGAAATAATTTATTATTTATTTTAATTTAATTATTCAATGAAAATATTTGGGATCAGAATTAAAATTTTACATTTGTAAAATCATCATTTAGTTGCCTAGCTTGCTTGCTCGATATTCTCTAGCTGTAGATAGTTTGGTTAATTTATTAATAATTGTCGACTGGTCGTGGTGACGTTATCAATAAATACTTTTACATATTCCAAGACTTTATTTCTACGCTACAATATATACATATACATAACTTCTTCCCTATGGGAGCTGTGGCTCATAACTTGAAATCGTGATGCTACTTATCATGGATTCAAGTGTTTCTGTCAAGGATTCCCTTGGAGTCTTCAAAGTTTGTCGCTAGTACCTTTGCGTCCTTTTTCATGCGGCGTGAAGAACCGCTTTGTCGTGTTATTTGAGGGAAGTCTTGGCTTTGACACAGCGGTGGAATCCTGGTATCATTCGCGGAAAAATGTAGATCACAGTACTTATGGCCTCAAGGTCTTCTCGGCTATAATCGGTTGTTCTTCTTTAATCTACCCAGCATCTCCACCAAAATGTCATGTAGAATATTAGAAAAGACAACTTCAAGATGGCAAGGCAATTCATTTGAGGCAAGAACAAATCAAAATTTATAAAATACCAGAGGGACAATGAGGGAAGTTTACATAGTATCAAAAATATAAATATTAGAATTAATATTCTGTTCATAAAGTAATAAATATTTTGATACCATATTTTCAACTGGTAGAAAAAGGAGGTATCAGTAATCAATAAAAAAGGCAGTTGGTCACTTAAAGTCTATAATATAATTGCTTTGTAGAGATTGATATTTCATGTTTCCTTAACCCCGACTGTTTGCTATATGCTTGCTCTGGCTTGTGATATATTAAATTTTGGTGGAGTTGCTGAATAGATTAGGGAAAAAACTGAAGATCGTCGAGAAAACTTTGAGGCCATGGTGCTATTATCTATATTTTCAGAGACTGACTCCAGGAATCCACCACCAACGCCAAGACTTCATACAGAGATAAGACAAAGCCGATCTTATGCTGTAAGAGAAAAGACGCAAAGCTACTAGGGACAGAGTTCCAAGACGTCGAGAGAATTCTTGGAAGAAGTATGTCAGATCCATGTCAGTATCTTCAATATTTGCAAGCTTTGGGTCACAGCTCCAATAAGAAAGAAGCTATGTAGCAAAGTATTTATTATTTTATGTAAAGATTATTAATTTACATTTATATATTTTATATACTCTGCATACACTTCCCTCATTGCTTCTCTTATATTTTATCAATTTTAATTTGTGGTTGTGCCTTAAATATAGGTTTAAATTAGGCAATTTTAATTTATATTTACACATTTTTCATTTTTATTCAGACACTTTCAATTTTAATTTAGACATTTTTCATTTCAATTTAGAAATTTTTCATTTCAATTTAGAAATTTTTCATTTCAATTTAGACACATCGACTTTTCTATATAAAAAAAGGCCATGTAGACAAATTAAAATGAAAAATGTCTAAATATAAATTAAAATTGTCCAATTAAAAGTTAAAAACCTATAAATTGCCTGTGTCATCCTAGTTTGTCTTTCCTAATTTTCTGCTTTACAATATGGAGAAAACTAATAATCAGACTGAATTCTAGGAGGGGGTTCTTTTATTCTTATTTGCCTAATGAGTTAAACATGATGTCTATGATATTGTTATCTGGATGAAATGTACATGTTCTACCCCCAGCAAGAAGGGAATAAACAATATGAAACATCTGTCAATTGACTTTAAGCAACTATACCTGGATATCCTTCATGTAGTAATTCCCAAACCCGTTTTCTTCCTACCATTGGGATGAATACTGTTAAATACAATTCCTGAAAATTCTTCATATGGCCATTTCCATGTTCAGAGCTATTTCATAAATTTTGTTAAAGATTAATTATGTTTCAGTAAATAACCTTCTTTGCATCTTGTCATCATTAACCACACAAACAAATCTGTCGCGAAGTAAATAATTTAATATATCTCCATATTTTGTGGTAATGTTCAAATAACCTTCTATGTCTATTAGCAAATGATGCAAAATCTTCATTTTCTTTTCTATATGCTTCATTAAAATTGTACCTTTGGGCAAAAAATGATGGAATAGGTTGAAGTTGGTTTTTATTTTATCTAATATTATATCTAGGGCAATATCAGCATCTTTGGAAATTTAGGCTAAAGAAAATTTCCTATTAGGCTCGAAATACTATGTCACAATTAGCCAAGAATAGGACTTTTTATTTTTGTGTCTTCAAAATTTCATTTATCGAAAAGAATTGTTCCAATTTTTCAGAATATATTCCCCACTCACACCTTCTTTTTCAAATTTTTAAATTTTTCCAAAAGTAATTTCTTTTCTATTTTTTTTTTCAATTTTACCATGTCGCCAATTTGTTGTGTATTTTTGAGTAAATCAATTTTTAATAAAAAAGTTTATTTTTCTTTATATTTCTATCCTCTCTCTCTCTCTTGATGTAAATATGTTTCAACCTCATATTGAATTTATCTTGATCTTGATGTAACCAGGATACCTGGAGCGCTTTTTTTCTATCTAAATATAAGTGGAGTTTTCTGGAGGATAGATTATTTACATGTGTATGATGATAGGCAGAATACTATCTCAGAGAGAGTGATAGTATTAATATGATTATTAATCACTTAATAATTATTTAAAATTTAATATATAATAAATCATATTTACCACAATTTAACACTTATCTTGGGTTATATAAATGCAATGATAAAATAATGGGAGGGCCTGGCTCATTAGTGGTGAATCCTTCCAACGGTTTCGCCAGTTTAATATGCGTCAAAATAGTTTAAATTATTTTATAACAGATGGCGTTCTAATGCATCATTATATTGTCAAATAAAAATTAGTGAAGATAAACCTCAGAGATGGAAATTAAATTTAATTTAATGAGAAAAGCAAATCGATATTTATTATTATTTATTTATTTGGTCAACCCACAGGTTCTTGGAATGTATAGAAATTGCAACTACTCGGCTATCCTTCCCACCTAAGTATTCTCGGTTTTATTCAGAAGAAAAGTGGATATATAATTCTTGAAAAGGTGCAAAGTAAATATAATTATTAAGAGAATCTCTATGGATGCTATACATTGGTGATTCCTGGTGGTCATCACGAATATTTGGTATCAAATGTCCAGTCCACGTTTTGGCTTTCGCCTTGATCCTGGTGGTACAAGTTGGGTCTTCTTTCAATACCTTGTCACAGTCAGCCTGAATGCAATAATGGTCAATTAGAATTGTTTCTGACAATTGTTTGATGTTTTAAGGCATTAAGAGCTGTACTTTCGGGGTGTTAGTAAAATAATTTATAAAATACAGGAAAGGCGCGAAATGTGGGAAATCTTAAAGGGTAGCAAAATAAAAATACCAAAATTAATAATTAATAAAATGGTTAAAATTTTGCTACAATAAGAGGAATTATTATGATTCAAAAGAGTTTTTGTAATATTTTTGGGTAAATATATTTTCTGAGAATAAAATGCTTATACAGATAATTTAAATTACTTATAGTTTGACCTTTACAGTGAGAATACATTAAGAATATAATATTGAGATTTTAAAGTGACAATATGAAAAAAAAAATCAAAGAAGGTTTGGAATAAGATTTTGTGAGCAGAGAGAGCGGAAATATATAATATTATCAAAAATAAAACCTAAAATATTATTGAAATGATTTATTATAACAAATCATTTTAGCTAAAATATTTGCCATTATAAATTAAATTTATAATATTTAAAATAGTGATCTTCTTCCTCTTTCTATAAATATATTATACTTTTATATAACAATAAATACTCGCGAAAATATATACAGTTTTTAAATAAAAGTTGAATGAGACCAATTTTCAAAATTTATAAAATTAAAATGATTTTTAAAATTAAAAAAATAAAAAAATTATTTCCAGAATTAAATATAAAGGCATAAGTTAATTTTAATAAAATGCCACATTTTTCTTATGAGGCTCTGAAAAATATTTAAAGAAACTATTTTGCGCACCATAGTTAAATATAAAATTTTGACCCTATCCTTTAATGGTGAGAAAAAATAAAAAAATAAAATAAAAACCACTATTTACTTGGACATTTACACCATCAAACAATATTTTTTTATTTTTTAGTTAACACATAATTTTTTTACATGGAAAATTCTTTGAATTCACATGTCGAACATTCTTTGTCAGATGTGAGACAACCAGCTTCAATACCAGAAGACCTAAAGAAACCATTAAATGAACAAGTGCCAACTGGATATACAACACAATCAGGTGGTGAGGACTCCACGCCACAAATTAATCAACAGAATGATTCATTAAGAAACTCAAATTCAGGTAATTTATTAGTAGTTACTATTATTAGAAATTATTTTTCAAATTTTCATGTTGTACTTTACCCCATACCTAAAGTGTGACAAGCTAATAACTAGCAGAATTACTTACAATATGCCAATTTCACGTCCATAATTTTATTTATAAATGTGGAATTAAGCTTTTCCTGGCAATTTTATCAACACACAATCAATATTTTATTATATCAAAAAAAGTTGAATACACATGAGAGAACAAAAGTTGTACTCAAGCTTTTAAAAGGCTTTATAACCTAAAATTTATAAATAATGTCGATATTAACAAAATTATTCATTTAAATAGAATAGAAGTGTTTAATACATATTAAATGCATGCTTCTATGTATAATAAAAGTTTTAGGCCTAATGTGTAAAAGGCAATCCTAATCAACATATTGAAATTTATATAATTATGCATCAATTAAAATTTGTTTACTTTTGCACCTATTTAATCTCAAGCTTACTCTATTTTAATTATATTTAACCATATTTTATTTAGTCTAGTTTTACACAGATGAAAATTGAAAAGTAAAACATATGGGGTAAAACTATTTTTATCTGCTTCATGAAGTCTTATGCTGTTCTTTTATCAATAATAGAAATGAAAAATTTTATCAAAAGAGTAATTGAACTGATCAACAATGAAACTAAAGTATCTCTAAAACCTTTTTAATTTATGTAGATTGATATATTGAAATATATACAAATTAGTACCAATATATTTATAATTTCTCCCAATATATAATCATTCTTTATAAAATTTTTCAATTAAACATTTCTATAGCTAGGCACTTTGGTCAAATGTAATTTAAATGATTTATTTCTAAAAATGTTCATACAGTATTTTATACAAATGAATTCAGGATGAATCTATAGTTTGATCTGTTCTTCCTCTAATATTTTAGATGGTCTTATTTCTTTGTATAATGGGGGGTCGTTGGAAGGATGGTCTAAACCGTTGGTTTTCGACCGCTACGACCCGGGTTCGATTCCCGTATTGGACACTTTTCTGTTAAAAAAATGCTCCAATGGCCTTCGATTCTTGCAAAAGTCCAACCCCACCAGCGAGTGCAAGTAAACAATTGGGACTCTGGCACATTTGTAAGTGCAAAGTCGAACTGCTTTTCACATGTGTAAACATGTGGTGTACTTACAGTAAAAGCGGTTGCCTTCTTCTACCCACCATAATTATCATGGCCTGTACAATGTGTACTAGGGATAAGCAAGCAAAAAAAAAACTTTGTATAGTTCATTATTATTATATAGTTGTGGGATGGTTGTGTTGGTGTGGCTTGCGGAAAGGCCGCTGATAAAATTAATTTATTTAAAGCCAGAAATATATAAAAAGAAAAGAAGTAACGGCCGTTGGGATCAAGCCTTCTTGTTTACCGCGCGAGTGGCCAGAGTCTGGATGTTCGCGCATGCGTAGTCAGGTTGACGCTCGCGGTTGCCGAGGCCGTCACACTGCCCATGTGTGTAGTGGAGCCTTGTCCCAGTTCGCGCTCGCTGAAGCAAAGTGTGGTCGCCACATAGTCATCTCCAATATAGAGGTCAGACATTATGGCGAGCCATTTGATCCTCGAGTAAGCTAACTTTCAATGATGTTACTTGGAGGCAGATACTGTATAGATGTTACTTGGAGGCAGATACTGTATAGATGTGACTTGGAGGCAGAAACTGTATAGATGTGACTTGGAGGCAGATACTGTATAGATGTGACTTGGAGGCAGATACTGTATAGATGTGACTTGGAGGCAGATACTGTATAGATGTGACTTGGAGGCAGATACTGTATAGATGTGACTTGGAGGCAGATACTGTATAGATGTGACTTGGAGGCAGATACTGTATAGATGTGACTTGGAGGCAGATACTGTATAGATGTGACTTGGAGGCAGATACTGTATAGATGTGACTTGGAGGCAGATACTGTATAGATGTGACTTGGAGGCAGATACTGTATAGATGTGACTTGGAGGCAGATACTGTATAGATGTGACTTGGAGGCAGATACTGTATAGATGTGACTTGGAGGCAGATACTGTATAGATGTGACTTGGAGGCAGATACTGTATAGATGTGACTTGGAGGCAGATACTGTATAGATGTGACTTGGAGGCAGATACTGTATAGATGTGACTTGGAGGCAGATACTGTATAGATGTGACTTGGAGGCAGATACTGTATAGATGTGACTTGGAGGCAGGTATAGATGTGACTTGGAGGCAGGTATAGATGTGACTTGGAGGCAGATACTGTATAGATGTGACTTGGAGGCAGATACTGTATAGATGTGACTTGGAGGCAGATACTGTATAGATGTGACTTGGAGGCAGATACTGTATAGATGTGACTTGGAGGCAGATACTGTATAGATGTGACTTGGAGGCAGATACTGTATAGATGTGACTTGGAGGCAGATACTGTATAGATGTGACTTGGAGGCAGATACTGTATAGATGTGACTTGGAGGCAGATACTGTATAGATGTGACTTGGAGGCAGATACTGTATAGATGTGACTTGGAAGCAGATACTGTATAGATGTGACTTGGAAGCAGATACTGTATAGATGTGACTTGGAGGCAGATACTGTATAGATGTGACTTGGAAGCAGATACTGTATAGATGTGACTTGGAGGCAGATACTGTATAGATGTGACTTGGAGGCAGATACTGTATAGATGTGACTTGGAGGCAGATACTGTATAGATGTGACTTGGAGGCAGATACTGTATAGATGTGACTTGGAGGCAGATACTGTATAGATGTGACTTGGAGGCAGATACTGTATAGATGTGACTTGGAGGCAGATACTGTATAGATGTGACTTGGAGGCAGATACTGTATAAAGTTATCTAGAGCCAAAGGTTTGATTCAAAGTTGCATCATATAGATGAGTTATAGATGAAAGCTTGGAAGATCCTAATCTGTCTTTGGTTTGAAATAAGTTTACCTTCTAGAGGAAGGGGAGGTTTACCTTCTTAAAGGAGGAGGGGGAGCAGTAACAAGCTCGGTAAAAAACCTGGGCTCAGCTGGCCCGGCTGATAGTACCCTGTAAGGGCTTCAGGGATACAGGATGAGCAGCGTCTGTACAATTGACAATTGAAACATTTTATTGACTTCTTGTCAATAATTTACATTAAAAATGGAAATAAAACTAAAATATAGATGATCATGCAGGGGATGTGCCCCGACGAGTGAGCCTTCTTTCCCAGGTGATAAGCAGGTCTTCTGCTCATCCGGTATACTACAATATTGGGTATAACATATAATACAACATATATGAACTCTGCCTTTGCCGGTCCCAAGCCCGGATGAAAAAGGAGGAGGGAGAGCAGTAAGAAGCTCACTAAAAAACCTGGGCTCAGCTGGGCCGGCTGATAGTACTCTATAAGGGCTTCAGGGATACAGGATGAGACTGTACTCCATGTTAGGAGCGGCTGCACATGGCGTCTGTTCCTCATGTCAGAGGCGGCCATTTCTTTTGGAGCTAAGTTGAGCTGCCACTGAGTAATGCTCCCAGTCTTAATGACAAAGGCATTCTACTTCACCCAGTCATGATGGTCTGTATTGGCTAATCCATTGATGAGCTCTACTCAACCCCCACAGTAGACACCATCTCAAGCCCTACAGACTTGATACTCTGATTCAATTGAGTGGAGATAAGAAAGAAGACATCCTTGTGCATGATCCAAGAATCAACATTCAATCAGCATTAGGTTTTAACCATATTTGAGAGTATCAGGAAAGGTAAATGTTATTACCCAGTTGTAAAATGACTGTGGCTTTGATCTATTTTATTAATATCATCTTTTTTTAATTTTTATTTGATAAATGATAAGCCACATTATAGATTATAAACACAAGGTAATAAGACCACATCCAAATAAATAAAAAGTCTTGAAGAAGGAACAAAAGTTAACGGCGACAAGTTTCGTTTATTAATGCTGTAAATTCAGCAAGCTTTCGGACTTTGACGTCCTTTAACAGTCAACTTTCCAAGAAACTAGAAGATAATACATATATATATATAAAGTAAAAAGTGTGTGACGTTTCTGTAACAATGTTGTTACCATCTTCAGACAAAAGTACTGAATAACCAGTAAGAATGAAAAGTACAGTAGCTTTTGTATTTAGTCAGTAACAATGCTGTTACAGAAATGTTGCACACTATTTATTTGGATTTGGTGTCTTATTACCCTGTGTTTATTTGATAAAGTGTGTTAAAAAAGAATGCTGGGACTACAAGTCTACTCCTATGGTATAAGCAATGGCTAACAACCCGTACTAAGAATTTATAGCAGGAATGGGTTAATCAAAAGAGAATTCAGAAATCATTTATAAAATCCTCCCGTTTTCAATTTAACAACCAATTTAGTGTCCACTTTTAAAAATAATAAAAGAAATGACTTAGAAGAATTATAATCCAATCTCTAATAAGAGACCACCTCCAGGAGAACCCAGAAGTATTTTTTTGGATAGTATCTCAAAGTCCTATATATACAGTAGAACCTCCATGAGAGGACACCTCTCTACAGTAGAACCTCCATGAGAGGACACTCCCCTCTAGAGGACATCACTTTGCAGTAGAACCTCCATGACAGAAAATTCACACTAGAGGACACCTCTTTACAAAGGACAGTTTTTATTTACAAAATCACCATTTTTACTATTTAGTAGCTCTCCGGTAAGAGGACACCTCTCCCTAAAGGACACTTTGGCTCTTCAATTAGGTGTTGTCCTACTGTATAAGGTACAGTATAGGGATTATACAGTTGAGAACAACCTCCATGAAAGGACACATTGTGGTCAAAACTCATTTTTTAACAACAAGAAAACAGATGAGGTAAAAATTGAATTATAGATTAGAAACACAAGATAATAAGACCAAAATCCAAGTAAATAAATAGTGTGTGACGTTTCAGTAACGGCATTGTCATTCAGTCTTTTGTCTGAACTATGCGGGGAAGAGCCAGTGGAATGGGTTGATATGCAAATATGTAAACACCCTATTTCCATACTACATATGCATATTTTCAGCTAAATCATTACCCCTTGTACAACTCATAGAAATGACTAGATTGATGACCTATATTTGATCTTTTTACTTATATTTGATCTTTTTATCTGAATTGAGCCATATATATGTTGACAAAATCACCACATATCACTGCATATTTAAAAGAGTCACTTTTTAACGCTAATAACCTGTCTAAAAGCAATTTGTGCTTGAATGCTTGCTCATTTTTAGATTTGTTAATAAAATTATGCATTGCTACTCTGTAGTTGATTTTGTCAAAATTTTCTAGCAGTTATTTTATTTTTTTTAAATACATATATAAACACAAGGTAATAAGACCAAATCCAAATAAATAAATAGTGTGTGACGTTTCGGTAACAGCGTTGTTACCATCTTCAGACAAAAGTACTTTTGTCTGAAGATGGTAACAACGCTGTTACCGAAACGTCACACACTATTTATTTATTTGGATTTGGTCTTATTACCTTGTGTTTATAATCTACAATCCAAATTGTGCCTCATCTAAATACATATATATCGTAGAACCTCCCTGTAAAGGACACCTAATTGCAGAGCCATAGTGTCCTTTAGAGAGAGGTGTCTTCTTACCGGAGAGTTACTAAATAGTAAAAATGGTAATTTTGCAAATGAAAACTGTCCTTTGTAGAGAGGTGTCCTCTAACGTGAGTCTCATGGAGGTTCTACTGTATATTCCATGAGTTTGTACTATACAGTAGAACCTCCATGAGAGGAACACTCATGCTAGAGAACCTCTATATAAAGAACAGTTTTAATTATCAAAAATTCACCTTTTTTTTTTTTACTAATTAGAAACTCTAATGGGCAATTTGACTCTGCATCTGGTTGTTGTCTCTTACAGAAAGGTAGTTCTACTGTATTATTCTATATACAGTTACGAGCGTCATCAATTCTTTTTCATCTCTGTCACCGTTTGCTTTTTTTTTTTGGAATGGCGCTCTCCTATTGGTTGGCTACGATCACGCCACCTTTGCCCCCCCCCACTCACTTTGTTGTTTTTGTAACTATTGTGTTGGAGCGGGTCGCTCCTTAAATAAATGCTTATATTAGTTAATAACTAAATGGAATCCTCTCTTTCTTTTTCCCAGTAATAGACGCCTACGGAAGCCAACAGTACATAGACAGATAAAGCACATAGGCTATAGTTATTAACTAATATATGCATTTATTTATGGCGCCAATTTATAATTGTAACAAATAGTATTTGAATAAAAACATTCAATCGGGTAAAACACGGGCATTGCCCGGGTTATTCGGCTAGTGATAAATAAATTTGAATATAGTTTGACAACACATGTAGATAGAATGCTCCAACAAGGAACAAAGAATTCTAAGATAAAAAAAAACGGTGGAATTTTGTCACCTCCTGTTTTGATAGCAAATTTGGCTGACTTGAATCCCCTTGCCTGGTGGTGAACATTGTTTTGTTCATTTTTTGAAGATATGAGGTCTAGAGAAATTATTTCAAATTGAAGACAGTAGAACTTCCCACACTAGCAGACACTTGTGCTAGTGGACACCTCTAAACAACGGATAGTTTTGACCACCAAAATTGTCCTCCCATTGAAAATATTTTTGTCACTAAAGTACATTCTTGCTAGCGAAAACCTCCAAACAATAGAAAATCTGTATTAGACCAAAATGTCTTAACAAAGCCTTTTGTTGTGTTGATAAATCACAGTTTAGATTATAGATTTTAGCCACTTTGTGTGTGACAAGACACAAGCTTATGTAAACCTCTGTAGTAGAACTCCTCTTTCTTTTATCATGAAATAACTTGGAAGTTTATTGACAAGGCACAATTTGGATTATAGATTATAAACACAAGGTAATAAGACTAAATCCAAATAAATAAATAGTGTGTGATGTTTCGGTAACAACTTTGTTACCATCATCAGATAAAGGAATAAAGCTTTTTGTTGTTGTCTATATTTCAGTATTCTAAGCATGTTTGCTCTATCAAAGGCAGAGCTGGAAAGGTAGCTGACTTCCACAATCAAGTGAAGGGATAATTGGTATGTTGCTCCAAGGACAGACAGCTCTATTTTTAATCCTTTGGTGTGCTGTTTCTTGAAGTAAAGGTTTCATGGGAATACCATGGTTGTTGATTCCTGTTATAGCCTCCGTACAACACTTGTCTCAAGTCTTTAGAGATGAAAGTTTTTCCCCTTTTCCTTTTACAGTTTGTTCAGAGTTGGGGCTAGTCTAGTGGTATCTTTTTAGTGCCAATTTGTACTCACCATGATTATCATTGCCTGTACAACATGTACTAGGGATAATAATATTAATAATAAATTGTCCTGGTATGGAACTAACACCTATCCACATATTCCTATATCCAGAAATGGCTGCAGGTTTGCAGAAAATTGACCCAGAATAGCAGCTTAACACACCCAAGATTGATAAAATTCTATATTTGTTGATGAATGGAGCAACTTTCAGAGAAACTCAAAGTTTTACAGTTATTTATTGTCCTGTTCTTCACTTAGAATATGAGAGATGGGGGAGGACAGCAGTACAACTAGTAGCCACATGAGGTAAAAATGGCAGGTTGTCTCTAGATACAGGTTCAAATACAACTGCAAGGTATACCTGAGTGGGTTTATCTCAGCATACAACAGCTTTTTGCTTACAAAGGTTTACTGTAAAAAAAACTTTCTTTACTCTGTATCCATTCTTATGGTGCATTAGCGTGCCATATATGTTATGAAAATTCTAAACTATTATACACGCCTATGATTCTTTTACAAATTAAACAATTTCTACTGCCCTTACTTGAAATGGAATTTTTCCATTGCAGTAAGGGCAGTAGAAAACTCCTTTTCACATGTGTAGACATGTGGTGCACTTACAGTAAAAGTAGTCGCCTACTTCTACCCACCATGATTATAATGGCCTGTACCACATGTACTAGGGATAAGCCAAAAAAAAAAGAAATTGTTTAATTTAGAAAAGAATCATATGCCTCTATAATAGTTTTGAATTTTCATGTATCCATTCTATTGTCAAATGTATTATTCTAAAATTTGAAATGATCTTTTTTTTTTCCAGGTCCTCTCCGAATGCCACAAAACATCCCTGCAGCACTAATGGTGCCGCTTCATGATAGTCCTTCGAAGGATCCAACCCCAAGTAAATTTTTATCCCATTTGTGTGTGTGTGTGTGCACCTACTAGTAGTAGCCGTCATTTGTACTCAAATATTAAGTCCACATTGTCAGTTAAAGCGAACAAACACATGAAATGCTACCTCTTCAAAAGATTTCCCAAAAGGGAAAAGTCCAGTTTTAAATTGTGGAATATACAGTGTTTTTTTTTTTTTTTAAATAAAAAGGCATATATTGGATCAAAATATCATTTATTTTACCAATATTTCAGTTGGCTGAACACCAACCTTTATCAAGGTATTAATGTGTGTCAACAACAAACTCAAAAAACTTGTGGTGCTGAGTTTGTTGTTGACACACATTAAATATGTTATAATACCTTGATAAAGGTTGGCATTCAGCCAACTGAAATATTGGTAAAATAAATTATATTTTGATCCAATATATGTCTTTTTATTTAAAGATTTATTTATGGATTGCTCCATTTTCAAAATATATACAGTATATATTTTTTTATTGTTGTGTTGTTTCTTATCTCCATATGCAAAGATTACACAAATTCCATGAGTCCATGCTCCTCGAGATGTTTGATGATAAGCAGCGGCCTCTCCCATTGATCCTGTTTAGAACATTAAATGTAAGCCAAAAGTGAAACATCTCACAGAAAGTATTATTGGGAAGGTTCCCCTTCTCCAACTGATAGCAGCAGTCTAAGTTGCCTCATTCAGTCAGAATTCAGGTTTTACAAACTTCGAAAGCTTGAGAAGAATAGAGTAAGAAACTCATCCATGGAAGCCATTTTATTTATTATATCCTACGGATATATTTGCATAACCGGCATATCCCAATTAGTAAAAGTTGTAGCTATCACTTTAAAACAAGGTCCAAATAAGTTATGTTGAACTTTGCACAAGTAGCTGCCATAATTATACTCCATTTGAAGAAGGAATAAAAGTTTACGGCGATGAGATTCTTCAGCATTCTTCAAGATGATGTCTGGCGATTCCTTCTCCTATAATACTCCATTTTACTTTGTTGGATCTCCCAGTTTTTGACGAGAGCATGTAAATAGAGGAAGAGCATTTGAATTCTCCATGTCATCAATACATCTCCCAATTTGGTGTTGTACAAGATGGAAGGTTTGAACCAGTTCAGCATACATTTTGACTCCTTTTTATCCCCTTGGAATTAGAAGACCAGAGAGAGAGTGCGAAGCCAAAATATTTCATGAGTTTGATTATAATCAACACTTCTTTTTTTTTAAAGAAGGAATCTCAATACATTTTATCCTTGTCGTTGGCGGATCCTTCAGTAGAACATTCCAGGTAGAACAATACTCTGTGGTCACAGACACCACACCTCCAGTTTCCAACCCCTATGTTAGAGGAGGCCATTGTTAATTTCCATTTGACCCGCACTTTTCAAAATTTTTATTTTTACAAAGGGCTCTACTCCCCCTCTAAATTCTCTCTCTCACTTTTAGAATCGGCGATTTTTTCTTTTCTTCCTAAATTTTGCCCTCGTCTCTTTTTTTTTCTTCTTCCCATGGGACGCCGTAAGTCCCAATTATTTTTGTCTCACAGATTTTTTAAATATTTTTTTTTTTGTATTCAAGTATTCTCCTAACAAAAAGAAAGAAATTTGATAAGACATCTCTGGATCCTAAAACAAAAACTTGGATTTTAAACATTATCTTTATTTTATAATATAACTTGTGGTCAATTTAAACGGCTCCTGATCCTTTATCAAAGACCTTTCTTTTGAAGAAAGTGTCACTTCTTCAACAACCCACGCTTTGTGGAGATAAAGAAGATGAAAATTTCATCCCCCCTTTTACCTAATTTTGAGGCACATTTGCTCATGTTGATATTTCTTAATATAATTGCCACAAAATATCGAATATTCAACAAAGAACGAAATTCTTCATAACTTTTTTTAAATTTAATCATCAAATTGTATGTTTTGCTATCTGTCAGTGAACATTAATTCTAAGGTGAAAATTTCATGAGCACTTGCAAGAATGCAACTTCCATTTGTGTGTGTTTGATAAAAAGTACTATTTGAAACAGAAAGTTGAAGTAACAAAATAAGAGAAAAGTCAGATATAGAAAGTGGATATCTATGTATGTGTGATTTGGTGTGGAAATGGGAGGAATTAAAACACATTTTTTTGTGTGTTTAAAAACTAGAGTTCACCTTCCTCATTCTGTGCTTGGAGCTTGTGTTTATAACCAGCATTTACAAACTTAGAATACTATTCCTTTTACCCTTTCACTTGAGAATATTCTTTTTTTTTTTTTACTTATCCCTAGTACACGTGGTACAGGCCCTGATAATCATGGTGGGTAGAAGTAGGCGACTGCTTTTACTGTAAATGCACCACATGTCTACACATGAAAAAAGCAGTTCGACTTTGCACTTACAAATGTGCCAGAGCCCCGTTTGGTTACTTGCATTTACAGGTGGGGTTGGACTTTTGCAAGAATCGAGGGCCATTGGAGCATTTTTTTTTATCAGAAAAAGTGCCCAATGCGGGAATCGAACCCGGGTCGTAGCGGTCGAAAACCAACGGTTTGATAATTTTTAAGTAGGACAAGTAAACATGGAATCCCCCACATTGTTTTATTCTTAACATTTTAGCGACTCGTGTCTTGTTGTCTCATGTCGTGTCTAGCGACTTGTCATCTTTATTCCCTTAATACAGATGGTAATGAGCCTTTAAAAACACTACAGAGATGATAAAGCACAATTTGGATTATAGATTATAATAAAAGAAAATAAGATCTAATCCAAATAATTTATTAGTGTGTGTGACGTTTCGGCAACAGCATTGTCACCATCATCAGACAAAAGAATAAAATGAAAAATGAAATAAAATTTGTATTCTTTTGTCTGATGATGGTGACAATGTTATTGCCGAAACGTCACATACTAATAACATATTTGATTTAGGTCTTATTTTCTTTTATTAACACTACGGAGAATATAGAATTTGGTTGATGTGACTCTACCAACCTGACCCCACTTGGCAAATGATGGTAACAATCCCAGAGTTTGCTTATCCAGCCATATGTTAACTCATGTTCTATCTGCTACCTCTTTCTTATCTCAAAACTGGGTAAAGTCGAATGCCTTTGTCTTTAAGACTGGGAGCACTACTCAGTAGCAGGCCACTGACTTAGCTCTGATAAGGAATGGCCGCGTCTGACATTGGAACAGATGCAGTGTACAGCCGCTCCTAACATGGAGTACAGACTCATCCTGTATCCCTTGATATTAACATATCATATGTCCCATATGTTAACTCACGTTCTATCTTCCTCTTTCTTATCTCAAAACTGGGTAAATTCGAATGCTTTTGTCATTAAGATTGGGAGCACTACTCAGTAGCAGGCCACTGACTTAGTTCCAATATGAAATGGCCACCTCTGACATAAAGAACAGATGCTATGTGCAGCCACTTCTAACATGGAGTACATCCTTTATCCCTGGAGCCCTTACAGAGTACTACCAGCCAGGCCAGCTGAGCCCAGGTTTTTTAGCAAGCTTGTTACTGCTCTCTCTCTCTCCTCATTTTTCATCCAAGCTTGTTGAGGTTATTAAACAAGCTACAGCTACAGAAAGGATAAAAAGGAATAGAAAAATATGATTGATGGCAATGTCTACAAAAGCTTTCCAACCTGAAAATGATTTTTCACAACTACTTCCATCCTTCTAATACAGTGTAGAATCTCTACAATAGGAAACTCCTGCTAGACAACATCTCTGTCTACAAAAGGACAGTTTTCTTCACCTAAGTTGCGATTTTTTACTATTTATCTGCTCTCTAGTACAAGAACACCTCTCTGTCTAATGGTATACTTTGACTCTGCAGTGTTGTTGTTCTTTAAGAGAAAGGTTGTTCGATTGTACCTACCTACCATACAAGATGTCTTTAATTCAGATGGGCTAGAAGAGAGGATGTAAATATAATATTGGATTAAAGGAATAAGCTCCTCTTAGTCTTTTTATGCTTATTCCTTTAACCTAATTTTAAGAGTTCTTATCGTTTAATAATATTGGATTAGCAAGGAAAAGTAGAACTACATCTCTGTAAAGGACAACACCTAGTTTCTGAGTGAAAGTGTCCTTTAGGGAGAGGTGTTCACTTACCCAAGAGTTGCAAAATAGTATAAAAATAGTCATTTCTGGCAATGAAAACTGTCCTTTATAGAGAGGTGTCTTCTAGCGGGAGTGTCCTCTCATGGAAGTTCTATTAGTGATGCAAACTGTCCTTTGTATAGAGGTGTCTTCTAGCGGCAGTGTCCTCTCATGGAGGTTCTACTGTATCTGAATTATCCATAGTTTGAGATTACCTTTGGGAAGAGGTAGTGACCTTCTTGGTGGATACAGCCACATTAATGATGGCCTGAAACACCTACATTGTCAGACTTTCATGTTAATTCAAAAATGGATTTTTTTTTCTAGAATTATTTAAAAATGCCATCACAGCAACACTTGGTTCTTTCAATCAGGAACTCTATGTTGGGTCTCACTTTGTAGGAAAGAAAGAGTTAGGAGCGGCTGCACATGGCGTCTGTTCCTCATGTCAGAGGCGGCCATTTCCTATGGAGCTAAGTCGGCCTGCCACTGAGTAGTGCTCCCAGTCTTAATGACAAAGGCAGACATATTCTACTTCACCCAGTCATGATGGTTGTCAAATCTTAAGCTTTACAAGCTTGATACTCTAATATGATTGAGTGGAGATAAGAAAAAAGAAGAAGGAAAGAAAGAGTGTAATATGTGGATTATGTGTACGGGGTAGTAGCGCTGCCTCTCTCCCCAACTCTAGCAATTCTCAGCCCTGACAACCTGTGTGTTCCCATAGATTGCCCTGAGAGCCCTCCCAAGACCAAGTCTCCTCCAGAATTCAAACTGTCCCCCTTTGCGAAAGAGTTTGTTCCCCGCAGCTTCCAGGTCTACAGAAATGTGGCTCCTGAGACGGTAAGTGTGGAGGGATGTCCTCTATGACAGGATGTTTGAGTAAAACTTAGGGAGGGGATCACAGAGTATATATAAAATTGTGAAAAAGCATTTAAAAACTACAAATAGTTTTCACAATAAAAGTTTCCTTTTATTATTTTAAAAAATATTTCTTAATGTGAGAAATGTTTGTAGTTTTTTTTTTTGCTTATCCCTAGTACACGTGGTACAGGCCATGATAATCATGGTGGGTAGAAGATACACATATGAAAAGCAGTTCGACTTTGCACTTCCAAATGTGCCAGAGCCCCATTGGATTACTTGCACTCGCTGGTGGGGCTGGACTTTTGCAAGAATCGGGGGCCATTGGAGCATTTTAAAATTTTTTTGTAGTTTTTAAATACAGTTAAATCTGTCTATAGTGCCCCCCTCTAAATAGCGCCTCCTTCTCTATACAGCCTGATTTCAAATACATAGTACGATGCGATTTACATTAAAAGTGACCTGTCTATAGCACTCCCTCTCTATAGCACCCTATTTTGGTGAGTCCCAAGAGGGTGCCCTATAGACAGGTTCAATTGTATATAAATATGTATTTTATGCAAGCAATGGTTACCCAGAAATTATTCAAATAAGGAAAACTTGCTTTTGTGGGCAAAGACTTTATTTATTTTGAGGTGTTGTAAGCTTACAATCCAAATTTGCTCTTCAATGGGCAAACCCAAAAACAAAATGATCCACGCCCATGCATGGAAAAAAAGGTGACTTGATGAATGCCCTGGTTGTTGATGAGGTATCTATTTCTATATTGACTTTAAGACATCTCCTGATGCCTACTAAAAGTTGCTGATGGCTTGCGCCATCTGTCAGAATAAATGGCGCTTTACAGGTATTTTAGAAAATGGTGTATGTATATAAGTAGAAAGTACTTTCTACGTGTGTAGACATGTGATGCATGTACAGTGAAAGCAATTTCCAACTACTACTCACCATGATTATCATGGCTTGTACCACGTGTGTGAGTGTACTAGAGGAATAACTAAAACCCAAAGACTCATTCTTGAAGCAATAGAAACCATGATGCACCCTAAACCATTAAACAAAGTATACAGTTGCCATCACAATACGTTCCCCTTCTATCCTAAAAAAATCTTCAAAAGCCATATAAAACAATAGCCATTCCATTTCATTTGAACTGTCTATAGTTGATTCTTTATATTTATTCAATTATGTAAATTTCTTTAAGATATTTTGTACTATATTTACATAGATTCCTCTTTAAAAAACGATATATAATCTCTCTCTCGTTTGCCTTGTTTGTACACTATAGTTAGCTGAAGAAGGGCTTGCCCGAAAGCTTCCTTTAATCGCGTTAATAAAAAAAGAGTTGCGGCGATATATGATCCCCTCTCTCTCTCTTTCTAAATAATAAAAACATTCAATATTTTTACTCCATCCTTTACAGACGCCATAGTGGGTCCAAGTATACACATTTTATAATGTTCGCTACAAACTTACACCTGTCAATGAACGGCGAAAGATGATGTCAATAATACTTTTTAATAAAGAGAAATACTTGTGGCTATATCCAGCAACTCGGGTAAATAGCTGTTGGATAAAGAGAGATTGAAACTTTTTTTTTTGGCTTATCCCTAGTACACGTGGTACAGGCCATGATAATAATGGTGGGTAGAAGGCGACTGCTTTTACTGTAAGTGCACCACATGTCTACACATGTGAAAAGCAGTTCGACTTTGCACTTACAAATAAATATTCCAGAGCCCCGTTTGGTTACTTGCACTCGCTGGTGGAGTTGGACTTTTGCAAGAATAGGGGGACATTGGAGCATTTATTTTTTTTTAATCAGAAAAAGTGCCCAATGCGGGAATCGAACATGAGTCGTAGCGGTCGAAAACCAATGGTTTATACCAGCCTTCCACCGACCCCCAGAGATTGAAACTTCTTTTATTAATCGTTCATATAAGAGCGCCATCTAGTTCAATCATTCCCCTGAGTGACAGCAAGTTACTGAACCATCGGGAGTTATTGTGTTAAAGTAAAGTTAAAGTGAATTATTGGTTGAGGTGGCTATATCTTTCCCAAACTGACTTCCAAACAACAAATGATCTTCAAAAATATCAACTAATCTTTGATTTTTACATATATTATTCCAGAATTGTGGCTGAATATTCTTTCTTGATTAATCAAGAAAAGCTAACCTCTATATACACATTTCAGGCCAATCCTGGAAATAATTGAAGATTTAATTGATATTTATTTTCTTCTCCTTCTTTCTTATCTCCACTCAATCATATTAGAATATCAAGTAATTTACCCCACTTGCCCAAAATGTAGTTTGGCATCTGCAGTTCTAGAACACATTTTGGCTTGCATTATATGCATTAAACAGGACCTTTGGGAGAGGCCGCTGCTTATCATAAAACAGCTCGAGGAGCATGAACTCATGGAATTCGTGTAATCTTTACACAAGGGGATAAGAAACAACAACAACAGAATATCAAGTTGTCACCCTTGATGGTGTCTGTTTGACAACAATCATATTTATTTTCTGATAGATGGCGCAAGCCATTAGCAACTTTAAAGTTGCATGATCAGAAGATGCCGTAACGGTGCTATGTTGAGGGCCGGCCAATGTTGTGTTGTTGTGGGTTTGTCTCCTGGCAATCTGCCATCCTGATATTGCTCATGTTGGCCGGTGTAAAAAAGAAGAACTCCTTTATTTTTAGTCACTTTGTGTGTGACAAGACACAAGCTTACGTAAACCTCTATAGTAGAACTCCTCTTTCTTTCATCATGAAACCCTCCGAAATAACTTGGAAATTTGTTGATAAGTCACAATTTGGATTATAGATTATAAACACAAGGTAATAAGACCTAATCTAAATAAATTAATAGTGTGTGACGTTTCGGTAACAGCATTTTTACCATCTTTAGACAAAAGTACTGAATGAAAAATTTTACCACAATCATTACAGCATTGTACCATCAAAAGAATAAAGCATCTCATTGTCTGATGATGGTGACAATGCTGTTGCCGAAACATAAAACACTATTAAATTATTTGGATTAGGTCTTATTTGCTTGTGGAAGTTTGTTGTAGTGTAGTTTCTAGAAGTTAACTTGGTGGTAAAATTTCTCATTCAGTACTTTTGTCTGAAGATGGTAACAACGCTGTTACCGAAACGTCACACACTATTTATTTATTTGGATTTGGTCTTATTACCTTGTGTTTATAGAAGTTTGTTGATAAAGTTTGGATTATAGATTATAATAACAAGAAAATAAGACCTAATCCAAATAATTTAATAGTGTGTGACCTTTCGAATAAAAGCACCTCATTTTGTCTGATGATAACGACAATGTTGTTGCTGAAACGCAACACACTATTAAATTATTTGGATTAGGTCTTATTTTCTTGTGGAAGTTTGTTTTAGTGTAGTCTCTAGAAGTTAACTTTGTGGTAAAATTTCTCATTCAGTACTTTTGTCTGAGGATGGTAACAACGCTGTTACCGAAACGTCACACACTATTTATTTGGATTTGGTCTTATTACCTTGTGTTTATAGAAGTTTGTTGATAAAGTTTGGATTATAGATTATAATACAAGGTAATAAGACCTAATCCAAATAATTTAATAATGTGTGACGTTTCGGCAACAGCATCAGACAAAAGAATAAAGCATCTCATTTTGTCTGATGATGACGACAATGTTGTTGCCGAAATGTAACACACTATTAAATTATTTGGATTAGGTCTTTATTTTCTTGTGGAAGTATGTTGTAGTGTAGTCTCTAGAAGTTAACTTTTGTTGTTGTTTTTTTTTTTATCCCCTTGTACAAAGGTTACACAAATTCCATGAGTTCATGCTCCTCGAGCTGTTTTATGATAAGCAGCGGCCTCTCCCAAAGGTCCTGTAGTTAGCTTTTTATTATAAGGTACAATTTGTGGATGAGAAATTCAAACTATTTTGAGATGTTTGTTTCTCTCTTTTTTTAAAATTGAAATTAATTTTCTATATTGTGTGTGCCCTTACTCTGCAATGATAATAATGGGAGGGCCTAGCTCATCAGGGGTAAACAGCGGTTTTGCCAGTTTATTCTACCATACCGCTGTGATACTATATTCCATTGGGGTGTTTTGCTTTTTACACCTATACTGCAAGCTTGAACCCTTGGAATATACACTCATAGGACAAAACTTGAGAAAGTTTCAACTTTTACCATGTACAGTTAAACCTGTTTATAGTGCCCCCTCTAAATAGCGCCTTCCTCTCTATAGCACCCGATTTTAAATATGTAGTACGATGCGATTTACATTAAAAGTGACCTGTCTCTAGCACCCTATTTTGGTGAGTCCTGAGAGGGGGTGCTATAGATAGGTTTAACTGTATATTGGGATTTAGATGATAACTCAGAAAAATATTAGTGACCTTTATTGAAGACACATTGCCTCTGTCTCCTTAAAAAAAAATAGACAACTGGTAATATCAAAGACTTCACTTCAAACAGAGCTCTTGTCACATTTGTAAATTTGTAAAAGTCTTAACTGCTTTTCACATGTGAAGACATGTGGTGCACTTAGAGTAAAAGTAGTCACCAGCATACCCACTATCTTCCTCTTCTTCTTTCTTATCTCCACTCAATCACACTAAGGTATCAAGCTTGTAAAGCTTGTTGATGGTGTCTGCCGGGGAAGAGTAGAGCTCATCAATGGATGAGTCAATACAGTCAATAATATGTCTTGGGGTTGCAGGCTGAGAAATACCCACCATGATTATCATGGCCTGTGTACCAAGGAGGGATAATAAAATCATTAAAGGACATCCTCAAAGTTATATTTCCAAGCAAGGTTTTATATCTAAAACTGTCCCTACATACATCAGTAGAGGTAACAGCTTGTACAAAGTTTATAAATAGCTGCCTTTCATATTGAAATTGGTAGCAACACCTTTATAGACCCTATCATCTGGGGAGTACATATATACAGTTAAATCTGTCTATAGCGCCCCCCTCTAAATAGCGCCTTCCTCTCTATAGCACCCGATTTTAAATATGTAGTATGATGCGATTTACATTAAAAGTGACCTGTCTATAGCGCCCCCCCTCTAAATAGCGCCTTCCTCTCTATAGCACCCGATTTTAAATATGTAGTATGATGCGATTTACATTAAAAGTGACCTGTCTATAGCGCCCCCCTCTAAATAGCGCCTTCCTCTCTATAGCACCCGATTTTAAATATGTAGTATGATGCGATTTACATTAAAAGTGACCTGTCTATAGCGCCCCCCTCTAAATAGCGCCTTCCTCTCTATAGCACCCGATTTTAAATATGTAGTATGATGCGATTTACATTAAAAGTGACCTGTCTATAGCGCCCCCCCTCTAAATAGCGCCTTCCTCTCTATAGCACCCGATTTTAAATATGTAGTATGATGCGATTTACATTAAAAGTGACCTGTCTATAGCGCCCCCCTCTAAATAGCGCCTTCCTCTCTATAGCACCCGATTTTAAATATGTAGTATGATGCGATTTACATTAAAAGTGACCTGTCTATAGCGCCCCCCCCTCTAAATAGCGCCTTCCTCTCTATAGCACCCGATTTTAAATATGTAGTATGATGCGATTTACATTAAAAGTGACCTGTCTATAGCGCCCCCCTCTAAATAACGCCTTCCTCTCTATAGCACCCGATTTTAAATAGGTAGTACGATGCGATTTACATTAAAAGTGACCTGTCTATAGCGCCCCCCTCTAAATAACGCCTTCCTCTCTATAGCACCCGATTTTAAATAGGTAGTACGATGCGATTTACATTAAAAGTGACCTGTCTATAGTGCCCCCCTTTAAATAGTTCCTTCCTCTCTATAGCGCCCGATTTTAAATAGGTAGTACGATGCGATTTACATTAAAAGTGACCTGTCTATAGCGCCCCCCTCTAAATAACGCCTTCCTCTCTATAGCACCCGATTTTAAATAGGTAGTACGATGCGATTTACATTAAAAGTGACCTGTCTATAGCGCCCCCCCTCTAAATAACGCCTTCCTCTCTATAGCACCCGATTTTAAATAGGTAGTACGATGCGATTTACATTAAAAGTGACCTGTCTATAGCGCCCCCCTCTAAATAACGCCTTCCTCTCTATAGCACCCGATTTTAAATAGGTAGTACGATGCGATTTACATTAAAAGTGACCTGTCTATAGTGCCCCCCTTTAAATAGTTCCTTCCTCTCTATAGCGCCCGATTTTAAATAGGTAGTACGATGCGATTTACATTAAAAGTGACCTGTCTATAGCGCCCCCCTCTAAATAGCGCCTTCCTCTCTATAGCACCCGATTTTAAATATGTAGTATGATGCGATTTACATTAAAAGTGACCTGTCTATAGCGCCCCCCTCTAAATAGCGCCTTCCTCTCTATAGCACCCGATTTTAAATATGTAGTATGATGCGATTTACATTAAAAGTGACCTGTCTATAGCGCCCCCCTCTAAATAGCGCCTTCCTCTCTATAGCACCCGATTTTAAATATGTAGTATGATGCGATTTACATTAAAAGTGACCTGTCTATAGCGCCCCCCTCTAAATAGCGCCTTCCTCTCTATAGCACCCGATTTTAAATATGTAGTATGATGCGATTTACATTAAAAGTGACCTGTCTATAGCGCCCCCCTCTAAATAGCGCCTTCCTCTCTATAGCACCCGATTTTAAATATGTAGTATGATGCGATTTACATTAAAAGTGACCTGTCTATAGCGCCCCCCTCTAAATAGCGCCTTCCTCTCTATAGCACCCGATTTTAAATATGTAGTATGATGCGATTTACATTAAAAGTGACCTGTCTATAGCGCCCCCCCCCTCTAAATAGCGCCTTCCTCTCTATAGCACCCGATTTTAAATATGTAGTATGATGCGATTTACATTAAAAGTGACCTGTCTATAGCGCCCCCCTCTAAATAACGCCTTCCTCTCTATAGCACCCGATTTTAAATAGGTAGTACGATGCGATTTACATTAAAAGTGACCTGTCTATAGCGCCCCCCTCTAAATAACGCCTTCCTCTCTATAGCACCCGATTTTAAATAGGTAGTACGATGCGATTTACATTAAAAGTGACCTGTCTATAGTGCCCCCCTTTAAATAGTTCCTTCCTCTCTATAGCGCCCGATTTTAAATAGGTAGTACGATGCGATTTACATTAAAAGTGACCTGTCTATAGCGCCCCTTCTAAATAGCGCCTTTCTCTCTATAGCGCCCGATTTTAAATATGTAGTACAATGCGATTTACATTAAAAGTGACCTGTCTATAGCGCCCCCTCTAAATAGTGCCTTCCTCTATAGCGCCCGATTTTAAATAGGTAGTACGATGCGATTTACATTAAAAGTGACCTGTCTATAGTGCCCCCTCTAAATAGCGCCTTCCTCTCTATAGCGCCCAATTTTAAATACGTAGTACAATGCTATTTACATTAAAAGTGACCTGTCTATAGCACCCCCTCTAAATAGCGCCTTCCTTTCTATAGCGCCTGATTTTAAATATGTAGTACGATGCGATTTACATTAAAAGTGACCTGTCTATAGCACCCCCTCTAAATAGCGCCTTCCTATCTATAGCGCCCGATTTTAAATACATAGTACGATGCGATTTACATTAAAAGTGACCTGTCTATAGCACCCCCTCTAAATAGCGCCTTCCTCTCTATAGCGCCCGATTTTAAATACGTAGTACGATGCGATTTACATTAAAAGTGACCTGTCTATAGCACCCCCTATTTTGGTGAGTCCCAAGAGCTATAGACAGGTTTAACTGTATTTTAAACCAATATATGTCTTTTTTTTTATAATCTAAAGATTTAATTGTGGACAATGTAAAAGGTTTATTGACTTCTAGGTAACATTTAAATTTGATTGTGAATACAGTAGAACAACCTCCATGAGAAGATACTTTAGGTTAGAGGACACCTCTCTACAAAGGACAGTTTACATCACCATAATTACCAGTTTTACTATTTAGCAACTTTCCAGTAAAAAGACACTTTTCACTAAAGAATTCTTTAGCTCTGCAACTAAGTATCCTTTATAGAGAGGTAGTCCTACTGTATTGCTCTATTTTCAAAGGTTTTGTCTTATTGTATCTAAAAGTTACACATATGTAAATACCTGTTTTCTTTCCTCTTTTCGCTCTCCACTTCTCCCATCCATATTTCCAAAACTTTTTTTTTATTCTTCTTATTTTTTTTAATTCTTTCTTATAATCTGTATATATTTACCATATGTATATAATCTTTTTCCATTTTTTATTTCCCACTTTCATAGGTTTCTCCGTCTTGTAACCCCAAGGAGAATCCTCTGTAAGACCTGTGTGTCTTAATAAAGGCTTTTGTGTGTGTATGTGTATCTATAAGGTACAACCTCCTCAAGTTTTGTCCATGAGTGTATATTGGAAATTTGCCATATAATGGACGATATTTCGATCCACATGCAACGTAAAGATACCACCATCTATATAAATAAAATAGAAATGTTGGTGCTCGAGGAGCATAAATTCATGGAATTCGTGTAATCTTTATACAAAGGGATAAGAAACAACAACAACAGAGATGTTGGTATTCGTGAAACACTCTCAGGACATATGCAAATTTTATCCCCAATATTGAACTAATTTTAATCACAATCTGGAGTAAGAAAATGACTGTGATGATGATGAGGAGGAATACCTATCATCATTGTGTTACTACTACTACTAGGAATTGATAAGGCACAATTTGGATTATTCTATATACAGTTACGAGCGTCATTCTTCGTCGCCTCTGTCACGGTTTGCTTTTTTTTTTTTTTTTGGAATGGCGCCCTCCTATTGGTCGGCTACGATCAAGCCACCTTTGCCCCCCCCCCCCCCCCACTCGCATTTTCGTTTTTGTAACTATTGTGTTGGAGCGGGTCGCTCCTTAAATAAATGCATATATTAGTTAATAACCAAATGGAATCCTCTCTTTCTCTTTCCCAGTAAGAGACGCCTACGGAAGCCAACAGTACATAGACAGATAAAGCACATAGGCTATAGTTATTAACTAACATATGCATTTATTTAAGGCACCAATTTATAATTGTAACAAATAGTATTTGAATCAAAACATTCAATCGGGTAAAACACAGGCGTTGCCCGGGTCATTCGGCTAGTAGATTATAAACACAAGGTAATAAGACCAAATCCAAATAAATAAATAGTATGTGACGTTTCGGTAACAGCGTTGTTACCATCTTCAGACAAAAGTACTGATTCAATACTTTTGTCTGAAGATGGTAACAACGCTGTTACAGAAACGTCACATACTATTTACTTATTGGATTTGGTCTTATTACCTTGTGTTTACTACTAGGAATATAATAATTGTAAGATCAAAACAATATAATACTGAAATTTGGTTAAAACACCATTTGTTGGGCAGACTCAGACAGAGAGTTGGGCAGGGCTAATGAGACAGCAGAGGAGCTGGTGTAGAGAGGGTTGATAAAGGGGGTCAGCTATCTCACTTTATCTCTTTCCTGTTTTGAACAACTTCTTTTTTTCTTCTTCTTCTCCATATTTCTCAGCGCTCCTTGTAGGCTTGTCCTAGTTATGGGCAATGATAATCTGTTCTGCCAGTTATATTTATTTGGTGATATGGGCAATACAATTTATGGTCTTTTTATTCAATTGGCTTCTTCTTATTCTTGTGCTTCAAAGAATTCTTTCTTCTTCTAGACATTCATCTTTTGTTGCAAGGAATTTATTTTTCTAGACATTCATCTCATGTAGCAAGGAATTCCTTCTTTTTTAGACATCTCGTGTTGCAAGGAATTCCTTCTTTTTATAGACATTCATCTCGTGTTGCAAGGAATTTATTTTTCTAGACATTCATCTCATGTTGCAAGGAATTCCTTCTTTTTCAAGACATTCATCTCGTGTTGCAAGGAATTCCTTCTTCTTTTAGACATCCATCTCGTGTTGCAAGAGATTCCTTCTTCTTTTAAACATCCATCTTGTGTTCCAAGGGATTCCTTCTTCTAGACATTCATTTCGTGTTGCAAGGAATTTATTTTCTGGACATTCATTTCACGTTGCAAAGAATTCCTTCTTCTAGGCCTTCATCTCATGTTGCAAGGAATTTATTTTTTAGACAATCGTCTCATGTTGCAAGGAATTTATTTTCCAGACATTCATTTTACGTTGCAAAGAATTCCTTCTAGGCCTTCATCTCATGTTGCAAGGAATTTATTTTTTAGACAATTGTCTCATGTTGCAAGGAATTTATTTTCTAGACATTCATTTCGTGTTGCAAGGAGTTTATCTTTCTATACATTCATCTAATGTTGCAAGGAATTCCTTCTTCTAGACATTCATGTTTCAAGGAATTTATTTTTCTAGACAATGATCTCTTGCATAAGAAATTCCTTCTAAACACTAATCTAAATATATCCAATAAATCTTTTAAATTAATTACTTATTTATTTATCAATTATCTACAGAGTGTTTGTATGTAGTAGAAGTTGTATCGTACGCCATGTATTTATCAAAAAGGAAATTTTGCCAGAGAGCTTTAGAGATTGAGAGAATTGGTGTTTGTTCCCCCCAATAATGTTGTTGAGGTGATAATACCAGAGGAGAGGTTGTTGTACAAATGTGTGTGTTGGAGGAGAGGCTGTTGTACAAATGTGTGTTGGAGGAGAGGCTGTTGTACAAATGTGTGTGTTGGAGGAGAGGCTGTTGTACAAATGTGTGTGTTGGAGGAGAGGCTGTTGTACAAATGTGTGTGTTGGAGGAGAGGCTGTTGTACAAATGTGTGTGTTGGAGGAGAGGCTGTTGTACAAATGTGTGTGTTGGAGGAGAGGCTGTTATACAAATGTGTGTGTTGGAGGAGAGGCTGTTGTACAAATGTGTGTGTTGGAGGAGAGGCTGTTGTACAAATGTGTGTGTTGGAGGAGAGGCTGTTATACAAATGTGTGTGTTGGAGGAGAGGCTGTTGTACAAATGTGTGTGTTGGAGGAGAGACTGTTATACAAATGTGTGTGTTGGAGGAGAGGCTGTTGTACAAATGTGTGTGTTGAGGCTGTTGCACAAATGTGTGTGGGAGGAGAGGCTGTTGTACAAATGTGGGAGGAGAGGCTGTTGTACAAATGTTGGAGGAGAGGCTGTTGTACAAATGTTGGAGGAGAGGCTGTTGTACAAATGTGTGTGTTGGAGGAGAGGCTGTTGTACAAATGTATGTGTTGGAGGAGAGGCTGTTGTACAAATGTGTGTGGGAGGAGAGGCTGTTGTACAAATGTGTGTGTTGAGGCAGTTGTACAAATGTGTTGTGTGTTGGTGCAGGGCGGAGGAGAGTGTGACTACCCCCAGCAAGCGCTGCGCAGGTTCTTCCAGGATGTGAACCTGAACCCAGCCAAGTTCCAGTTCCGGGTGGAGAACCTGGCCAACACACTAGATGCCCACACCACGCCAGACACCCTGCCTTCCATTGTGGACACCATCTTTGACGAGGTAACACATCTTTGTTTGTTCCCTCATCTAACTCTCTTACCTCATCAGCCACTTTGTCTATATATAAATTGTCGATTAATACACATGTAAATTTGTAAATATTTAATTCTTAGTTCTAACTAACTAACTTTGCACTTACAAATGTGCCAGAGCCTCGTTTGCTTATTTGCACTTGCTGGTGGGGTTGGACTTTTGCAAGAATCAGGGTCCATTGGAGCATTTTTTTTTTTATCAGAAAAAATTGCCCAATGCTGGAATCGAACCTGGGTTGTAGCGGTCGAAAACCATGGCCCTGTGTACTTAGAGGAGGGAGATGTAATTGTGTGTGTGTGGTTTAGGCAGTCCAACAGGTCAACTTCAGGTACAGCGGGGCCAAGCTCTGCACCTTCCTCTGTCAACGGCTCCAGGAAAATTCTGCCTTCAGGGACAATCTGCTCCAAAAGTGAGTTGTCCCCCCAGCCGTGCTGTGTCCCCCTAACCCCTCCTCCTGCTTGTACAGGTGTAACAAGGAGTTCAGCAAGCACAAGGAATACCTGGCCTCCAACAACGGGGAATATGTCCGAGGCTTCGTTCTCTTTCTAGCAGAGCTCTACGCCCAGTTTAAGGTGAGGAGAGAGAGCTACTTAGCTTGACTACTTGCACAAAGCAGCTATACACTCCTGGACAAAACTTGGAAAGTGGAAAGTCTTTGATGACACAGGTTGTCTGCCTTTTTTGAAGGATACACAGGCAATTTTGTTCACACTTGGTTATCTAGTGTGTCTTCAATAAAGTTAACTATGTATCAAATATCTTTCAGAGTTATTGTCCAGATATACATGCTGAAAGGTACTACTTCCTTAAGTTTTGTCTTCATATTTGCATACTATTTCACACTTGAAATATAGCACTATTTAAACAATCAACTTACCAGGAGTTGAAGAGGGAACTATACTATTATCTATATATAAAATTTCCGTAAATTATAATGAATCGTTCAAACATATGCACATTGAATAACAGCCTAATATGTTCCAATTTTATCCTAAAACAAAGTAAAATATCCATTGAAGATTATTTATCTACTGCCATGCTACTATTTCCATTGGGCAGACCTGCTCAATATTCCCTCTGTTAGAATTTAGATGATCTACAACAGGAGTCTCAGTTTTTCTATTGTCACAATTCCAGAAGAAACCTTCATGGAGAGGGAAAGAAGGGTGTTGTTAACACAAGGTAATAAGACCAAATCCAAATAAAAAAATAAATAGTGTGTGACGTTTCGGTAACAGCGTTGTTACCATCTTCAGACAAAATACTGAATTCTGTTATTAGATTCAGTACTTTTATCTGAAGATGGTAACAATGCTGTTACCGAAACATCACACACTATATATTTATTTGTATTTGGTCTTATTACCTTGTGTTTATAATCTATAATCCAAATTGTGCCTTACCAAGGGTGTTGTTGTTCTGAGGACCTGGAAGTACCACTCATTAATGTCACACTTGACTCCGCCTTTGACGGTCCCAAGCCTGGATGAAAAAGGAGGAGGGGGAGCAGTAACAAGCTCACTAAAAAGCCTGGGCTCAGCTGGCCTGGCTAATAGTACCCTGTAAGGGCTCCTAATCCAGGAATACAGGATGAGCCGGGTTTGTACTCCATGTTAGGAGTGGCTGTACATGGCGGCTGTTCCTCATGTCAGAGGTGGCCATTTATTTTGGAGCTAAGTCGGCATGCCACTGAGTGGTGCTCCCTGTCTTAATGACAAAGGTAGACGCATTCTACTTCACCCAGTGTGGAGATAAGAAAGAAGAAGACACTTGAAGGGAAATTGTTTTAAAATGAACACACACACACATACTGTATTAAGAAATTGCAACTATTTTTGACACGTATGATTCTTTTTAAAGTTAAAACAATTTCTACTGCTCTTACTGCAATGAAAAATTGATGTTTTAATTATAAAAAGAGTCGTACACTTCAAAATAGTTTCAATTTATTTTAACAGTTGCACTAATGCATCGTATTCTAACATCTACTGTAATGTGAAAGAAATAGAACAATGCCGTTTTTAATGGTCTTAATTAAAGATTCGTTTATATATATATATATATATATATATGTCGTAGCTGCCGTAGTCGAATGAAAGGGCTCAAGCATTGTGTATGTACGCATCAAAAAAGAACTTGTTCGACACTCCTGAGCGCGCAGCAGAGGCGTGGCCTATCCGCGCGCGCTGGCTCCCCATTTATTTTGTACAGATTTATAGATGGAATAATTTGTATTTACATTTTGACATTCTAATTATGGTAAAAATAAATTATATCTTTTAAGTATTATACAAATTATGACATATATATATATAGAGCTAAAAGGTTCAGCAGATTAATGTAATGTGGTAGTGGAAGTGTAGTGACCTCACAGTCTGGCTGGTGTTACAGTTCTCTGGGGAGGTCCAACTGGACACCCTCCGAGACTTCATGCTGGCCATGTCCTCCACATTACTCTCGGAACCCTCCGATGACAATCTCAAGTGTCTCTGCAAGATCCTCAAGGTACCTCAACTTTACTGACAATCTCTAATATACAGTAAAACTGCCTTTCTGTCACCTGGTTGCAGTGTCCTTTATAGAGAGATGTCCTCTTACCAGAGAGTTGCTACAGTAGAACTACCTCTCTGTAAAGGACAACATCTAGTTGCAGAGCTAAAGTGTCTTTTACAGAGAGATAGTTTTACTGTAGCAGTTCTCTAGTAAAAGGACACCTCTCCCTAAAGGACACTTTAGCTATGCAATTAGGTCCTATCCTTTACAGAGAGGTGCATTGTGGGAAGGTCTTGACACCATCCTTGAAAAGTAGTGGTGTGTTGTATGGCTGCCAGTTTTGAGCCTGGAAATACATCTTGCTGTCTGTCCATTCATCCCACATTCCAGAATAGCTCCAGGCTTTTGGTTCAGATACCAATGATGGAATGTTGACTCCTGTATTTTTGCCTGGATGTTTCTTTTTTTTTTGGTAAGCATTTGAAAGAGTAGAAATCAAAGTCCAAGTTAGGCATTGCAGCTAATTTTGCAATCACATCTGCTGTGTCGTTGCCCTTCAGTTCTATGTGGAATGGGATCCACTGGAAGGTGCGTCTCTGTGAAGCTTGTCTAAATTCACAGCAATTTTCCTTATCATCCCTGAAACATAAGCTAAAGATTTTGTGTGGTTGTATGTTAGAAGCTAAAGATTGTATACACAAGGTAATAAGACCAAATCCAAATAAATAAATAGTGTGTGACGTTTTGGTAACGGCGTTGTTACCATCTTCAGATAACAACGCTGTTACCAAAATGTCACACACTATTTATTTATTTGGATTTGGTCTTATTACCTTGTGTTTATAATCTACTAGCCGAATGACCCGGGCAACGCCTGGGGTTTACCCGATTAAATGCTTTTATTCAAATACTATTCGTTACAATTATAAATTGGCGCCGTGGATGTCATTCTTGTATAATATATAAATGAGTTTTAAAAATTGTAAAAAAAAACCCATCGGCTGGGAATCGAACCTGGGCCGCCCGCGTGGCAGGCGAGCATTCTACCACTGAACCACAGATGGTTATAAGAAATGGCCATATTTGGGTATTTATATCATTCACAAAAGCAAACAGTGACAGAATTGATTAAGAATTGTTGCTTGATTATGACACTGATAACTGTATATATTAATAATCCAAATTGTGCCTTATCTAAAGATGTGTGTGTGCGGCAGATGGTAGGCCTCTACCTGATTGAGCATGAGAACAGCGAGGGCACGGTGCGGCAGAAGCTGGAGGGGGTGGTGGCAGGAATGGTGCAGGAGTCCGCCACGGCGGGCCAGGATGTCCGCAACATGGTGCAGTCCGTCCTCAGGCTCCAGGAGTCCAACTGGGGCCAGACCCCCTCCCCCACCGAACCTATCCAAACCACCCCGGCAACCGCCTCCTCGACTTACTACGTAAGTTCCCACCGCAGCCTGCCTTCTAGTAAGGTAAGAGTAGTGGGAATGACAGCTTGTGTGTTGGAAGGATTGATGAAACCATTTAACTAACCATTTCAAAATACTTAAATCAAGTACTACGCAAAATGTTTCTCATTTATTATTATTACTAGCCGAATGACCCGGGCAACGCCCGTGTTTTAATTTAGACACGTGGACCTGTTGGATCATTAACGCCCGTGTTTTACCCGATTGAATGTTTTTATTCAAATACTATTTGTTGCAATTATAAATTGGCGCCTTAAATAAATGCATATATTAGTTAATAACTATAGCCTACTAGACGAATGACCCGGGCAACGCCCGGGTTTTACCCGATTAAATGTTTTTATTCAAATAATATTCGTTACGAATATTCATTCTGCTCGAATGAATGTTTTTCTGTTAGAATTTTGTTCCTGCGTACAAAATAATGAACTGGTTTCACCCGTGGTCTCTGCTTTTTGGAATTTTTCCCGATATAATTATGTATCTAATAATCAAACATGATACAGCAATATCGTCATCATCATTTTCTGACTAAAAATATATATGAAAAAATAGTACAAATGTAACATTGTACTGGGATAAGGTGCATAAATTAAGAAAAAGGCATCTCCTTATCGTGCAACTGAAAGTTGCACGATAAGGAGATGCCTTTTTCCTAAAAATATATAGTTTTAATAAAAAAAAGTTAAAAATGTAAAAAAAAGTTCTTCAAATGAAAAAAAGAAATAGCCAAAAATACTAATCAAAATGCAGCCGAAAATTTTCCTCAGGTTTATAAAAAGCGACATGCAAAATTTGGTACCAATTGGTTCAGTAGTTTTTGAGTTTATCGCGAAACAGACAGACAGACAGAAATTGACTTTTATATATATAGAGATGTGCTTTATCTGTCTATGTACTGTTGGCTTCCGTAGGCGTCTCTTACTGGGAAAAAGAAAGAGAGGATTCCATTTAGTTATTAACTAATATATGCATTTATTTAAGGAGCGACCCGCTCCAACACAATAGTTACAGAAATGGGGGGGGGGGCAAAGGTGGCGTGATCGTAGCCGACCAATAGGAGGGCGCCATTCCAAAAAAAAAAGCAAACGGTGACAGAGATGAAGAACGCATGACGCTCGTAACTGTATATAGAATTGGCAAGTAGGAGGAACAAGTACCCATTTCTGTCCTCCCAAGGGAACAAATATTGTGTAACACCATAGAATTTCTAGATATTTCCAAATGATTGTGTGATCTAGTAGATGATGGCTTAGAGAAGTTGTCTTTATCCTTCCTTTTTTTCTCTATCAGTCTTTGGAAAAGACCTCTGCAATAAATATAAATAATAAACAAAACGCTTAGTTTTAGCATCTATTTTGATGGGAGAGGTTCTACTGCTGCACATGATTGGCACAGAGCAGGAGAGACAAGCACCAATTCTGTCCTCCCAAGAGAACAACAGTCTTTGATTTCCAGACTTAGGTCAGTCATCTACGGACAATGACTTTCCAGAATGGTTACAAGGTTTTCCCATTATGTACTAAGTGTCAACCTACAACCCCAAACCACATTATTGACTGTATTGACTCATCCATTGATGAGCTCTACTCTTCCCCGGCAGACACCATCAAAAGTCTCAAGCTTTACAAGCTTGATACCTTAATATTATTGAGTGGAGATAAGAAAGAAGAAGAGCATTGGCAAGCTTCCACAAACGTTTCTTACAAGTATTTCAAAATAAATATTAGTAAAAAACCCTTACACATAACTAGACTCAAGCCCATCAGACTTGTTTTCAATATTACTTCAAACCTTCACTGATATTTATTTATTTTATTCAAAGATGGGAATTTTAAGAGATTAGTACTCCACCGAAGTACTACACATATCTAGATGTATATACAAAGTTAACATTAAGTATATATAGTAAAAAAATGTATAAATTCTGATACTTTGATGCTAAACACCTTGCTGTTACCATCACATCACTTTTGTGGTTACACATGTGACCGTGTCTTGTTTTTTTTTTTTTGCTTATCCCTAGTACACGTGGTACAGGCCATGATAATCATGGTGGGTAGTTAGCGAATGCTTTTACTGTAAGCGCACCACATGTCTACACATGTGAAAAACAGTTCGACTTTTGCACTTACAAATGTGCCAGAGCCCCGTTTGGTTACTTGCACTCGCTGGTGGGGTTGGACTTTTGCAAGAATCGAAGGCCATTGGAGCATTTTTTTTTTTAACAGAAAAAAAGTGTCCAATGCGGGAATCGAACCCAGGTCGTAGTGGTCGGAAACCAAACGGTTTAACCAGCCTTCCACCGACCTTGTCTTGTACTATGGGTAAACTGTGAGGTCAATTTTACTCATTATAGTATTATATTGAGTCTTGCTTGAGGAGCATGAACTCATGGAATTTGTGTAATCTTTACACAAGAGGATAAGAAAAAAACAACATATTGAGTCTTATATACAGTGTACTCCGCTTATAACAAAGTCGGTTATAGCGAAATTCCGCATATAGCGAATGAAATTGTCTGCACGAAAGAAAAGAAGGGCTTAAACCATTAAAAGAACTCTGGATATTGCGAAGTCGGATATAAAGAATTTTCGCTTATAACGAAGTGATTTGCATGTATAAATTTTTATTTTATCCGTTTATAACGAAGTTTTCTCATTTACCATTATAATTGACTAATATATTATGCATAATATATATCAAATTACAACGTGTGAATGACACAAATTTAATGATACACAACAAATAAGTTAATAATATACAATTTTAAAATATGCAAACATATTATAAGTATTTTTTTTACATTATTTAAACAAAATTAAATTGTTTAATAAACGCTTATATTTTATTAACGTTTACCATGGCAGGAGAACGAAAACAAACAAGAAACTCACTATCTCTGTCAGTCAAGCTGCAAATCCTAAGAGAGATTGAAGTGGAGAAGAAGAAAAAGACAGATGTTGCCCAGAAACTTAATATCCCACAGTCGTCGCTCAGCACCATAATAAAGAACTCTGAGAAGATCCACCAACAAGCTCTGCATGCGGGAGAAAGCAGTAGGAAACGAGCACGTGGATCTACATATGCTGATGTTGATGAGGCTCTGCTGCAGTGGTTCAAGCAGGCAAGAAGTGCAGCGCTTCCAGTTAATGGTCCATTGCTTTCCGAAAAGGCGAAGACCCTGGCTCTTGAATTTGGATTAAAGGATTTTACTGGGAGTGGTGGATGGATCGAGCGTTGGAAGGCAAGGCATGGCATCAAGCTGCGCAACATTTGTGGAGAATCAGCTGATGTCAATCGTGAGACAATGACGAACTGGTTGACCGATGTAATGCCTAATATAATTAGTAACTATGCTTGCAAAGACATCTTCAACGCCGATGAAACCGGTCTCTTCTGGCGTCTTCTTCCTGACAAGACACTTCACTTTAAGGGAGAAACTTGCACCGGCGGAAAGGCTAAGGAACGGATCACAATCCTTCTATGCTGCAATATGGATGGTTCTGAAAAGATGCAACCTTTGGTCATTGGAAAGGCGAAACAGCCGAGATGCTTCCGAGGAATCAAGCACCTTCCTGTTCAGTACGAAGCAAATCAGAAGGCCTGGATGACTGGACTACTCTTCGAATCCTGGGTTCGGCACATCGACAAGAAGATGGCTGGACAACATCGACAAATTATCCTCCTGCTTGACAATTGCGGCGCTCATCCCCCAGACATGCAGGGCCTCACAAATACTCGTATAGCATTCTTGCCGCCAAATACCACTTCAATGCTGCAACCATGCGACCAAGGCATTATTCGCAATTTCAAGATGATTTATCGAACGCGTTTAATGAGGAAATATTTGACGGCATACGATGCTGGAACAGCATTAACAATCAATCTTAAGCAAGCTGTGGATATTATATCTGTAGCATGGAATGATGTGCTTCCAGCGACAATTTCCAACTGTTGGCATCATAGTGGAATTATTAAGTCCGATGTCAGTTCTCCATTGGATACACCACAGCCTGCAACACAAATGTGGGAGCAACAAAGCCTCTTCGATCGCATGAAAGAACTTTTAAAAATACCGTTAGAGATGGATTTCGATTCTTATGCTGACAATGACGTCGTTACAAATGCCATGTTATCCGATGTAGAAATTGTCGAGAGCATTCTTCAAGCAAAAGAAGAAGAAGAAACGGACCAAGTTGATGAAGAAGTAGACCCAATTGTCCACATTCCGCATCCAAAAGAGGTCTTGGAGAGCATTCAAACTCTGCGATTGTTTCTTCAATGTCAGGATGAGTCCAAGTCTCTTCATAGGCATCTGTCAGACTTGGACAACATCGAAAAGAGTGTTCAGCACTTGTTACTGACTTCTAAATGTCAAAAGAAAATCACAAACTACTTCTCCAAAAACACCTGATGAGGTTGTTATTGATCTTTGTGTTGCTCTTTTGAGTTGAATAGTAAATAAAATTATTGGTACAAAACAATTTTTTTTCCAACTGCGGATATAACAAAGTGATTGTCATGGATAATGCGACTTCGTTATAAGCGGAGTACACTGTATGTCTTTCTGTTTTCGAAACTATGTTCTGATATATATATATTTTTTCATTATCCCTAGTACCTGTGGTATAGGCCATGATAATCTTCTTCTTTCTTATCTCCACTCAATCATATTAGGGTGTCAAGCTTGTAAAGAATGATAATCATGGTGGGGGGAAGTTGGCGACTGCTTTTACTGTAAGTGCACTTATATGTCTACACATGTGAAAAGCAGTTCGACTTTTGCACTTACAAATGTGCCAGAGCCCCGTTTGGTTACTTGCATTTACTGGTGAGGTTGGACTTTTCAAGAATTGGGGGCCATTGGAGTATTTTATTTTAATTAGATAAAAGTACTCAATGCTGGATTTGATCCAGGGTCCGTAGCGATCGAAAGCCAATGGTTTAGGCCATCCTTCAACCAACCTCCTGTTCTGATAATAAATTAGAAAAGTAACTTTGCAGAGTACTTGATTAAGTATCAGAAATGTATATATATATTTTGTGTGAAATTTCCAACGGGTTTGAGCATGTTTGTGACAGAGTGCAGGGTGTGTTACAGCAGCCTCAGCACATTGACGAGCCGGTGTTCTACGGCCCGGATGGTATGCCTTTCACCCAGGAGGAACGGCAGTTCCTGCAGAACAACCTAGGCTTGGATGATTGTGACGAGTAAGTTCATTCCTTCTTACCTCGAGTAGCATGGACTTTGTGTCGAATTTGTGTAATCTTTCTACAAGGGGATAAAAACATCAAGCCCCCTCTTTTTGTTCTAAGTTTGTTTTTTTATTATCCCTATGATAAAGCACAATTTGGATTATAGATTATAAACACAAGGTAATAAGACCAAATCCTAATAAATAAATAGTGTGTGTCATTTCGATAACAGCGTTGTTACTGAAACGACACACACTATTTATTTATTTGGATTTGGACTTATTATCTTGTGTTTATTATCCCTAGTACACGTGGTACAGGCCATGATAATCATGGTGGGTAGTAGCTGGCGACCGTTTTTACTGTAAGTGTACCACATGTCTACACATGTGAAATGCAGTTTGACTTTGCACTTACCGAAGTCTGGGACCTACTGAACCGTTGCTGTGGATTTAATAGAAGCTGCCAAATCTAAAACAATTTGTTTTATATTGAGTAATTATGGGGTGAATGTCCCGTGATATAGACTCTGGTTGCCAACCCTCCCCTAAGCTACCTTCCATAGCTTTTTTTTTTTGCTTATCCATAGTACACGTGGTACAGGCCATGATAATCATGGTGGGTAGAAGTAGGCGACTGTTTTTACTGTAAGTGCACCACACTGCAATGGAAAAATTGCAGTAAGGACAGTAGAAATTGTTTAATTAATCAAAAGAATCATATGCATCTATAATAGTTTCGAATTTACTAAAAGGTACAACTTCCTTAAGTTTTGTTCATGAGTGTATAGTTTTTAGTAAATCTCTATTGTCTTCTTCTTCTTCTTTATCTCCACACTGGGTGAAGTAGAATGTGTCTGCCTTTGTCATTAAGACTGGGAGCACTACTCAGTGGCAGGCTGACTTAGCTCCAAAATAAATGGCCGCCTCTGACATGAGGAACAGACGCCATGTGCATCCGCTCCTAACATGGAGTACAGACTAATCCTGTATCCCTGGAGTCCTTACAAGGTACTATCAGCCAGGCCAGCTGAACCCAGGTTTTTTAGTGAGCTTATTACTGCTCCCCCTCCTCCTTTTTCATCCGGGCTTGGGACCGGCAAGGGCGGAGCTAATCTCTATTGTAATTTTGGCATCTTATGTTATTGGCCAAGGGGATGTAACACCAGGTGGTGCGTGTGTTACAGCGGAGACAACTACTACGACGACGACGGCCTAGATGATGAGATGGCGGCTGCCTACGAGCAGTTCTTGAAAGAAACCGGCCAATAATAAAACTCTTTGACGGGAGTGTAAAAACACACAACACAACCGTCAACCAAAACATGCCGAAATAAAAAAAAAAAAAACTTAAAAAAAAACTCTTTAAAAAAAAATACCATTGTAAAATATATTTGGAGGGAATTTTTTTTTTTTTTTCAACATAACCCCTCTCCCTCCCTCTTTTTAGACATACCACATGTAATAACCACTAAACACGTTGCCACCATTTGTTTGTTTTTATCTCCTGATCTCTTTTTTTTTTTAGTTTCTTTGTTCAGCTCTTTCTATCTTTCCAATGGGAAATTTATATAGATGTAGGGTTGGTTGGTTGTTGGGTTTATTTCTCCATTGTTGTGTTCTCTGTGGCAACACTACTGTAAATAGAACTTCTCCTTTATAGGCAGCTCTCCTGTGGATACCGTCTCTTTAGTTTTATTTATTTTATATTTATCCCTTTATGTTTTTGTTCCTTTATCCTCCATGTTTCTTTATTATTAATCCTTTTTTTTTTATATTATCTCTCCAAATTATTTAACTTCTTTTTTTTTTCCTCAATTCTTTTTTTTTCTTGCCTTGTAAAAAAAAAAAAATTTGGGATAATGTATGTTCATCTTTTTTTTGTTGTTGTTGTTTATAGTATTTTCTCTTTCTACTTTCACCCTCCCGTTTCCTTCTTTTTTTTTTTTTTCTTGGTTTAAAGTTATGATTTTTTTTTTTTTTTTTTTTCAGTTTTGGTGTCTTTTTTCCCCCCTTTTCTTTCTAGTTTATCCAGTTGAAAACCATTTCAATATCTATCTCTCTCTATGCAACTGTCTTTTTTTTCCTTTTAATTTTCAACCATTTTCTACTTTTCTATCAACATTTTGTGTTTTTGTGTCCGAAAACGTCAACAACAAAAAAAAAAAAATTTTCACACTTTTCTATTTCTTTTTTTTTTTTTTTTTTTAATAATGATGTTAAGATTTTTTCTTCTTCTTCTTCTTTTGGTATTTAAAACAAAACAAAAAGTTTTTTTTTATATATATATAATAATAATAAAAAAATATTTTTCACTTTAAAAAAAAAAAAATGTGATTTTTTTTTTTACTATATGTGTGTTTTTTTTTTTTTTGGGTTATATTTCTCCACTTTCATTTATTTCTACTATGTATGTTTTTACTATAGTTTTTACATCATTTTTTTTTCTATAATTTTGTATCATCAGTTTTTTTTTTTTCATCTTTAATTCAAATGTGTACCATATAAACCAAAATAAGGTTCTTGCTCTGCTCAAAATTCTTCTTTTTTTTTTTTTAATATATAATATTTACTTTATATATATATATATATTATATATATATTTAAAAAAAATTGCAAGAGTTTTGATTATTTCTTTTTTTACGATGATATATATAAAAAAAAATTGGTAAAAAAGAAATTAGGTTTTCAAAAAAAAAATTTTTTTTTGGCATTAGTACAAAAAAAAAAGTATAATAAATCTATTTTTGATAGATAGCTTCAATATTCTCCTTTTTTTATTATTTCTTTCTTTAATCTTGTAAAAATATACAAACCACCCTGCTAGGAAGTTACTGTTGAAAATGAACACTTCTGTTAAACTCATGTCTTCTTATGTGAAAAATAACATTACAAATGTGAAATTCTTTTCTTTTGCTTATCCCTAGTACATGTGGTACAGGCCATGATAATCATGGTGGGTAGAAGTAGAAGACTGATTTTACTGTAAATGCACCACATGTCTACACATGTGAAAAGCAGCTAGACTTTGCACTTACAAATGTGCCAGAGCCCTGTTTGGTTACTTGCACTCGCTGGTGAGGTTGGACTTTTGCAAGAATCGGGGACCATTGGAGCAATGGGAAATTCTACTGGGATCAGGTGGATAAAGTAAGACAAAAGCATCTCCTGATTGTGTATATAAAAAGTTGCTGATGGCTTGTGTCATCTGTCGGAATAAATATCACATGATTAGTTAAAGAGGAAGGTACAGTAAACCCTCTACATGATCTGTCTTGTTCTGGTAGACTTGATGCTGTAACCACACTCCCTCTTTAAAAATCCTGAGTTCAACTGACCCGGTTGATGGACCACAGCAATGGTCCCACTCCAGGGATACGGAGGAGCTGTGTCTGTACTCATGTTAGAGTCGGTAGCAAAGGTTTCCATGTTAGGAACGGCCTCAAACTACAGGCAAAGTCAGACTTTCACCAAAGTGTGCCTGGATCATGGTGCCATGATTAACAAAACCTGCACCCCTATACCCCATTCCATGAGATCATGGAATTCATGTAATCTTTACACAAGGGGATAGGAAACAACAACAGTTAAAGAGGCGGCCATTTCTTTTGGAGCTAAGTTGGCCTGCTACTGAGTAGTGTTCCCAGTCTTAATGACAAAGGCATTCTATTTCACCCAGTTAATTTTTATTCCGATAGATGGCGCAAGTCATCAACTTTTAGTCGCTTGATCAGAAGATGCCTTTATCTTTGTCAACCTCTCTTGAGAAACCACCTCCAGCCCTCTGCAGAACTGACTGCTACAGGGCGCATCCCCCAAGTGGCGGATATGGGAACTTCAGATATGAAGGCCAACTGTGAAACAAGCAGAATAACTCTGACCAATAAGCAGTTGCAGACCAACAGCAACATTGTTCTGAGTTCAACTGACCTGGTTGATAGACCTCAACAAGGGTTCCTCTCCAGAGATACAGAGGAGCTGTGTTTGTACTCATGTTAGAGTTGGCAGTAAAGGTTTCCATGTTAGGAACAGCCTTAAACTACAGGAAAAGTCAGACTTTCACCAAAGTGTGTCTGAATCATGTGATCAATGAAAGCTGCACCCCTACACCCCAATTCCATGACATTTTGGCTTTACTAAACAGGACCTTTGGAAAAGGTCGCTGTTTATCACATTAAAACAGCTCGACAGCATGGAATATGTGTAATCTTTACACAAGGGGATAAGAAACAACCTTCAGGAGTGACCAAGAGTAGAAGCTTCCATGTGAGATCCTAGCCCTAAAAACATCAAAAGGTAACAAGACCAAATCCAAATTATTAAAATGTTTGTGACATTTCTGTAAAAGCATTGTTACCATCAAACAAAGTGCTAAATATGATAAAGCACAATTTGGATTATAGATTAGAAATACAAGATAATAAGACCAAAGTACTGAATAATTCAGTCTCAAAAGACAAAACATTGTCTGATGATAGTAAAAAAAATGTTTTCAAAACATCTTGCACTATTTATTTATTTAGATTTGATCTTATTATCTTGTGTTTCTAAAGTACTAAATCATTTAGTACTTTGATAATGATAACAATACTGTTATCAAAGCCTCACAAACAATAATAATTTAGTTCTTGTTACCTTTTGATTTTAACCTATAATCTTGTCTACCGAAATAAGAAAGAAGATCTTTTCTACCTTATCATAAGCCTTAAAACATGTTTTAACTTGGTCTCTTATCAGAAACACTTAGGTCAAGTCATGAGGAGTCTTTAACTGAAAAAGTCTGATGAATGTACACCTCAAGGAATTAACAGGTTTATCCTGTTTTTAGGCCATGTCTCTCACATGCGGGAGACTACTATCTCTCTATATATAAAAGTCAATTCCTGTCTGTCTGTTTCGCGATAAACTCAAAAACTACTGAACCAATTGGTTCCGAATTTTGCATGTCGCTTTTTATAAACCTGAGGAAAATTTTTGGCTACATTTTGCTTATTATTTTTGGCTATTTCTTTTTTTAATTTGAAGAACTATTTTTTTACGCGGACTAATCCGGAATGGAATGAATACCTAAATATGGCCATTTTTTTTTAAAGCATCGGTGGCTTAGTGGTAGAATGCTCGCCTGCCACGCGGGCGGCCCGGGTTCGATTTCCGGCCGATGCATTTTTTTTTTTACAATTTTTAAAACTAATTTATAAAAAATATAATATATTAATATATACTATTATATCAACTATATGAATTAAATCAAATACCTAAACACTAATCTCTATCTCTATATATAAAAGTCAATTTCTGTCTGTCTGTCTGTTTCGCGATAAACTCAAAAACTACTGAACCAATTGGTACCAAATTTTGCATGTCGCTTTTTATAAACCTGAGGAAAATTTTTGGATACAATTTGCTTAGTATTTTTGGCTATTTCTTTTTTTCATTTGAAGAACTTTTTTTACACGGAGTAATCCGGAATGGAATGAATACCCAAATATGGCCATTTTGTAAACGCATCGGTGGCTCAGTGGTAGAATGCTCGCCTGCCACGCGGGCAGCCCGGGTTCGATTCCCGGCCGATGCATTTTTTTAAAACAATTTTTAAAACTCATTTATATTATATCTTCTATATATATAAAAATGAATGTTTGTATGTTTGTTGGTTTGTATGTCCGGTATACAAATTCGCAGTAGTTCACTAATTCAAACCAAAATTTCCATACATAGGTAAAAAAATATGAGGAAAACGATAGGCTATTTTAAATTATATATAAATTAAATATTAAAACTATATATTCAAATTATTCTTCTTAGCTCACGAACAGCGCCCTCTATCAAGGTTATAAATACGTTTAAAATCGAAATCTTCTCAAAATTTTCTTAATAATAGTGTGTGTGTGTTCGCTTAAAAATTAGAATACTTGATCTAAATCGAAATATTTATAGACGCTCGCTCGATTTGAAGATTTATATCGTAACTAATCTGACTGTAAAGTTTGGAGCGGGACGTTTCACAAGAATGACATCCACGGCGGCAATTTATAATTGTAACGAATAGTGTTTGAATAAAACATTTAATCGGGTAAACCCGGGCGTTGCCCGGGTCATTCGTCTAGTATAATATAAACATATCATTACAGGATAAGGGCTGTAGAAATAATTTTATTACAGTAGAACTTCCATGAGAGGACACTTGCTCTAGAGGACACCTCTCTACAAAGGACAGTTTTCATTTGTAAAATTACATTTTTACTATTAAGAAATTCTCTGGTAAGAAGACACCTCTCCCTAAAGGACACTTTGGCTCTGCAATTAGGTGTCCTTTACAGAGAGGTTCTACTGTATATATATTTGAAAGAAAAGTAGCTTAAAATATGTTTATAATTTTCATGGCGCTAAATTATTTTAAATATTCTTTCTTTTTTTCAAATTCAATTATGTTCTTGATATTGTATATTGAACACATTTAGCCTTTAAGGACTTGATAAAAATTTAGAGGTGGATGATTTACACAGAGCCCTTATGGAAGTAAAATTAGTGGAAAAGCAAACCATTCCCACTTATAATAACTTATTATTATTTATTTAGTTAATTAACCCAGTAGGCTCCAGTAGCCACATACAGAAGTTACCTGGGCTGACATCTTGGTTTTATTTACAATGTCAGTGGAAGTCCTGAGGTGGACACTTATTTACATATAAGATATGTATTTGTATAGTTAACACCCAGTAGGTTCCTGGAGTACGGAAGTTACCCGGGCTGACATCTTGGTTTTATTTACAATGTCAGTGGAAGTCCTGAGGTGGACACTTATTTACATATAAGATATGTATTTGTATAGTTAACACCCAGTAGGTTCCTGGAGTACGGAAGTTACCCGGGCTGACATCTTGGTTTTATTTACAATGTCAGTGGAAGTCCTGAGGTGGACACTTATTTACATATAAGATATGTATTTGTATAGTTAACACCCAGTAGGTTCCTGGAGTACGGAAGTTACCCGGGCTGACATCTTGGTTTTATTTACAATGTCAGTGGAAGTCCTGAGGTGGACACTTATTTACATATAAGATATGTATTTGTATAGTTAACACCCAGTAGGTTCCTGGAGTACGGAAGTTACCCGGGCTGACATCTTGGTTTTATTTACAATGTCAGTGGAAGTCCTGAGGTGGACACTTATTTACATATAAGATATGTATTTGTATAGTTAACACCCAGTAGGTTCCTGGAGTACGGAAGTTACCCGGGCTGACATCTTGGTTTTATTTACAATGTCAGTGGAAGTCCTGAGGTGGACACTTATTTACATATAAGATATGTATTTGTATAGTTAACACCCAGTAGGTTCCTGGAGTACGGAAGTTACCCGGGCTGACATCTTGGTTTTATTTACAATGTCAGTGGAAGTCCTGAGGTGGACACTTATTTACATATAAGATATGTATTTGTATAGTTAACACCCAGTAGGTTCCTGGAGTACAGAAGTTACCCGGGCTGACATCTTGGTTTTATTTACAATGTCAGTAGAAGTCCTGAGGTGGACACTTATTTACATATAAGATATGTATTTGTATAGTTAACACCCAGTAGGTTCCTGGAGTACAGAAGTTACCCGGGCTGACATCTTGGTTTTATTTACAATTTCAGTGGAAGTCCTGAGGTGGACACTTATTTACATATAAGATATGTATTTGTATAGTTAACACCCAGTAGGTTCCTGGAGTACAGAAGTTACCCGGGCTGACATCTTGGTTTTATTTACAATTTCAGTGGAAGTCCTGAGGTGGACAGATTAATTTCTTGGGAGATTTTCTAGGGACTTAGGTTGGTGATCTCTAGGAGGATGGCCGTCAGGAATCTTTGGTAATGGAAGGTTGGGCTGTGTGTGTGTGTGGTGTGTCCACGGTTTGGTCTCCATCTTGGCAATGGGGACAAGTTAGGTCTTCTTTCAATATCTTTGTATAGTCTGCCTGAATGTAACCATGACCAGTTTCTATCCACACATACCATACAGGTTTTTTTTTATATTATCCCTAGAACACGTGGTGCAGGCCATGATAATCATGGTGGGTAGTTAGCAACTGCTTTTACTGTAAGTGCACCACATGTCTACACATGTGAAAAGCAGTTCAACTTTGCATTTACAAATGTGCCAGAACCCCGTTTGATTACTCGCTGGTGGGGTTGGAGTTTTGAAAGAATCGGGCCATTGGAGCATTTTTTTTAATTAGGAAAAAGTTGCCAATGGGGGATTCGATCCCGGGTCATAGCAGACGAAAATCAAGTTTAGACCATCCTTCCACCGACCCCCACACCATACAGGTTTATAATTTCAATAGCCATATATTACTCTCTTTACCAAGAAATACCCCAAGAGTCAATCATTTCAAAGTTCCCATTCAACATTTACCTAAATGATATATGCACATTCATTGCTCTTTACACAGATGACATGTGGGTATCCAAAAACAACCTCTCCCATGCACAACATTCTCTGAACAAGGCTAAAAAAAATCTGCAAAAATTATACTCCTGGATAAACTTAAGGAAGTGGAACGTCTTTGATGTTGCCGGTTCGTCTTTTGAAGGAGATAATTTTGTTCCCACTTGGTTATCTCGTGTCTTTAATGTCTTTAATAAAGGTCACTGTAATATCTTTCAGAATTATTGTCTGAATCCCGATATACATGCTAAAAGGTACATCTTCTTTAAGTTTTGTCCATGAGTGTATTGTCTGAATTCCGATATACATGCTAAAAGGTACATCTTCCTTAAGATTTGTCCATGAGTGTATTGTCTGAATCCCGATATACATGCTGAAAGGTACAACTTCCTTAAGTTTTGTCTATGAGTGTAATTATGGTTTATTTTGGATCAAAATTGTTTGAAAAACATCCAAAATTTCATTGAGGTAATTTGCATTTCTTCTTCCGAGATATCACGGAATGTATAAAGAAAGAGAAGAAAAAAGTTCCAAATAGATAGAAGCCTCATCAGATCAAGTTGTCTGATGCAATATCTTGTCTTCTTGCACAAAGGTCGTTAAATTCCTTTCTCAATTCTGGACACTGAGGTCACTGACTGATGCACTCTTTGTGAGGAATATAAAAATTTCTGGATCCAAAGATTAGAGGACAGATCTTTCCAATGTCATCTCTATGTCACTCATTCCTTTCTGAAATAGAAAGCATGTGGTGACCACACTTTACTTCAGCGAGCGCGAACTGGGACAAAGTTTCACTAAACATACCGGCAGTAGTGTGACGGCCTCGGCAACCTGACTACGCAGGCACGAGTGGCATCCGGGACTCTGGCCATTATATATTTCTGGCTTTAAATAAATAAATTTATTTTATAAAAAAATAATTATAATTTTATCAGCGGCGTTTCCACAAGCCACACCAACACGCACGCAACTGTCTCACAAGCCTTTGTCATTAAGACTGGGAGCACTACTTAGTAACAGGCCGACTTAGCTCCAAAAGAAATGGCCGCCTCTGACATGAGGAACAGACGCCATGTGCAGCCGCTCCTACATGGAGTATGGACATCCTGTATCCCTGGATTGGGAGACCTTACACGGTACTATCAGCTGAGCCCAGGTTTTTTAGCGAGCTTGTTACTGCTCCTTTTTCATCCGGGCTTTGGACTGGAAAAAGCGGAAGTTTGAAGGACCTTAAAATGACCGTCTGCTGCAATTAACTAACAAAATCTTCTGCTGTATTAAACAGACAAGATCGTCTGTAAAATGTAATTATTATCTATTGTGTATCACACATGCTGTGTTCTATTTACAAAATTATCTGATGTTATAAACCAAAAATCTGTAATATTAAACATACAAAAATCACTTATAAACACATGGTGATAAGACCAAATAAATAAATAGTGTGACGTTTTGGTAACAGCGTTGTTACCATCTTCAGACAAAAGTACTGAATGAGAAATTTGATAACAGTAATATAATAATAATAACACTTGATAACAATAACTATTTAAAACATGCTGTGGTAAAATTTCTCATTCAATACTTTTGTCTGAAGATGGTAACAACGTTGTTATCGAAACGTCACACACTATTTATTTGGTGTCTTATTACCTTGTTTATAATCTATAATCCAAATTGTGACGTATCAAAAATCACTTATAAATTAACTAATCATCATTACATCATTAGCTTTCTAGTTCTATGATCCATCGTCAAATCTTAATTAAAACTAATTATTTGCTGCATCTACACATCAAGTTAATACAGTAGAACCTCCATGAGAGGACACTTGCGCTAGAGGACACCTCTCTACAGTAGAACCTCCATGAGAGGACACCTCTCTACAGTAGAACCTCCATGAGAGGACACTTGCGCTAGAGGACACCTCTCTACAGTAGAACCTCCATGAGAGGACACTTGCGCTAGAGGACACCTCTCTACAGTAGAACCTCCATGAGAGGACACTTGCGCTAGAGGACACCTCTCTACAGTAGAACCTCCATGAGAGGACACTTGCGCTAGAGGACACCTCTCTACAGTAGAACCTCCATGAGAGGACACTTGCGCTAGAAGACACCTCTCTACAGTAGAACCTCCATGAGAGGACACTCGTGCTAGAGATAATCTCTCTACAGTAGAACCTCCATGAGAGGACACTTGCGCTAGAGGACACCTCTCTACAGTAGAACCTCCATGAGAGGACACTTGCGCTAGAAGACACCTCTCTACAGTAGAACCTCCATGAGAGGACACTTGCGCTAGAGGACACCTCTCTACAGTAGAACCTCCATGAGAGGACACTTGCGCTAGAGGACACCTCTCTACAGTAGAACCTCCATGAGAGGACACTTGCGCTAGAAGACACCTCTCTACAGTAGAACCTCCATGAGAGGACACTTGCGCTAGAGGACACCTCTCTACAGTAGAACCTCCATGAGAGGACACTTTCGCTAGAAGACACCTCTCTACAAGGGACAGTTTTCATTTGCAAAATCAATATTTTTACTATCTAGTACAGGAAAGGCATCTAAATACTCCAATGAATTCTACTCTCCATTGCAAAATTGGAGAGGAGTGGACTTCAGGAATTGGTTTAACCATGGAGATAAGCACCACCACTATTTAGTAACTCCAGTAAGAGGACACCTCTCACTAAAGGACACTTTAGCTCTGCAAATAGGTGTTGTCCTTTACAGGGAGTTATTTCTACTGTAGCTGCTCTCTTTAAAGGACACTTTGGATCTGCAATTAGGTGTTGTCCTTTACAGGGAGTTATTTCTACTGTAGCTGCTCTCCCTAAATGACACTTTAGCTCTGCAATTAGATTTTGTTCTTTACAGGAAGGTTGTTCTACTGTAGTGCTCATTGGGGAAAAAAAAAACTAAATATTTTCTAAAAACACCATTCAGGTCTATTTGAAAGTAAATGGCTGTGATTTATTTTCTAGATATATTTTCAATAATTTGTTAATCTTAAGGAATCCATGCATCACCAGACCAGATCATGAATATTTATGCAAAGGATTTCCACGCCACCCAGGAGGTACCTGATCGACGCGTTAGCCTTTGTTTATAGTGCCGCTTCACCTCCCGTAGAAGCCCTATTCCATTCTATGGCACAACCACAGCATCCAACTCGCTCGAATGACTCGGCCGAGCTAATGGTCCAGGAGCTGGTCTGTCAATGCTATGGACTCCTCGGTCTCAAAGAGTCAGGGGATAGGAAAGCAAAACCTCAATATCTGAGGAAACAAATAAATTCAGAGTCTCAAAGCAGACCCACTTTCTACCTCACTTCCCAACTGACTCTTCTTCTTCTTCTTTCTTATCTCAAAGCCATGATAATCATGGTGGGTAGTTGGCGACTGCTTTTACTGTAAGCGCACCACATGTCTACACATGTGAAAAGCAGTTCGACTTTGCACTTACAAATGTGCCAGAGCCCCGTTTGGTTACTTGCACTCGTTGGTGGGGTTGGACTTTTGTAAGAATCGGGGGTCATTGGAGCATTTTTTTTTTAAACAGAAAAAAGTGTCCAATGCGGGAATCGAACCCGGGCAGTTCTATGAAAATAAATGTGAGAGAGAAAATTTATAACTTGTTTACTATAGAAATTTGCAATTCAAATCTTTAATACTTTCAAAATTAATAAATGAAAAATAGGGAGAAAAAAAAAGTTTTGAAAATACAAATTTATTATCTTTTAAAGTTTTATTCTTTTTCACAATGATTAAATAGAAAAATTTATCAAATTTAAAAGCTATCTATACTAATTTTCAATGATCAAATATATTTTCCCTGACTCACGATAAATTTGCACCACCATGAAGTAATAAAAATAATATTGATATGCAAATATATATTTTTTTCACTTGAGAATGAATCCAAGGATCCTTTTGACAGGGAGGTTGAAGGCAAGTCCCACTGTTGTAATCCTTCTGTTAGGTAGTTCTACTGTAGCAACTCTACAGTAAGAGGACACCTCTCCCTAAAGGACACTTTGGCTCTGTAACTAGGTGTTGTCCTTTAGGGAGAGGTGTCCTCTTACTGGAGAGTTGCTACAGTAGAACTACCTCCCTGTAAAGGACACTTTGGCTCTGTAACTAGGTGTTGTCCTTTACAGGGAGGTAGTTCTACTGTAGCAACTCTACAGTAAGAGGACACCTCTCCCTAAAGGACACTTTGGCTCTGTAACTAGGTGTTGTCCTTTAGGGAGAGGTGTCCTCTTACTGGAGAGTTGCTACAGTAGAACTACCTCCCTGTAAAGGACACTTTGGCTCTGTAACTAGGTGTTGTCCTTTACAGGGAGGTAGTTCTACTGTAGCAACTCTCCAGTAAGAGGACACCGCTCCCTAAAGGACACTTTGGCTCTGTAACTAGGTGTTGTCCTTTACAGGGAGGTAGTTCTACTGTAGCAACTCTCCAGTAAGAGGACACCTCTCCCTAAAGGACACTTTGGCTCTGTAACTAGGTGTTGTCCTTTACAGGGAGGTAGTTTTACTTTTTTAGATAATAAAAGTAAACGTCTAAGGTATCTTTTTTAATTAACATTTTTTGAGCTTTCGGGATAATGCCCTTCTACAGGAAAATTGATACAAAATGAAACTTAACTATGCTATGGCAAGTTATATGTACATCATAAAATTTACATAATATCAGCTGAGAAGGGCGTTATCCTGAAAGCTCAAAAAACATTTAATTATAAAAGATACTCATCCTTAGATGTTTACTATCTAAAATTACTAACAAAGGATTATATACTAAAGGTAGTTCTGAAGCTGCTCTCCCTAAAGGACACTTGACTTCTGCAACTAGGTGTTGTCCTTTACAGGAAGGTTGTTCTGTCTTCTTCAACTCCACTCAAACACATTACGGTATCAAGTTGTGACCTTTGATGGTGTCTGTTTGACAAGCACTGGGTGAAGTAGAATGTGTCTACCTTTGTCATTAAGACTGGGAGCACTACTCAGTGGCAAGCCGACCTAGCTCCAAAATAAATGGCCGCCTCTGACATAAGGAACAGACGCCATGTGCAGCCGCTCCTAACATGGAGTACAAACACTGCTCATCCTGTATCCCTGGAGACCTTACAGGGTACTATCAGCCAGGCCAGCTGAACCCAGGTTTTTTTTAGTGAGCTTGATACTGCTCCCCCTCCTCCTTTTTCATCCGGGCTTGGGACCAGCAAAGGCAGAGTTCGTTGTTCTGTATATATGCTGAATGGATAAAAGTAAGAAAGAAAAAGAAAGTCCAAAATTTAAAAAAAGCCTGGTTTATTAGAACAGGAGATAGTACAAAGAAGAAGAAGAAAAAGAGAAAAAAAAATGCCTTTTTAATATATATATATATAAGCTCAACCATTGTAAAATATGCAAGGTCTGAGACACACAACATTAGAAAAATATATATCATATCTGGTATTTTAACATGTCATATATATATATATAAAATACATCAAAGAATTAAAGTTTGGGGTTGTTTTTAGGAAAATATAACATGATTGATATACACACCTCATTATATAGATTCTTATCTGATCATACACAATATATATATAAAAAAAACATCATTAAATTTTTGTCTTCTAAACAAAAACACAAAAAAATTACACCACATAATTTGAAAAAAAAAAAAGGATTATATAATAATATAATGTTCAAAAAAACAACAACTTTACAAAAAAATAATATATATATATAAAAAAAAAGAGAGGGGGAAGAAAATAAGAAAAGATTGGAATTGGGTAAGGAGTGTGTGGGGAGATAAGGAAAAAAAAAAACTTAATTTTGATGTGAAGTGTAGTCTACATAGAATAATATTTATATAAAAAGTCTAAATAATAATAATAATAAAGAGATGTGTTGTCTTTGGATTATGAGTGGGTGTGGAATGTAAAAAGGAGGAAATTGGAGAGGTTTTAGATGGTGGACTTGGAAAAGGACACTCGGAGATGGTTGGTGTCACTCAGCTTGTAGTCATGCATTTTCTGGGCATCACACAACTGCCGTCAACATCTCTTTGGGCTCTCACAATGGTGTATCATTGGTCTTATTATATATACCTTGTCAAAATTCGAACCTATTTTAAAGGCGTAAGATTCTTTTTTGAAATTAAACAATTTTTACTGCCCTTTAATGGGAGGGCCTGGCTCATCAGTGGCGAACCCTCCCAGTGGTTTCGCCAGTTTAATCTACCAGACCGCTGCTATAATGCATTTTTCGAACTTCCTTTTATAGTGATACTGTTGACAGACTCTTGGAATGGGTATTTTAGAAGAACTATGGACATAAATTGTTTAATTTCAAAAAAGAATCTTACGCCTTTAAAATAGTTTGAATTTTGATAACAGATGGCGCACTAGTGCATCATATATACCTTGTGTTTATAATCTTTAAATAAGATTGTGTGAGCACGCGCGCACGGATACTCACACTACACACTTCAAAGGACAGTTTTCATAAAAAAAAAAAAAAAAGAAAATAAGACCTAATCCAAATAATTTATTCATTTCTTTTTTTATTATAATTTATAATCCAAATTGTACTTTATCATTAAGGACAGTTTTTATTTAAAGAATTACCTTTTTTAACCAATTATCAACTTTCCAGTAAGAGGACACCTCTCCCTAAAGGACACTTTGGCTCTTCAACTAGGTGTTGTCCTTTACAGTGGTAGTTCTACTGTAGCAACTATTCAGTAATAAGACACCTCTCCTTAAAAGACACTAACTCTTCAACTAGATGTTGTCTTTTAGAGAGAGGTAGTTCTACTGTTGCAACTATCCAGTAAAAGGACATCTCTCTAAAGGACACTTTGGCTCTTTAACTAGGTGTTGTCCTTTACAGAGAGGTAGTTCTACTGTAGCAACTCTCCAGTAAGAGGACACTTCTCTGTAAAGACACTTTGGCCTTGCAACTAAGTATTGTCCTTTACAGATAGATTGTTCTACTGTAGTAGCATTTCATTGTTGAAGTTTCAAGAGCAGCGTTAAGTCACATTATGTTTTGATAAGGCACAATTTGGATTATAGATAATATACACAAGGTAATAAGACTAAATCCAAATAAATAAATAAATAGTTTGTGACATTTCAGTACTTTTGTCTGAAGATGGTAACAACGCTGTTACCGAAACGTCACACACTTATTTTATTTATTTAGATTTGGCCTTATTACCTTATGTTCACATTGTGTTTTTTTTATATATATGAGAGCCAATATCCCTCTTCACTAGATGAGCTGATGGCCATCAACAGATCAAATAGAAGAACATTGTGTCACCATAGAGTCTACAAAGTGTGGTACTCACAATGAGGGCAATGATGGCCTCCTCCACCCCGGGCAGCTGCAGCAGGGCCATCCTGCGGTCCATGGGGAAGAACTTGAAGGCCGACACCTCAATCTCCTTCTCCCTGAAGGCCGTCCTCAGCTCCTCCTCCGTGCAGGTCTGGGGGATGTTGGAGAGATGGAGGGTAGCGGAGGGCGGGTAGATGTTGTTGAAGTTCTTGGAGCCCGGGGTCTTAAAACGGTGCAGGGGGGAGTTGGAGTAGTCCTTGGTCAGCCCATAGTCCAGGTGGCCCTCCTTGGGCAGCTGCACGGTGAAGTGGCGCGAGGGGCTCACCCAGATCTGGCTGCCGTACAGGGTCACTCCGTTCAGGTTGGAGATGGCTGGGGCAACAACAACAGCAGCTACCAGTTAGATCACTTTTAGAGGAATGGAACAAACACAATCCAACTTCTTAATTACACAACTACAGTAGAACCTCCATGAGAGGACACCTGCATTAGAGGGCACCTCTCAATAAAGGACAGTTTTCATTTGCAAAATTAGCTATTTTACTATTCAGCAACTCTCAGGTAAGAGGATACCTCTCCCTAAAGGACACTTTGGCATTGCAATTAGGTGTCCTTTACAGGGAGGTTCTACTGTATATAAAATTGACTCTATGAAATTGATGTTGGGAAAAATTGAAGGAAGAGAGAAAGGCCTGCAATGAGCTGGCTAGAAAGGGTCAAGAAAGCTACCCCAAGGTCACTTAGATGAGCTGTGAGTGATAGCCACTAAAAAATAAAATTAGAGAAAATTAGTCTCCATATAGCCACCAAACTTGATGGACACTAATAACATAAAATCCACAACTTTACCAAAATTTCTGTGTCCTTTCAGATACTTTTCTTTCAATGAGATCAAGTGGATTCAACACACATAGAACTTCAATTGTGGGGTCTTTTTCAACATTTTTAAATAAAAAAGGAACTAATCTGGTCTTTATCGTGTAAGGAATAAAATGAATAGGAACTATAATTTTTGTCCTAACAGTTAGCAGCACCCCAAATGTATCCATGTGCCAATGCCTATGTTTAAATCTTATCCAGGAAAATATAACAAATGAAGAGGATGAAATTTTGCCTGGAGGAAATTGATCTATATAATAAAGGTTACTTCTCCCATCAAAATAGATGCTAAAACTAAGTTCCATCTATTGACCATCTCTGCAAACTAGAGGACTCTGGTTGGTGACACCAGCTTCCTCCAGGCAAAATTTCTATATCTATATTTAGGCCATAGATTTGACTTAGCCATTCTTCCAGCTAAACACCTCTTTGGCGGATTGTGAATATTTCTTATGAGGATCACATGGAATAAAGTCTACCCTAGACTGGCAAGGGCTATTAGCCCAAAACCATGGTCTCCTGGTGGACGCTTATCAGTTTTCCGAAGCTGGTGTTGTGTCACCGACCCGAGTCCATTAGTTTGTAGAGTTGGTCAATAGATGGTGTCTAGTTTTAGAGTCTATTTTGACAGGAGAGAAGGCGATCTTTACCAAGGGATCAGAATTTTGGGTAGAGTTGGGTGTTGAATTAAAGAGAGGTTATACATGGTTCATATAGAAAAATAAAAGAAGAAGCTATTTGGGACATGTCCACAGGAGATGTCTCTAGGACCACATCTCAAAAGTTTCCAGCAATCTGAAAAGCTAACATTTTGGGCGATTCAAATATAATTTTTAAATTATCAACATGATAATCATGATGGATAGTTAGCAGTTGCTTTTACTGCAAGCACACCACATGTCCTATTTTGGTTACTTGCTCTTACCGTTAGACTTGGACATTGACTTTCCAGAATGGTTGCAAGGTTTTCCCACTATGTACTAAGTGTCAACCTACAACCCCAAACCACATTATTGACTGTATTGACTCATCCATTGATGTACTCTACTCTTCCCCGGAAGACACCATCAAAAGTCTCAAGCTTTACAAGCTTGATACCTTAATATGATTGAGTGGAGATGAGAAAGAAGACTGTTAGACTTTTGTAAGAATCGGGGTCCATTGAAGCCAATTTTCCTCAGAAAAGAGTACCCAATGTGGTATTTGATCATGGGTCATGGCTGTTTGAAAAATCAATAGTTTCTCCATCATACCCTGATTCTAGATATTTCACTTGCTATCCAACTACAGAATACACCCATGGACAAAACTTAAGGAAGAGGAAAGTTTTTAATGAGACAGAGGTTGTTCACACTAGGTTATCTTGTATGTCTTCAATAAAGGTCACTGTAATAACTTTCAGAGTTATTGTCTGAATCCCACGATATACATGTTAAGGGGTACAACTTCCTTGATCCATGAGTGTATATAAAGAAGGTCCCACAACTCACCCAATGTCACTTGGTGTGGCTCCCTCATCTGGATCAGGGCACAGCCCTTGTTGTTGAAGAGGATCTTGACTCGCATTACGTCACCATACACTCCTGTCAGTACACTCCATCCATCATTCCAATTCTCTCCATGTGCTTAGAGAGATAGAAACACACATACATATAGATATTTTAAGAAAAAGACATCTCCCGATTGTACAACTAAAAGTTTCACCAACAGATTGCACAAGCCACCTTCAGCAACTTACTAGTTGCACAATCAGGAGATCCCTTAATATATCCAACTGATCCCAGTACAATCTCTTCACACACAGATATAGCTCTCTACTGAATATATACTGATATACTAACACTATGGCACAAAGGTTATATAGCAGGAACACTAAATATAGTCTGTGTCTTCCAACACTAACTGATATTGCCCAGCCCTAGAACCTCCCCTTAAAAAAAAAAAAAAAAAAAAAGAAGAGAAAATGGTCAACTCCCACAGGCTGGTAACTCAACCAGCTAACTTCCAGTTTAGCGCCCCCACCAGACATTTAACACTTCTTTCAATTCATCAGACACCATTTTACACATCTACCATATCATCATAGTGGTCCCAGTCTTAATGACAAAGGCAGACACATTCTACTTCACCCAGTCATGATCTCAAGCTTTACAAGCTTGATGCCCTAATATGATTGATGAGAGATAAGAAAGAAGACCATATCTTCACCAGGGAATGTGTAATCCCCCTAAGCAAGTACTGTAAGTACCCTAGAGCTTCACAATATAATAGTCAGCTTCCACTAACAGAATCAAACTATCTGATTACACCAAAAACATCAGTCCCAATTATATCAACAGGAATCAATTAAAGAAAGTTTCTCAAGGACTAACAATGATTTTGAAATGCCTAATTAAAATATATATATACAACCATACCCTCCTATATTTAGGGACTAATTTTTCAAAAGTCCCAATTAATCCTAATTGGACCAACATTACAAACAAGTAATGTTTGTAAATAAGCCCTCCCAGCCTAATACTCAGAAGAAAGGACTTCCAATTAACCATTACCAATTTGCAAGAAATGAAACCATTAAACACGAATATTTTTTCTTTCAAACAAAATAAAATTTCTACTGTCCTTACACATAAAAAAAAAAAAAAAGAAGCGGAATCATCCAAATGTATTAGAGCTTTAAAAAGCAGTCTGGTTGATTCAATTGGTGAAACTGTTGGGAGGTTCATCAATATTTTTTTTATCGCAGTAAGAACAGTAGAAATTCTTTTATTTAAAAAAAAAAAAAAGTGTTTGATTGGTTTCTTTTTTTTTTTTAAATATAAAGATGGTGCCTCACAACCTTATATTTGAATTGCGTACACCTCACAAAAAATGCATGAATTTTACTGCTACATACACTCAAGAATAAAACTTAAAAGTGGAAAGCCTTTGATATTGCCGGTCTTCTATTTTTTATGAAAGAGAAAGAGGTTGTTCACACTTGGTTATCTCGTGTGTTTTCAATAAAGGTCACTGTAATATCTTTCAGAGTCATTGTCTGAATCCCGATATACATGCTAAAAGGTACAACTTCCTAAGTTTTGTCTCCATGAGTGTATTGTCTGAATCCCGATATACATGCTAAAAGGTACAACTTCCTTAAGTTTTGTCCATGAGTGTATTGTCTGAATCCCGATATAAATGCTAAAAGGTACAACTTCCTAAGTTTTGTCTCCATGAGTGTATTGTCTGAATCCCGATATAAATGCTAAAAGGTACAACTTCCTTAAGTTTTATCTCCATGAGTGTATTGTCTGAATCCCGATATAAATGCTAAAAGGTACAACTTCCTTAAGTTTTGTCTCCATGAGTGTATTGTCTGAATCCCGATATACATGCTAAAAGGTACAAATTCCTTAAGTTTTGTCTCCATGAGTGTATTGTCTGAATCCCGATATAAATGCTAAAAGGTACAACTTCCTTAAGTTTTGTCCATGAGTGTATTGTCTGAATCCCGATATACATGCTAAAAGGTACAACTTCCTTAAGTTTTGTCTCCATGAGTGTATTGACTGAATCCCGATATAAATGCTAAAAGGTACAACTTCCTTAAGTTTTGTCTATGAGTGTATTGTCTGAATCCCGATATACATGCTAAAAGGTACAACTTCCTTAAGTTTTGTCTCCATGAGTGTATTGTCTGAATCCTGATATACATGCTAAAAGGTACAACTTCCTTAAGTTTTGTCCATGAGTGTATTGTCTGAATCCCGATATACATGCTAAAAGGTACAACTTCCTTAAGTTTTGTCTCCATGAGTGTATTGTCTGAATCCCGATATATATGCTAAAAGGTACAACTCCCTTAAGTTTTGTCCATGAGTGTATTGTCTGAATCCCGATATACATGCTAAAAGATACAACTTCCTTAAGTTTTGTCCATGAGTGTAAATATATTTTTAATTATTAATTGGTCTTGATTTAAAATATCTAGTGGTCCAAACAAAACAAATAAAAAAAGGTCCATCTAGGGTTCTTTAAAGTTGATTCCTCTCTTCCTATACAAAGACCCACCTATTTAACCTCAGAGTTTCTACACAAAAGTTTTTATACAATTGTACCTTTTAGCATGTATATCGGGATTCAGATAATACACTCATGGAGACAAAACTTAAGGATGTTGTACCTTTTAGCATGTATATCGGGATTCAGACAATACACTCATGGACAAAACTTAAGGAAGCTGTACCTTTCAGCATGTATATCAGAATTCAGACAATAACTCTGAAAGATATTACAGTGACCTTTATTGAAGAGACACCCAAGATAACCAAGTGTGAACTAAATTGCCTCTGTCTCCTTCAAAAAGCAGAAGACTTGCGACATCAAAGATTTTCCACCGTCTTAAGTCTTGTCCATGCGGGTATGTTCTGATATAATTAATCCCTAAAAATACCTCCAAATAGGCTTATTAACCTAGAGATTTTTTTCCTAAAGCTACAATCTAGCTGGCACATACAAGAATCAATGACTTCCTAAGGCATTCACAAAACAAAAAATAATAGCAATCAGCGTAATTAATGAAAAAAAGGTTTGGCAAAAGATTATGAAAAAAGGCAAGAGTTTTTTTTTTTTTTTTTAGTATAAAGGCCATACCAAGACAAAGGTAATTACTTTTAAGCTAAACTTAAGGCAATTTGATATATTTATACTAAATATAGCTTAGCAAAAGTAAAAATTTCAAATTATTTGTAAAAAGCCAAAGCACATTCAAAATTTTGTGTTGTTTGTGCAAGTGGGTTAGTTGACAAGGGAGGTTGGGGAAAAGGGGAGGAAAGGGGAGATTCAAGTAAAATGCCTCAATGTAAGAAGTGCAAAAAATATAAGAAAGGTGAGATGAAGTACAAGGTGGCAATACTGCCACAAGCTGGCCCACATTTTGGGAAAAAAACTTTCTAGTGTTCCCCCAACTTTAGACAGTGCTAAGATTGTGTTTTGAAGATTTTCAAAAGGCATTGATATATATCTAAGCCACATTAAATTAGGACCTTCTGGGAAATCCAAAAATACATAATCTTTATCTCCTCACACAAGCAAGCACAAAGACCACAAGATATCTGAATTAAAAAGAGATATGAGAGGGGGGGGCTATATAGCTAATAAAATGATAAAAAAAAACATTCCAATTATTAGTAAAACCCCGTTAATTTTTCTTGTGAATACAAGAGAATATCTACTACCCCTATAATTTAATTAAGGGTTCACCACTTTTGATGTTTGGAATTATAGTAACTTTCCTATAGAGTTCCTACCTATCCACTTCTGGAGTTGCAGGCTCTTACAAAACTGACAGTTGGAAATTGTAGCAGTTCTAGAGTAGATACCAGAATGATGTGCACCTTCATAACATTGCTACATACCTGTCATTAACCCTTTCGCTGCCAGCTGGCCGCAAACTAGCACATTAAAAGTAAATTGCTCCTTTTATTATGTAGTTTGTATGTCGTTATCCTAGCGCATTAAAAGTAAATTACACAAATTGCTCCTTTCATTACATAGTTTGCATGTTGTTACCCTAGCACATTAAATGACACCCACATTGCTCCTTTCATTACCTAGTTTGCATATTTTGTTACCCCAAGCACATTAAATGACACCCACATTTCTCCTATCATTACATAGTTTGCAAGTTATCGTTACACTAGCTGTTAGCTGATGTTAGGCTGGATTTACTTCAAGTGCCAATTGACACAATTTACCGCCAAATATCTTGTTTTGATATAGATGATACTCATTAAGATCTCCTTTATTTGTTTTAAAGTAATATATGAGAATTTAAAATTAAATCTTAAAAGAGATTGACGCAATCAGAACCATATTTCAATAGGCCTAAATGCTGCAGGAGGATAATATTCATATACCAAACCTCATTCCTTTATCACCACTAGTAAAGTTTTTCACTAAGGTTATAAATGTGCATTGTTATGATGCATAATAAAAGGGAGAGGTGCCTTTTTTGGGGTACATATATATATGTGACACCACACCTCGCCCGAGCCAGTGAGCGAGATTCACCTTGGCCCGTGTGCACCGCCAGCGCGTGACATCCAGGACTCTTGGCACATGTGGCATTGGAATAATAATGCTAGTGGCTGCTGGAAGAAAGCTTTGTTATTATAATGGAGTGTATGCCAAGAGTCCTGGTTGACACATGCCACAGGTGCGCTGGGCTGAGGTATTCTTTAATCTTGCGCACTGGCTGAGACGTGGCTACCACACATATAAATATATATATTCAAAACCCCACACTAAGATGCTCTGCGGTGAGGACCCGATTTGTACCTTCTGTAATTCAAAACTAAAAAATGAAATCACTCACTATATTTTTGATTGCTATGTTCTGAAAGAAGAACCCTTATGCTCAAAACTGGGCAACTCTGTGCTTCACTTCCATCAATAATTGACAATATGACCCAGAATAAGTATATTGCTACGGCGTTTTATGGTTTCCACAAGTCCATATCTCAGAAGAAGGCCAAGTGACACTCACTCCTCACTTTCTTACTGCTACTCTTTTTGTGTTGTTTTTCTTGCTTCCCTCTTTCTCTTTCTTGTTTTTTTTTTTCTTCTTTTTCTTCTGTCTATATCCTTGTTTCTTTTGTCTCACTGCTTTGTTCTTATGCATACCTCTGGTGAATCCTGTATAGGGTCAGTGACCCTGAATAAAGGCTTTTTGTTGTTGTTGTATATTCAAAACCATAGTTATTTACAACTGAACAAAGTTAATACCTCCTGACACCATCCATTACAGTTAAAAAATGCACAGAGCTGATTGAACCTGAAAAAAAATAAAAAATTTCGAAGTTCCAGATCGTGCGAGTGGGCATCTGAGTAAAGGGCTCAAAAATCATAGTACACTGGCAGCACCTGAGAGTGTAGACTAAATATCAAGCTAAGAGGGGCCGTGATGAGCAGCGAAAGGGTTAAAAATAAAGCAAAAAAAAGTGGGAAATATAAATAATGGTTTTAAAATAAATAAAAAAATATAAGGGTTTGGGAAGGTAAGGGGGGGGGGGGGTGTAAGAGGTAGGTGGTGGCAAATATAAAAATATATATATATAAAGAGAGAGAGAGATTATATATATATAAAAACAACAACATAAAAAAAAAAGATTTAGCAACATACCAAAAAGAGTAAATAGAGCGTCAGGTGTGATCATCTAGTGTAAGGAGGGGCAGCAGAAGAAGGATTGTCCACAGGGGAGTAGCGGAGAAGAGAGGTAGGGGGAAAAAATAAAAAAAAAAAATCAAAACACAACATAAAATTAAATAAAATGTCAGTTATTAGGTCAGTAAGGTAGTGTAAGGTAGGGGCATTCAAGGAAAATAAATTTTAAAATATAAACAGAAGGGAAGAAGGGTGGTGAATCAATGCACTCTCCAGGCCAGCCAGCGCTGCTGAGAAGTAACCCCAGGTAGCAGCTAGATATTTAGTGACATGCAATCAACAATAGGTGGCCAAGAACACTACCAAGTAAAAAGAATGCATAACTTCAGAACTACAAGATAACAAGAGCACAAATCCAAATAAATGTATGACAGTTCGGTAACAGCATTGTCACCATCATCAGACAAAGTACTGAATCAAATTTGTTGAATTGAATCTAAATCATATTCAGTCTTTTGTCTGATAATGGCAATAACATTGCTACTGAAACGCGCACACTATTTATTAGGATATAGTCTTATTACCTTGTAGTTCTAATCTATAATCTAAATTGTGCCTTATCATAAAAAATCTGAATAATTAATTTTGGAGGTGATATTAACCACAATGAAAACTCCCCAGATTATCTCCCAATAATTTTCTTTATTAGAAAGGGCTTCTAATTGACCTAAGAAAAAAAAAAAGGGGGGGGGGGGGGGAGGTTTCTTTCTTGAAAATCTGCAGAGTTCCATTAAATAAAAAACTGTTAACTCTCTGTGGTTAAAGAATAAATGACAAAACCTTACAATCTCCAGTCCAACCAATTTCTAGAGAGGCCATCAATCTATCTCTTATTGAAGGAATAAATATGCAGCAGCAACAATGAATAATTGAAGAAACCTTGTTATATGATCTTAGGAATAGAAAAATAAAAAGATTCTCCAGAGTGACTTCAATGTCTAAGGAACAAAGCACTTAGATTATATGATTAGAAGTGCTGATCGATGCCAACCAGCAATCCGCCTGGAGTTCTTTAAATGGCGGGGGAGCTTCCGGGAAACCAAAGTTTTTGGATCCCAGGGACAAGTATGGTTGCAGAGTGAGGAGCTCTATTATATCAGATATTTCATTTAAAATAATGATTTGCTATTACTCATCCATACTAACAATGTGTTTCTACTACCACTCTACTATGAAGTTGTAATATTGTAGAAAGGAGATATGGTTTTTATCAAGTTTTTAAAATCAGGGATATTCGATAAAGCACAGCTATATTAGAGATACAGGCAAAGGTCTACCATAGATCTAGTACAAGGAATGATGAAGAAATCACTTAGAAAAAGACGGAAGGAGAGGGTTAAAATTGCTGAAGACAGCTACCAGATAAGATTTCAGTAGAATGAGCTAGCTAACCTAGCGAGTGAAGAAGTCACAGCCACCAAGAGCTAGTAAAGTCTTTGTGTCCCAAGCCAAGGGTGAAGGCAACAGACCTGGAGGTGCATTAACTCTGAGCCGTGCATTTGCAATCCAAAGATATTATTCAAACATTCAAAAAAAAAAAAAACTTGGGGGGGAAATTATAAAAAAGCAAGAGAAGGTGGAAAAGGGGGTATAATCTTTTCTTGCAAGAGACACACACATATAAATGATCATATAAATAAATAAAGGGGTGCAAGTGTGAGAATAACAAAATAATAATACTACAAGGGGAAGAGTTAGGAAGCAGGACAAGCCGTGGGTTAATGAGGAAGTAGGTGACATTAGAAGCTGCCACTTGACTTGTCCTGCTTACATCATCCCTCCATCCATAACCTTCAACAGACTGCAATACAAATATAGGAAACTAGAGGAGAGATAAAATTACTACACATGTATATACAGTTAAACCTGTCTATAGCGCCCCCTCTTGGGACTCACCAAAATAGGGTGCTATAGACAGGTCACTTTTAATGTAAATCGCATCATACTACGTATTTAAAATTGGGTGCTATAGAGAGGAAGGCGCTATTTAGAGGGGGCGCTATAGACGGTCACTTTTAATGTAAAAAGTTTACATTTTAATGTTTAAAATCGAGCACTATAGAGAGGAAGGCGCTATTTAGAGGGGGCGCTATAGACGGTCACTTTTAATGTAAAATGTTTACATTTTAATGTTTAAAATCAGGCGCTATAGAGAGGAAGGCGCTATTTAGAGGGGGCGCTATAGACAGGTCACTTTTAATGTAAATCGCATCGTACTACATATTTAAAATCGGGTGCTATAGAGAGGAAGGCGCTATTTAGAAGGGGCGCTATAGACAGGTTTAACTGTATATATGTTTCTTTCTCCTCTAGTTTCTTGTATTCATATTACAGCCTGTTGAACAACATTATTGTCTGAGAGCTCAGCAAGCATTTACCTTTCAATAAGGAAACTTGTCTCACAGTTAGCCTCTATTTCTTCTTAGATATAGTGAGTGACATTTCGGTAACAGCGTTGTTGTTACCATCATCAGATCACCATAATCAGTACTTTTGTCTGATGATGGTAACAACAATGCTGTTGCCAAAACATCACACACTATTTAGTTATTTATTTGATGAGACTTGGTGTTATTTACCTTGTGTATTACTTTGGGAGAGGTTGATGCTTAATATCAAACAGCTTGAGGAGAATGGACTCATGTGGAATTTGTCTATAATCTTTACACAAGGGGATAATAAACAATAAACAACAATAACACCTTGTGTTTCAAATGAAACAAGAGTGATAAATTCATTATCACAGGTTTGCAAATTTCGACAAATTAAAAAAAAATAAAAAATCATAAGATGACTCTTTTAATTTACTTGGTTAATGGAATCTTTCGGGCAAACCCTTCTTCAGCTAAATCCCTATATATAGTCACGACCGTCTTTCCTCATCGGCCTCTGTCACGGATGCGCGCGCACAGGGAGGTCACGTGCTCGCCGGCAGCCAATAAAAATAATAATAAAAAAAAAAAAACCTCCCTCGAGCCGGATTTGAACCAGCGACCTAAGGATCACCGTTGTAACATCTACAGTCGGGTAAAACACGGGCGTTGCCCAGGTCATTCGGCTAGTAAAAACATATGAACAAGGTAATGAGGAGAGAGATTATATAGCCTTTTAAAGAGAGATTTATGTAAATGTAAAATGACGTCCTGTATTTACATAAATTTATATTTAAAATGTTATATATCTCTCTCCATTACCTTGTTTATACATTTAAGTTAGCTGTACTGCAGAAGGGCTTGCCCGAAAGCTTCATTTAATCAAGTAAATAAAAAATGTTTCAGTATCCTTTTTTTTTGTAATTTGTAAAGAGAGATATAAGAGACCACCTGTAAGAGAGATTGGTTTTAACCCATGTTTCTAGGCTATGATATCTCATGGGAGACTGTACCTAGTAATGTATTGCAGGTTCAACAAACTAGGGCAGCATGTAAAAATAACAACAAAAAAAAGCCTAACACATGAGGATGGAGGGATGTCAAACACACACACCACATAGAGTTGAGTAGGTTGAAGAGGGAGAAAAATAAATAGTTCATCATCGTAGTTAAGAGGGGAATGGCTTTAAATAAAGTGACATTCAACTACACTACAGAATATTGGCTGAGTGACAGACATACACACATAAAGTCCCCCAGCAGGCAATGTTAATTAGTTCAGAAAGCTGGAAAAACTTTGTAGAGAGTTCATGCGCTGTGCAGATGCTGCTAAAGGTGAAAATTTTTTTCTCAAAGTTTTGAGAAGCCAAACAGTGTAGAGATTTTTAAAAATAATGATAATACTAATAATAGAGAGAAAAAAAGAATGAATATGCTAATGACTACTGAGATGAAAATGCAGTTTTTGAGTTCTAAATTTGGTGTAAATTTTCTCTGCAATTCCTAAATCACTGTTTGAAGCAATTGGGAGAAGAATAAAAATCTTTTGAGGTTTTTTTTTTCCAATAATATACAATAGAACCTCTGTGTAAAGGACAACATCTAGTTGAAGAGAGTTAAAAAAGTCCTTTCTTACCGGAGAGTTGCTAATTGGAAAACTAAAAACGTTAATTTTAGCAATGAAAAAAAAAAAAGTTCTTTATAGAGAAGTGTTCTTACATAGAGGTTCTACTGTATCTATTTTTTTTTTTTAAATTAAACACACATATAACAGTTGCTTTTTTTTTTCTTAAGAGAGAGTTTGTTGAGGTAACAATTAGGATTTTAAATCACAAAGGTAACAAAAGCAAATGTGTTAAATTATACGTGACATTTCAGTAACAACAGCCTCGCTACAGTCTTCAGACAAAACATACTGAAGGATCTTTCCATTCAGCACTTTATCTGAAGATTGCAATTGTAACAACACTGTTACCATAACGTCACATACTATTCATTTGGATTTGGTCTTATTAATTTATTTGGAACTCCGCCTTTGCTGGCTCCAAGCCCAAATAACAAGCTCGCTAAAAAAACCTGGGCTCAGCTGGCCTGACTGATAGTACCCTGTAAGGGCTCCAGGGATACAGGATGTACTCCATGTTAGGAGCGGCTGCACATGGCGTCTATTCCTCATGTCAGAGGTGGCCATTTTTTTTTTGGTGAAAAGTCAGTGGCCTGCTACTGAGTAGTGCTTCAAGTCTTAATGCCAAAGGCAGACACATTCTACTTCACCCAGTCATGATGGTGGTCAACCATATCATTGACTGTATTGGCTCATCTATTGATGAGCTCTACTCATCCCCAGCAAGCTCTACAAGCTTGATACCCAGATATGATTGAGTGGAGATAAGAAAGATGAAGACTTATTTGGTCTTGTTACCTTTGTGATATTCTATAAAAGTTATAATTTTACATCCAACTTGTCTTGTCCCCAGCTCAGTGAGACCTACCTGCTCATTGAGCCTGCTAACCAGGATAACTGGGCTCTGTGGTGTGGTGGCGGCCACAGCAGCCAGGGAGGCAGCGGTGGCTGTGGGGTACTTGAGCTGGGGCTGCAGGGTGGCCAGAGTGGGGTAGGCCAGGCTGTAGGGGGAGGCAGCAGCGTAAGCTGCAGTGAGCGGGGCCGCAGCAGCAGCAGCTGTGGGCTGATAGGCCAGCTGGAGGCCTAGACCATTAGCTACAATGCCCAGAGGCTCGAATCCCGTGGAGCGCTGGACTCGGATAGGCAGGCTGGGGGATATGGTGAAGTCCCAGCTCTTGTCATTGTTCTCCTTCACCTCCAGCTGGCTGAACTTGGAGTACTCTATCTTGGCGAAGGATCCCTCCCGCTCCAGGGTCTGCCCAACCTCTCTTTAGACTCACTGACTCCCTTGGGGCAGAAATCTGTCCGACTAGGTAGAGATAGAAGTTGTTTACAAACTCTACAAGGTACTCCAATACCTATCTAGACATTGTCAATATGCTGATTGCTCAAATTGAAAGTCACCTATTGTGAAGTGCTTATTTGCACACACAAAACACAATCTGAGAGATCACCACTCTACTTTTACAAGAGGCTATTTTACTTTCTGTCATGAATGGAAACAAGTTCTAGCCACGCACAGGGCAACAATACAGATCAATGAGGCTTGCCACTTAATATTGATATGATGCATGGAGGTAGAAATGCTGAATAGGAATATATGAAATTCAAATTTTTACACCCATCTTCAAAGATATGTTGGGAATATGGAGGACTTACAGTTAAGGCATTCTGGGCTTCCTTGCTCTCAGAATATTGGACGAAGGCTTGGAATTGATCTGGCAACAACAGCAACATGTTGGCCTCCCATCTATCCAAACCTTGAGGAACTTACTGTTCTTGGTGAAGGTGACGATCTTCTGTACCTTGCCGAATCTGGAGAATATCTGACACACACATGTCAGCAGAGTCCTTGGTGGGATAGAGCAACAAAGTGGGGAGAAATTAAAACATATTTTAGAAGGATATATAATTCTCTTTAAAATTAAACAATTTTTTACTGACTTTACTGCAATGTGTGATAGAATTATGTTAAATTAAAAGTGTAGAGATTCCTTAAATCAACTTACACTAGATAATTATAGAGATACTTAATCAAATATAAGAAAATTGCGATATACTTTTGTAAAAATATTGTTCATTAGAAGTTTTCTAGTTTTTGCTCTTTAATCAGCAAAATTACATCTAAGAATGAGCAGATACTTTTTCTGAAATTTCACTTTTTTTTTTTTCAAAAATGGTGAAGACCAACTGGGGCTTCCAAAAAAAAAAAACACCTGAAACCTTTGCTGCCGTAGCACCTAATTAACAGAAAATATGGCTTTGGAAAGCAGGAGGGCTCTAAGGAATAAATATATCATGCATGTACTGTTATCAAGTAATACAGTCAGCTCTGCGGTTGGTCCCCATTGTGGAATGCCATTTCACCCTCCTCTGAGCAATTCTTTTCATCTCTTGAAGCACATACTACCTATAGTATGGATACAAGATAATAAGACCTAATCCATGGATTAGGTCTTATTTTCTTGTATCTTTAATCTATGGGAGAGGCTGTTTCTTACCATCAAACACACACACAGCTGGAGGAGCATAGATTCATGGAATTTGTGTAATCTTTGTACAAAGGGATAAGAAACAACAATTAGCAACATTTAAGGCTAGAGTATTTAGACCACAGACTCTGCCTGAACTTACTAGGAAGAGGACATTCAGTCCCACAGCGTAGGAAGGGTTCTGAAGCACGACACGGAGGATGGTGTGGTTCCCAGAAGCTGCAGCCTGCACCATAAAATCAAGGTGTTGTAGGTAGGTATAAACTGTGCAGGGAACAAGAAATTTTACACTCATGGACAAAACTAAAGGAAGTGGAAAGTCTGCTGTATCCAGTGTTATATATATATATAGACTAGCCGAATGACCCGGGCAACGCCCGTGTTTTACCCGATTGAATGTTTTGATTCAAATACTATTTGTTACAATTATAAATTGGCGCCTTAAATAAATACATATATTAGTTAATAACTATAGCCTATGTGCTTTATCTGTCTATGTACTGTTGGCTTCCGTAGGCGTCTCTTACAGGGAAAAAGAAAGAGAGGATTCCATTTGGTTATTAACTAATATATGCATTTATTTAAGGAGCGACCCACTCCAACACAATAATTACATAAACGAAAAGGCGAGTGGGGTAGGGGGGGGCAAAGGTGGCGTGACCGTAGCCAACCAATAGGAGGGCGCCATTCAAAAAAAAAAAAAAGCAAACGGTGACAGATGAAAACTGATGACTGATTGTTGATTAGGAGATGAGGAATGACGCTCGTAACTGTATATAGAATATATTTTTTTAAGGAGACAGAGGCAATTTTGTTCACACTTCGTTATCTCATGTGTCTAAGGTCCCAAGTTTCAAGTCCAGTATGTTTTAACTGTAATTATAATAACATGGTGTTATAACTACCTAAACTTTCCAAGGGATGTTGTACATGTGTGTTGTTCAACTCTATATTGTTACATCCTGTTTTGATTTATTCAAAATAATATCTCCGATATTTTAAATTTCAATTTAAACAGATTATAGTGTACTATAAAATAATTCCTTTTGTAACATTGTTTATATCTTGATTATTTATTTTTGGATGAGAGGAGACACAGATGCGAAGACAAAGTCACCAACTACAAGGAAAAATGGCAACAAATAAACATAATAATTCCTTGCAAATTATAAAAATATGTAAAATATAAAATACAAAATAAGATTGCCTTAACCAAAATGTATCATATTATCTCATATTGATTAGAATTAGTTTTTCCAAATCATTACACCTGCATGTAAATTTAAACATTTTAATATTTTTCAAATTGCGCGTGATATGCAAAACAATAGTTACGTGTATATAAAACCTATTTCAAACTAGTCGGATTAATGTTTCATTAATTCCTGTAGAAGGGCGTATGTGCCCGAAAGCTAGTATTATATTCGTTCTAATAAAAGATACGCAGCCCTCGAAGCTTTGTTTTATTCATTTATAAATCGTACAGGGTTTATCAATCGATAATAACTTTAAAAGGTAATTTATTATTTACTCTTTTTTTTAGCTACTTTGATTATGGAAACCCACTCAGGAAACTGACAAAGAAGGAGATAATCAAGGTGGATGACTCTACAAAGTTGCAACACGGTGTAACAATATAGATGTTGAAAGACCCTGACCAAGATAAGCATACAGCCTAATGAAATATATCGGATTTTTGTAATAAATAATTTTATTTTTGATAAAAAAATATGCCTTTTAATTAATATAAACTGATAAGGCACAATTTGGATTATAGATTATAAACACAAGGTAATAAGACCACATCCAAATAAATAAATAGTGTGCGACGTTTCAGTAACAGCGTTGTTACCATCTTCAGACAAAAGTACTGAATGTACTTCTTTAGATTGTACTTCAAAAGTACTCATTCAGTACTTCTATCTGAAGATGGTAACAACGCTGTTACCAAAACGTCACACACTATTCATTTATTTGGATTTGGTCTTATTACCTTGTGTTTATAATATAAACTGTATATACAGTAGAACAACCTCCATGAGAGGACACTCAGGCTAGAGGATACCTCTCTACAAAGGACAGTTTTCATTTGCCAAAATTACCATTTTTACTATTTAGCAACTTTATGGTAAGAGGACACCTCTCCCTAAAGGATACTTTGACTCTGTAATTAGGTGTTGTCCTTTACAGAGAGGTAGTTCTACTGTATTCTATATACAGTTACGAGCGTCATTCCTCATCTCCTAATCAACTTTGTCACCGTTTGCTTTTTTTTTTGGAATGGCGCCCTCCTATTGGTTGGCTACGGTCACGCCACCTTTGCCCCTCCCCACCCCATTTCTGTAACTATTGTGTTGGAGCGGGTCGCTCCTTAAATAAATGCATATATTAGTTAATAACCAAATGGAATCCTCTCTTTCTTTTTCCCAGTAAGAGACGCCTACGGAAGCCAACAGTACATAGACAGATAAAGCACATAGGCTATAGTTATTAACTAACATATGCATTTATTTAAGGCGCCAATTTATAATTGTAACAAATAGTATTTGAATCAAAACATTCAATTGGGTAAAACACAGGCGTTGCCATTCGGCTAGTATACATATATGAATAAGAGCAAACAGAGGTAGGGCATACATGGAACCCAGCAGTGGACTATTACCTCTCCAGAAGCTGTGGTTCCCCCAGAGCTATCGGTGCCATTGGTCTCAATCTCCTGGTGGTGGGAGAACTGGATGAAGATCTCCTTGCCATGGAGGAAGGGAGGGTTCTGGCGGTAGTAGGAGATCATGGCCTCCGCACTCTCCACCTCGTCCAGCTGGAGCAGGGCCTGTTCACACCTCACAACTTTGTTCTCCCATATATAGGATAGTGCAAACCATCTAATGGATAAATCAAGTTTATACCACTCGTCTATCGACCCCCAAGGATATAAATCAAACACAAGGTAATAAGACCAAATCCAAATAAATAAATAGCTTGTGACTTTTCTGTAAGTTACCAAAATGTCACACCCTATTTATTTATTTGGTCTTATTATCTTTTTGTTGTTGTTGTTGTGTCCAATGAAGAGCCTCAGATGTCTCCATACATCTCTATCACAGCAGCAGCAATGTCCACTATCTTGGGTGTGTAAAGCTGCTGTTCTGGGTCAATTTTCTGCAAGGCTGCAGCCACGGCTGGACATGAGAATATGTGAGTAGGTGTTAGTTCCACACCAGGACAGTTGTTGCTTGTCCTATAGGTTCTTGTGCCATCTGGATGTATTCTCATTCCTTTGTAGTGTTTTGTTCTGAATCTTGTTATAGTTTTTGTAATTATTCTCTCAGAGTTTATTTCGCATATATTATTACCATGTGTTTATAATCTATAATCCAAATTGTGCTTTATCAATATAAATCAAGTTTTCTCAATGTATGGTAAGGTACACAAATTGGATTTTAGATTAGAAACATAAGGTATAACAAGACACTAAATCTCTTAATTAATGAAATATCTTGGTAACGACTGTGTTACACCCAAACATTTCATTAACTTTGGATTTAGTCTTATTTTACCTTAGGTTTCAAGTTCAGAGTATTTTATTATTATCAAATTGAAATGGTACAATTTGAATGATGGATTAAAAAAAAAACAAATTTATAAGACCAAATAAGTAAATTTGGTGATCACAATCTATAACCCCCAAATTGTACCTAATCATTAATTAGGTGATGTTTCAAGAACAATGCGGTGTTACTGAAAGCATCGAATATAACTGGTTTTGTTACGTTGGGATTAAAACAAACCACGTAAACCAGGCAAACAGGAACTCTCTATCAAACCAGGTGGAAATGCTGGCAGCTAGAGAGAGGAAGAGATTGAAACTGATTTATTATAACGTCCATATAAGATTATATAAGGTTAAATACACCTATAATCTTAATTATCTACCTTATCATTAACCTTAAAACTTGGTCTCTCATGGAGGTGGTCTCTTATCAGAAACTCTTCAGGAGTCTTTAACTGAAAAAGCCTCACCTCAAGGAGATAAGAGTTATCCCGTTTTTAGGCCATGATCTCATGTGCGGGAGACTCTACTATTCTATATACAGTTACGAGCGTCATTCTTCATCTCTTAATCATCAGTTAGTTTTCATCTCTGTCACCGTTTGCTTTTTTTTTGGAATGGCGCCCTCCTATTGGTTGGCTACGCTCACGCCACCTTTGCCCCCCCCCACTCGCCTTTTCGTTTATGTAATTATTGTGTTGGAGCGGGTCGCTCCTTAAATAAATGCATATATTAGTTAATAACCAAATGGAATCCTCTCTTTCTTTTTCCCAGTAAGAGATGCCTACGGAAGCCAACAGTACATAGACAGATAAAGCACATAGGCTATAGTTATTAACTAAAATATGCATTTATTTAAGGCGCCAATTTATAATTGTAACAAATAATATTTGAATCAAAACATTCAATCGGTTAAAACACGGGCGTTGCCCGGGTCATTCGGCTAGTATCTATATAAAACAGAGAGGAAGAGAGAAATCAACAACCCCAGTGATTGTTAGGGAATTGAAGCAAGGACACTCACCTGGCCTTTCTCCCTCAGCAGAAAATGTTTGTCCACTCGACCGAAGGGGGCTCCTAAGGTGATAACCTCTGCCATGATGATTGTGGGGGGTAGGTTGCGGATATGGACCACCTTGGAAGGACCTGCCTCCGTCTTGTCCCCCTTGAACTGGACACAGTCAGAGATGACATCCCAATCTACAGTGCTAAAGGTGGATATTAGATAGAGAGTTGTCCTTTAGTTTGAGTGTCCTCTCATGGAGGTTCTACTGTAATAGATATTTTGTTGTGAAATTTGGCTGCAATTTTTCCTATTACAGAGGAAAGTAGGGATTTGTTTCTATTTTTGTAAACAAATAGAAGAAAATGTTTGGCTAAATAAGTTTGATATTTCAATAGAAAAATGTTTACCTTTTTGGAATCATTATTGTTTTGACCCACGTAGGTGAGGTGCTCCACTTCTTCATACATGCGCTGCACAGACATCAGTGGTTGGTACTCCAGTGGAAGAATGGATACCTTGGAATTTCAAAAGAGCATTTGCATTTATTGGGGAGAATATGTTGTTGTTGTTTCTTATCCCCTTGTGTAAAGATTACACGAATTCCATGAGTTCATCATGCTCCTCGAGCCGTTTTATGATAAGCAGTGGCCTCTCCCAAAGGTCCTGTTTAGTGCATTTAATGCAAGCCAAAACACAAGGTAATAAGACCAAATCCAATTAAATAAATAGTGTGACATTTCGGTAACAGTATTGTTACCATCTTCAGACAAAAGTACTGAAACAACGCTGTTACCGAAATGTCAAACACTATTCATTTATTTGGATTTGGTCTTATTACCTTGTGTTTATAATTTATAATCCAAATTGTGCCTTAGCAAGCCAAAATGTGTTCTTGAGCTGCAGGTTCCAAGCTACATTTTGGGCAAATGGGGTAGATTTTGTTGTTTGGGGAGAATATAGAGTTATGAAGATCATGTGTTGGTTTGGAGAAAATAAAGCTACATCAGCCAATTACGTATTTAATTCTAGAAGTTTTGGTGACTCGGCTGTTCCCTTAAGGAGAGTACCAGCGAATCACTGAAACATGGGGAATTGAAATAAACAATTGATTGAAGTATTTGTTTTCCAATATAGAGTTACCTACATTTATATTACAATGCACTAGCACGCCATCTGTTATGAAAATTTGAAACTATTTTAGGTGCGTAAGATTCTTTTTGAAATTAAACAATTTCTACTGTCCTTACTGGTGAAACCGCTGGGAGGGTTCACCAATGATGAGCCAGGCCCTCCCATTAATTTTTCCTTTGCAGTAAGGGTAGTAGAAATTGTTTAATTTCAAAAAGAATCTTACGCGTCTAAAATAGGTTCTAATATTCATAGAGTTAACTACATTACTCTCAATTTGGGTGGAACTAACTAGAGCTTAGATACATAGGGATGAAACAATTGACATACATATACCATTTATTTTTTTAGCATTCTTATGTTTCATTAATGAGGGGAGGGTCAGTGGAAGGATGGTCTACACCGTTGGTTTTCAACCACTACGACCCGGGCTTGATTCCCGAATTGGGCAATTTTTTTCTTATTAAAAAAAAAAATAAAAATTATAAATGCTCCAATGGCCCCCGATTCTTGAAAAGTCCAACCCCACCAGCGAGTGCAAGTAACCAAACAGGGCTCTGGCACATTTGTAAATGCAAAGTCGAACTGCTTTTCACATGTGTAGACGTATGGTGCACTTACAGTAAAAGCAGTCGCCTACTTCTACCCACCATGTTTTAACATGGTCTGTACCACGTGTACTAGGGATAAGCAATTAATTTGAGGGGAAGGGAGCATATAGTCAAGATATCATTAAGAACAATCTATTCAAAATGATCAGGTTGAAATTCTAAATTCTATCCTCACTATAAGTACTTACATATTTCATTTTTGACTGAAAGCTATTTACTTAGCGACCTTCCTGTTCCAGTAAAATGCTTTATTGCACAACAGGGAATACCCCCGTTTTTTTTTCAGAATGCCATACCAAAATCTTTAGTGAGGGAAATACAAAATGCTGTTTCTTTGCAAGGAAAAAATATAAATTGAAATATCTCATTACATGTTTAGAATCAGTGGAGCCATATTGTACCATGTCCTATCACATGACATTAGTCAGCACTTCATTTGTAAATATTTTGTCTATATATCTCTCTCTCAGGTTGTAAATAGTTACTTGTTATGGCGGGGTCAGTGGACGAGTACTCAGAATTGTTGGCTTTTGACCATTATATGACCCGCCGCATTGGTCACTTTTTTCTAATTAAAAAAAAAAAAAAAAAATGATAAGGTACAATTTGGATTATAGATTATAAACACAAGGTAATAAGACCAAATCCTAATAAATAAATAGTGTGTGAAGTTTCAGTAACAGCGTTATTATCGAAACTTCACACATTATTTATTTATTTATTTGGATTGGGTCTTATTACCTTGTGTAATTAAAAAATAATAATGATAATAAAAATGCTCCAATGACCCTGATCCTTGCAAAAGTCCAACCTCACCAGCAAGTTCAATTAACCAAATGGGGCTCTGGCACATTTGTAAGTGCAAAAGTCAAACTGCTTTTCACATGTGTAGACATGTGGTGCATTTACAGAAAAGCAGTTGCTAACTTTTACTCACCATGATTATCATGGCCTATACCATGTGTACTAAGGATAGGCCTATAACTATCATCGCAAAATTGGAGGGGAGTGGACTTCAGGAATTGGTTTAACCATGGAGATAAGCACCACCATCACTAAGGATAATAATATATATATAAAAAAAAAAACTTGCTATAAAATAAATTTGTTTCCAATTACTTGTTCTGGTCTTGTTCACATTCTAAGTACTACGGACCATTCAATGTTGGCATAAAGCCATTCTCTCACGATGGCGCAACAATAGATTTATATATATAAAAAAAAAGTCCAACACAAGTTGACAGTGGGCCAATAAACCATGTGACATTCACGGTGATCCAGTAGAAATGGCTGGCATGAAGGAAACAACTTAGTCATCTCACTTACATAACTTCCTCTCCCAATTTTCCCCCTTCCTCTTCTGCACCATTTCACCCAAAAATGATTCTTCTTGTCTTTGAAATGACAGAGGTACTAACCAAATCAACCAAATGATTTGAAAGCTAATGTCAAAACACTTTTTTTTTTAATTATCCTTAGTACACGTGGTACAGGCCATGATAATCATGGTGGGTAGAAGTAAGCGACTGTTTTTACTGTAAGTGCACCACATGTCTACACAGATGAAAAGCAGTTTGACTTTGCACTTACAAATATGCCAGAGCCCCGTTTGGTTACTTGCACTCGCTGGTGGGGTTGGACTTTTGTAAAAATAGGGGGCCATTGGATGGCCATTGTCAACACACTCCTTATTTATAACATTTATATAATGGGGATAATCTGGTCTAAGAGAATATGACCTTTAGTATGCAAAACCTATTGTGGATAGAGTTGTGTATTCTTGAAGCCATTTACTAGGTAGGGTCAGTATGAGACACCCTTGTAGTGGTGCTACATATCCCAAGTACACACATGATACATGCCATGATAATCATGGTGGGTAGTTAGAAAATACTTTTACTGTAAGTGCACCACATGTCTACACATGTAAAAAGTAGTTTTACACTTACAGGTATGCCAAGATGTTGGTTACTTGTACTCACTGGTAGGCTTGGATAAGGGGCCATTGAAGCAATTTTTTTCTTTGGATAAAAGGTGTCCAATGTAGGATTCGATTCTGGGTCATGGATGTTGAAACTTGACTTTTAAACCACTCCTCCACTGTCCAACTCCTTGAGATACTTGTGAAAGATAACAACAGCTAAAGCATGTCAAAGACTATAATAAAGCCACTGAAGTGTTGACTAGGGCTTTGAAGAAAGAAATGGTAGTGGCCCAATCACTATACAGCTGAGAGAGACAGCAGATAAAATACGGTTGCACTATAATAGGTGCTAACTTGTGTTAAAAAAACTAGAAGAAGCTTAAGTTATAAATCTAATGTTGACAAGAGACAAGTTCTCTAATTAATGAGGAAAGAATCAGAGACAACTTAACCATGTGCTCCCAAACTTACTCTCTTCTGTTCTAACTTGCACTCATGGACAAAACTATATATTACAGTGACCTTTATTGGAGAAACACTAGATAACCAAGCGTGAACAACCACTGTATCTTTTGAAACAACCGGTGGCATCAAAGTGAAGAAAAATAGTCTTTGATGCCACCGGTCATTTCAAAAGAGACAGAGGTTGTTCACAATTGGTTATCTAGTGTTTCTCCAATAAAGGTCACTGTAATATCTTTCAGAGTTAATGTCTGAATCCTGATATACATGCCATAAGGTACAACTTGCTAAGTGGATGTTAAAATAAAGCTGGGATTGGAGGAGTTACAAGAGAATGAAACCAAATCCCATCCCATGGGAAATATCTTGGGTGTTGGATATCAGATATGGGCAGAGGCCCAACTTTCCCAATACCTCCCTCTCTCCATTTTACATATGTACACTACTATCAGCACGGGTTGACCCAGGGTTCTTACAGAAGTTTAAGGAATCCATTTATCTAGATAGCCTATATATAAATGGGCTGTTTGAACCAATATGTAAACCTGTTGAGATATGCAAACCTGTTTAGATATGCAAACCTGTTTAGATATGTAAACCTGTTTAGATATGCAAACCTGTTGTGATATGCAAACCTGTTGAGATATGCAAACCTGTTTAGATATGCAAACCTGTTTAGATATGCAAACCTATTTAGATATGTAAACCTGTTTAGATATGTAAACCTGTTTAGATATGCAAACCATGTAACAGGAAGTGAAATGAACAAAATCAGCACATCCAACATGGCTCAGAGTTCACTTGGAAAGTATCAAAATATGAAGGAGATGGTTTCTTTTTAAAAAGCTATATAATGTTTTATAGCTATGGCACACCTAGGAGGATTCTGGGAGGAATCATTCTCAAAATTCCTTGATTTAGTTAGAATGCTTTAATATAAACAAAAAGAACACAATACATTACAAATGTATGGAGAAAACCTAGGTAGATGTGCTCATTTCTATTAAAGAAAGAAATAAAAGGACATATCTATATAAATTTGGCAAAACTGCTGAAACGGTTCACCACTTGTGAGCCAAGCCCTCTCATTCAATAACTTTTATCATTGCAGTAAGGAGGTCTTTAGAGATAATATTTGATAAGGTGAAAATAAGCAATGCCAAAAAAATTGTTACAAATTAATATAAAATATATCTATAAAAGGGTGGCTCTGTTTATTATTATAAATTTTTATGATAGATGAGGGGGGTCGGTGGAAGGCTGGTTAAACCGTTTGGTTTTCGACCACTACGACCCAGGTTCGATCCCCGCATTGGACACTTTTTCTGTTTAAAAAAAATATATAAAAAATGCTCCAATGGCCCCCACGATTCTTGCAAAAGTCCAACCCACCAGCGAGTGCAAGTAACCAAACGGGGCTCTGGTACATTTGTAAGTGCAAAGTCGAACTGCTTTCACATGTGTAGACATGTGGTGCGCTTACAGTAAAAAAGCAGTCGCTAACTACCCACCATGATTATCATGGCCTGTACCACGTGTACTAGGGATAAGCAAAAAAAAAAAATGATAGATGAAATGATAAAGCACAATTTGTATTATAGATATAAGAAAATAAGACCTATTAATTTATTTGGATTAGGTCTTATTTTCTTGTATCTATGATAGAAGGAAATTGAATTTATAAAAAATATATTGGATTAAATAGAGTTCGTAAATTTGAAAATTCTTTTTAGGTTTAAAAAAAAAAACTATAATCCCCCTCCATCCAACTCTTTCTAAATAAAATAATTGAACTTTAAAACTATCCCACAGCACACATTAAATGATATTTTCGTTCTTTTTAAAAATCAAATCAATTGTTATCTCGAATTCTAAATAATAGATTCTCCTCCTGATTTATATTATTTAAAATATTTTGTATCCAATGCTCATGTATTCTCAGCTCATGTAAGTGTGGTCAGAATATTGACATTAATATTGATTTATTCAACTAATAGTTGGAATATTTTAATAAATGATGCACAGCACACATTTCCCCTCTAAATTGATTTACAATGTGAGAGAATGGATTACACAGCCCAAGCACTGATACTTACCTTATCCATTGATGTACTCAGCATCCCCAGCACAGACCTCATAGATACCTCAATAGGATAGTTGAGTGTGTATACCACCTCAGAGAACTGTTACTCTCAAGGCTGACATCTTATCTATAATCCGGAGTTATCAAAGTTTTACTCTGTGGCTTATCTCCTAGCTCCTCCTCTACTTCCTGCTATCAATTTTGCTCTCATTTTTATACAAGCTTTCATTTATTTATTTAGAACTGAAACTTCTATCTTAATGTTGTTTGATTTACACTCATTGGGACAGAACTTATGGAAGTGGGAAATTCTCTCATGTCACCTCCGGTCATCTATTTTTTAAAAGGAGACAAAGACATTTTTTTTCACATTTGGTTATCTTGTGTGTCTTCAAAAAAAGTCACCATGGGGGTCAGTGGAAGGATGGTCTAAACCATTGGTTTTCATGCCGGGTTCAATTCCCACATTGGGCACTTTTTTCTGATAAAAAAAAAAAATGCTCCAATGGCCCCCGATTCTTGCAAAAGTCTAACCCCACCAGCAAGTGCAAGTAACTCTGGGGGCTAACAAGGGCTCTAGCACATTTGTAAGTGCAAAGTCGAACTGCTTGCTTTTCACATGTGTAGACATGTGGTGCACATACAGTAAAAGCGGTTGCCTACCCACCATGATTACCATGGCCTGTACCACGTGTACTAGGGATAAGCAAAATAAAATAAAAGTTCACCACTGTGCATCAAATATCTTTCAGAGTTATTGTCTCAATCCCGATATGCATGCTGAAAGTACAACTTCTTTAAGTTTTGTCCATGAGTGTATATACCTATAGTGTAAAAATAACACCCTATTTAGGCCAGTTTTTTGCTTCTAGACAGAGATTTCATCCTCATTTAGTGCCATCCTCAATAGAGAATTCAACAGAATTGCATTTAAAGTATAAAATATTTTTTTTTAAACTATAAACACGAAGTAATAAGACCAAATCCAAATAAATAAAGTGTACGACATTTTGGTAACAACACTGTTACCAAAATGTCACACTTTATTTATTTAGCTTTGGACTTATTACCTTGTGTTTATAATCTACAATCCATATTGTACCTCATCATTTTGAAAACTACAAATATTTTTTACAATGAGTTTTTTTTTTTACTTTAAAATGCAAGCTTTCAAGTGATAATCACTCATCAATGAGCTTAATTAAAAACACATTGGCTATTTCTTACAAGCATTTCAAGTTAATAAATAGTCTATGTATTTAATTAATTCCATTGAAGTGCGATTATTGCTTGAAAGCAATCGAAAAAAATTGTGAGAAATATTTATAGTTTAAAAAAAAAAGAAAATGCTTTTCCCAATTTTATCTTGAATCATAAAATGTGACTTGAATGCTCTAAATGGCTCCTGGTGGTGGTGGTGTCTTGTCCAAAAGTCCTCCTCTACGTGGGGAGAAGCAGCACAAGTAAGGGACTACCCTGCAGTACGGTGTCGTGAGCCGCTACGGTAACTGTGAACAGGGAACTTTTAATGTGGCTGACTAACGGGGCAATGGTACCTCCCCCCCCCCTTCCATGGAGCAACAATTATACAGGTTTGTGATCAGTGAGCAGTGTTTGTACTCCGTGTTACGAGCGGCTGCACATGGCGTCTGTTCCTCATGTCAGAGGCGGCCATTTCTTTTGGAGCTAAGTCGGCCTGCCACTGAGTAGTGCTTCCAGTCTTAATGACAAAGGCATTCTACTTCACCCAGTCATGATGGTTGTCAAGGTTTACAAGCTTGATACCCTAATATGATTGAGTGGAGATAAGAAAGAGGAAGAGGTTTGTGATCAAATAGAGCTGCTCCCTATCTACCTTTGGTTTGAAATCATACAAGTTCCAACTTTTTCTGGATGAACTGACAGCTCTGACTATGGATCTGCCATGGTTTTAGACGGCCCACACCTACCTACCACTGGGTTTAAGGAAGAGATTAAACTATTAGCTTATAAATATCAGTAAATGAGTGACATACAAGAAAATAAGACCTAATCCAAATAATTTATTAGTTTGTGACGTTTCGGCAACAACATTGTCACCATCATCAGACAAAAGAATAAAATCTCTGACAATGTTGTTGCCGAAACGTCGCACACTAATAAATTATCTGGATTAGGTCTTATTTTCTTGTATTATAATCTATAAATCCAAATTGTGGTTTATCATGGATGAGTGACATAAAATGTCCATTTCCCACAGTCACGACACTGGATTGAATCCCGCCACATTGAGCTTTTTTTAAATTTCTAATTAAAAAAAAAAAAAAGGTGCTCCAAAAAATGGCCCTTTATTCATGAAAAATTCCAATCCCACCAGAAAGTACAAATAACCAAAAGGGGGCTCTCTGGCATACTTGTAAGTAAACGAAAAAATTGCGCTACAAATTATAAAAATAAAAATACAACCTTTCGCATTGAGTTTCTTAATAAAAGAAACTCAATGCGAAAGGTTGTATTTTTATTTTTATAATACTTAAACACAAGGTAATAAGACCAAATCCAAATAAATAAATAGTGTGTGACGTTTCGGTAACAGCGTTGTTACCATCTTCAGACAAAAGTACTTTTGTCTGACGATGGTAACAACGCTGTTACCGAAACGTCACACACTATTTATTTATTTGGATTTGGTCTTATTACCTTGTGTTTATAATCTACAATCCAAATTGTGCCTCATCAATTTTATAATACTTGTAAGTACAAAAGCCAAACTGCTTTCCAAGCACATGTAGACATGTGGTGCTACTTACAGTAAAAGCAGTTGTCAACTACTACCCACAATGATTATCATGGCCTGTACTCATATATACTGGGGGGGGGGGGGGAGAATAATACTACTAATATTAATTATTATAATTTAATGAATACTAATAATATAAAAGCTATGATCTGATTTAAAAAAAAAATTACTATTGATATGAAAAATACTAATTTTCCATGCTACTTAAGTTTTGTTAAGCTTATTTTTCTACAGACCTTATACTGCTATGAATAAAAACTAAAAGGGAAGAAGGCATGGTTCATCAATGGTGAAACCACTGGGAGGATTCAAACCTGATGAGCCATGCCCCCCTCCTCTTTCCAATTTCTATTCACTACAGTATCTTTATAGAGATAGCTTTTAATTATATATATTTAACAAAAAAAAAAAGTAACATTGAAAATTAGCACCTATTTCAAATAATGAACAATTAGGTAAAATTTGGAATATAGATTAAAAACATAAGGTAATAACACTAAATAAATTATTCATTTGGATTTGGTCTTATTACCTTGTGTTTCCAACAATAAATGTGCTTCAAAGTTAATAACGATGAAATTAAGGAACTATATAATTATTGTTGATCCATGAGGTAGTTATCTTTCCATTTCAAAATGATGTATTTTGTTTTGAAATATAAAAGTGAGATATATATATTTTTTAATATAATTATCCTATTTTAAAAAAATTTACCAATTATGTTAAATTTTTATTATAAGAAAATAGAAATTTCAGATTAAAAATGTATTGCCAAACATTTGCAATATTCTAAAAAACAATTTTAAAAACTTACTTTAAGGCCTTGATAGTCACTGAAACATCAAAAAATATATTAATAATCAAATAGTAAAACTTTAGGATTGTTAAATGTTAGTTAATTAAAATATGTCTGCTCTTGTATAATGCTAGAAAATTTTGCATTTTATATCTGCTGAAAGTGAGTAAAACATTAGGTAATCTAAAATATTATATTGGATATGGGTGGATTTAAATTTATTTGAGAATCCTAAATTTGTGACGATGTATTAATTACCAAACGACTTTTTTAGAATTCAATTTTTACAAAGAAAACTAATATGGAACTACAAAATGTTTTTTTTTTTTTTTCAGAATACCTAAACTATGCTTTTAAAATTACTAGTTGATACATTATATGCAGGTACTTTATTTTGTATAAAACAAAAATGATTTCCACAATTACAATTTTGTTCATATAAATCGTACTAAAAGTTCATTTGAAATAATGCCATTTTTGGTGATTTCCCAATTATATAAAGATTACCTCTACACTATAAAAGTTTAATTTTTTTTTTATTTATAAATTTTAATTAAGTTGATATATTTTTGGAATAGGTATTTTGTAATGGTGTTAGAGAGAACACAAAAAATATCTCACTGATATATACATTTTTAAACTCGATAAGTTACAGGTGATAATTTATCTTAAATGTTTATCTATTTACCCGTTCATCTCTCTTGTGTGAAATGCCAAAATGGCGTTAATATTTTGAAAAATAAAGTATTAAAAAGCGAATGGCATAAAATAAATAAATGTGCCAAGCTAACAAAAGGTTAGGTATAAATTTCAAATTAATGCCAATGATTCAGAAAAATGTGTGTACAAAAAAAGTTAAAATAAAAATTAAAAAATTTAAAATTTAACTACGTAACACTATCATTAAAGAAAAACATATGAGCATAAGTCCTTTGAAAGCAAGAGCTCTCAGTATTTCACAGAATTTTTGCGTGTGGGCGACATTTTTCAATTTACTTTTTAAAATATAACACAATATTACCGAAAAATATTTGTTAAAATATATATAAATATTTATTAGCCGGATATTCAAATAATTATAAATATGATGTTCCCATTTTCATATTATTTTCAATGGTAAAAGAAAGGTCAATGTTGGAAAAGAAGACGTCCGAAGCAGCCAATGGGAAGCCGGCGGAAGCGGCCACGGGGATGCAGCGGTAAAATGAGGAAACAAGGACTGTAGAACTTGTAAACAACTTTTTCGAACACTAGAATTTGCCCTGATCTACGACTCTCTTTTTATAAATATTTAAATGTAAATATTTAAATAATACTTTACTTATTTCTTAAATTGTAATAAATATAGTTTTCCCTCCTGTTTTCGTCGTATATTTTAAAAGTGTTATAAACAACCACGCCTTAACTTTGAACCTTCAACCCCGCCGACCAAGAATAGAGGTGAGTGACTACCTCTATAGAATTTAGATCGTCGTCACAACACAGAGTGGCGGTGAAATCGCAATAGTCAAATAAAAAATATTCTCTACAGTAATTATTCTATTTTTCAACTTATAAATTTATATATTGTGGAAGAATATTACCTTAATTTAATCCAAATTAAGATAATATGTGGGAAAGAGAAATTATTTTAAAATAATAGTTGTTGATTTTTGTAAAAATAGGCATTGTTCTAGTGTGATGTGTAGAAGTTATTATATTTATGAAATCTATAAAATCTAATTGTGTTCAACGTAAAGAAAGAGAAATAGACAATGGAAATTGACAAGGGATATTTTTAGAGATTCTGAAATGTGAAAGAAGGAGGTAGTTGGACTTTAATAGGAGGTTGGAGAGATTTTCATCATTATGTGCATTGTTTCATAAGACATGTGACAGCATGTAAGTTTAGAGAGTGACCTACAGATTTTTCCTGCTGGTATGATAAGAATTTATTTTAGATATTTTAATTTTCCCCATTATGGGCTATAGTTTTAGTGCCTATTTATTTACTAGTTTCTCCTTTTTTCTGGAAGGAATATAAGGCCTTCTTCTTGTTTCTGCGTTTTGTGTCTTACTAAAAATAGATAATTTTTTATACAAATTCACCCAACCTTCAACTGTTATGTTAATAGATTTAATTAATATAGATTACACACATAACTTTCTTTTAATTTAATATTCTTTTATTATTATTTTTTTTTTAGTCTAAGTAGACAGAGGGTTTATTTTTATTTTTTTAGAAAATATTAGAGCGTGTTAGGTAAATAATTATCTTAAAGTTATTCAATAATTTAAATTCTTTTGGAAAATGCAGTTCAATGCTGTGGATATGTAAATTTATTCTTTTAGTTGTGAATAAATATATATAAATAGAGAGATGGATATTTTTTGCAGGGAGGAAATCGATCTATAAAGGCGAAGGTCGTCTCTTCCTTCAAAATACACTTCGAAAATATACGCCGCCATCCCTTAAACCGTCACCGCAAACTTGCGGCCTCGGGTCGGTGGCAAAACCACAACACCAGCTTTGGCAAAATGAAAAACGTCCATCTGGAGACCATGGTTTCGGGCCAATGGCCTTCTTCATTGGTGTTGTGGCTTTGTCACAGACCCGAGGTCGCTGGTTCGCGGCAACGGTTCAATAGAGATGGCGTGTAATTTGACATTTGTTTTGACGGGAGAGACAAGTTTTGCTTTTATAGACCAATTTCCTTCTGGAAAATTGTGTATCTATATTTTGGCTATAGATTTGGCCTATCCATTTCCTAGCTAAACAGCTCTTTGGCAGATTGTGAAGATTCCATGAGATATTTTGTGGATATCAAGCAATAAAGTCTATCCTGGGCTAAAGAGGGACTCTAGGTGAACGCTTTTCAGTTTGCCAAAGCTGGTGTTGTGGCTTTGTCACCGACCCGAGGTCTCTAGGTGCAGCGACGGTCAATAGATAGCGTCTAGTTTTGACGTTTATTTTTACGGGAAAGGCGACGTTTGTGTGTATTGTGTTGTGCTTTTGTAAAATAATAAATATATATAACTTAATATTGAAGGAGGACAGTATTCATGTACAAAAAGGGGCACTTCTCTCTTTAAAAATACATTAAAACACTGTTTTTTTTCACGCTATTACAAAATATAATGGTGGTATTAAAGAATGAGCTACAACCCCAGTTTTCGCGAATTTTACTGATTTAATAGTTCTTCTCGTAGGATGTTTTGAAATCGAAGTCGCCTCTGTACTAAAGAAAAACCAAACACAAACGCGTTTCGGGCTGTTGGCCCTCGTCAGCGTGGTGCAGGCTATACCTAAACGATAAAAAATTTTAGTCCTAGAGATCAAAGATAATTTGTTGGCCAAATATCATGGAACAACGTTTAGTTGATTTTTGTTCCACTAGATGGCGCTCTATTATTCAAAATGCTCATGTTAATGGTTAGAATATGCCTTTTTTGTTGTTTTTAATATCAACAAGACCTGACCATTGGTTTGATGATAAAATAACTCTGGGAAACTCGCCATTTTAAACCTTATAAAGAAACTCTTTGCAAATCGATTTTCTTTCTCTTTCTCTCGTTTATTATATTTAAATATTGATATAATTATGATGCGCGCACTAGCGCGCCATCTGTTATCAAAATTCGAAATTATTTTAAAGGCGTAAGATTCTTTTTGAAAATAAACAATTTATGCTGCCCTTACTGCAATGAAAAAAATAATGGGAGGGCCTGGCTCATCAATAGTGAACCCTCCCAGCGGTTTCGCCAGTTTAATCTACCATACCGCTGTTATATTGCATTTTTGGAGCTTCCTTTTATAGTGATACTGTTGCTAGAGTCTTGGAATGGGTATTCCAATTGATATAATTAATCATTTTTAACTACAAAATATAGGGAATATGAAGAAATATTATATATTTCATTATAGTGAATAAAATCATTTAAGAATGAATGTTTCTTTTACATACAAAACAAACTTCTACTGTCCTTACTGCGATGAAAACATATTGGGAGGGCTTGGCTTATCAGTGGTAAACCCTCCCATTGGCTCCGCCAATTTAATCTACCAGACCGCTTCTTTAGAGCTCTAATACTGTATTGGATCATTTTGATTTTATATGTTGTACTAAAGGATGGAATCTTAGTTATGTGGATTTGATCTTATTACCTTGTGTTTAAAAAGACAGACGATCGGCGATATCAAAGGCTTTTCACTTCCCTAAGATTTGTCCATGAGTACATATAAATATTGATCCAATTATCTGTACTGTATGTATAAAATAAAAATGTGGTTAATTATAAAGGCTAATCAATATATATTTAAATTTATATCCCTAGTACATATATGTGATACAAGTTATGATAATCATAGTGGATAGCAGTTAGCGACTGCTTTTACTCTGAGTGTACCACATGTCTACACATCTGAAAAGCATTTCTACTTTGCACTTACAAATGTGCCAAAGCCTAGTTTGGTTACTTGCACTCTCTGGTGAGGTTAAACTTTTACATGAATCGGGGGCCATTGGAGCATTTATTTTTTAAATGTTGTCGAATCTATACAAGGCGTGGATTATTATTAAATAATACGATAAATTAAATGCACAAATGGATATATTTATTAACTTACAAAAAAAGGGAGAGATATTTAACACATATCTTATTTTATATATGTTTAAATTTAAAGAAATATAATAAACAAAACAAACAGTTCTATAAAAAAAAAAGGCTTCAAGACAAATCTAATAACAACAACCAACTGCTGGTCAAAAATTAATAATTATATAAATATTTCAAATTTATATAATCTAAATCTAATAGGCTTATCAAAAATACGATGTTTCTTTTTAAGGATTTCAAGTTGTTTTGTACTCACTTATTTTGTAGTTAAGAGGACATCCATTTTAATATAAACTAATATATATTTATTTAAGGAACGACTTGTTTTCCAATACAAATATTGTTAAAACAAGCGAGCGATAAATCAAAACAGAAAGGTTGAAGCGTAGTAGTAGAAGTGACGTCAGCACCGATGATGATAAAGTTAAAGTCTGCGTAACAAAATCTATATATATTTTTAATTATAGTCTATCATTAAATTATAAAAAAGTTCCCAAATGAAGGATTCAATCCCGGGTTGTAGCGGTCGAAAACCAATGGTTGAGACTACTTTCCCCTTCAACCATATCAAGATGTTGATGTTTTAAATATCCTAAAATGGCGTGTGTGTGTAATCTAAAAAAGAAATGCTATTAGAATAATCAAATATAAATCTAATTAAGTATTATTTACGAACGGAAAAATACGTCCAGGGTAGCCTAGTGAACATGGCATCTGCCCGGTAAGTGGAACGTTGTGGGTTCGATTCCCGCCCCTGGACACTTTTATTTTTCCGTTCGCCATTACTCTTCATATTTTCACCCTTTCATACTTCATCCAAAAAAGTTAGAAATAGTAAATATTTCTCTTTGAAATAAATATTGATTTTTCACAGAAAAGAAACTTATGCGGTGAAACTTTAAGTGTTGTTTTATAATCATACGCCGCAGTCCTTTATAATGTATTATAAGTTACTTTAAGTATTATTTACGAACGGAAAAATACGTCCAGGGTAGCCTAGTGGACATGGCATCTGCCCGGTAAGCGGAACGTTGTGGGTTCGATTCCCGCCCCTGGACACTTTTATTTTTCCGTTCGCCATTACTCTTCATATTTTCACCCTTTCATACTTCATCCAAAAAAGTTAGAAATAGTAAATATTTCTCTTTGAAATAAATATTGATTTTTCACAGAAAAGAAACTTATGCGGTGAAACTTTAAGTGTTGTTTTATAATCATACGCCGCAGTCCTTTATATTGTATTATAAGTTACTTTAAGTATTATTTACGAACGGAAAAATACGTCCAGGGTAGCCTAGTGGACATGGCATCTGCCCGGTAAGCGGAACGTTGTGGGTTCGATTCCCGCCCCTGGACACTTTTATTTTTCCGTTCGCCATTACTCTTCATATTTTCACCCTTTCATACTTCATCCAAAAAAGTTAGAAATAGTAAATATTTCTCTTTGAAATAAATATTGATTTTTCACAGAAAAGAAACTTATGCGGTGAAACTTTAAGTGTTGTTTTATAAATATTGTCGCGGAGATAAATAAAGCAAGGGCAAGTTTGGGGATAATTAATTTATTATAAGGGGTATTTATAGGGAGAGAGAGAGAGAAAGTACCACTTACCCTCAGTTAAAACTAATCCTGAATGAACGGCGTTAGCCACCGTCCCGTTTTCCTTATTTACAGATCAGCTTCCCAGAAGTCCCCACACCTGTGGTCCCCCCCGGGGTCCAGGGATGATTGACAGTTGTCCCATCTGGATGGAGCTACTTGACATTACCCCCTCTTTAGAAAAAACAGCGACCCGCTGATTAGCTTGTCTCAGCCCTTGTTCTGGAAGGAAATCTATCACGGCCTGTGTTCCCTAGCAGAATGGAATGTTGTTCTTCAGGGTCCAGGGATGATTGACAGTTGTCCCATCTGGATGGAGCTACTTGACATTAAGAAAGTACCACTTACCCTCAGTTAAAACTAATCCTGAATGAACGGCGTTAGCCACCGTCCCGTTTTCCTTATTCACAGATCAGCTTCCCAGAAGCCCCCACACCTGTGGTCCCCCCCCCCCGGGGTCCAGGGATGATTGACAGTTGTCCCATCTGGATGGAACTACTTGACAATATAATTAATACAGAGAATTATAATTCTAAAGTAATGCTATATTAAAAATAAAAATGGCATATCCTGACCAGGAGCACATGTGCTTTACAGAAGGCAGAGCGCCATCTGGTAGAACAGAAATCAACTAAACATTGATTTAGCCTGTTCCCTGATATTTGGCCAACCCAATTTATTGATAAATCAAGAAAAGCCATTCACGATGCTATATTAATTTACACAATTTTTTGCTTTAAGGAATTGGTTTCTATGAAAGCTAATTATTTGTTGTCGCTAGGATGATTAAAAATAATTAATCTTGACCACCATTTTTGATTTTAACATAATGGGGATCTTTTGACTAAATTTCCTCGCTACGATTTATAAAACGATTTTTTATCAAAAATGTTCATAGAAATATATTGATCGTTTGAAGTTTATATAATAATATGAATATATCATAAAAAATTCAATTATAGAAATAGTTTTATTGAATTTAAGATTTAAAAAAAAAACACAAGTTCGAAAGATGATCTTAAAGCTAGATGATTTTTTCGATATCGCCTTTAGAAGAAAGTCAAGTTTCCCATTGAGAAAAAAAAAAGATGATTTACATAAAAATTTTATGATATTCACGAAAATTATCATGATATTTATCATAAAAAAAAGAATTCAATATTTTTTTTACGCGAATTATTATTTAATCATCTATGAATATTTGATATTCAAGTAACGTTTTACAAACGGGTTTGTCATTTTTTTGACCAAAATAAACAGGGAAAGAATTGAATCAAGTAGTTTCCAGTTTATGCTCAATAAATTCAACAAAGAAGAATCAAATACTGGAAGAGATAGTATTGGAAGTGACCTGAACTTTAATCATTTTGAACATTTGATCCCGAAAAAAAAAAAAGTTAATGTACAGCATTATACTCAAGTTACTTATTAAAAGTTCACCAATCACAGAAAAAACATTCTTTTCTCAATTTGTAAGAAATCTTGAGAGTTTAACTATTAGTGCAATCTATACATCATATAAATCACTCATACGATTGAAAGCCACTTATGCAAGCGAAATATGGTATCCATATATAAGGTCGTCCCAAAAGTTCGTGTTTTTCTTATTACTAGGCAAATAATTCAAAATACAATATAATGCGGCTTATGATTGTAGAACGATATTTGAAAATTATCCCGCATGTATTTCTTTTGAACGAAAAATCGAAATTTATTTTAAGGAGAAATAACGATTATTTCTAACCTTAGGGATGAAGTATGATAGGATGAATTGTGAAGAGTAATGATAAACAGAAAAATAAAAGTGTCCAGGGTTCATTATTACTCTTCACAATTCATCCTATCATAATTCATCCCTAAAGTTGGAAATAATCGTTATTTCTCCTTAAAATAAATTTAGATTTTTCGTTCAAAAGAAACACATGCGGGATAATTTTCAAATGTCATTCTAGGCAAATAATATTATTACGGCGAATACATAATAATACAATTACTTTATACATAATACAAATACATTATACATAACGGTGAATAATATTATGGTGAATAATATTGGCATTTAAATTTTTTGCAAGTGTTTCAACGAACTCCCGGGACAACCTTGTATTTCTATGCAAAAGATCAAATGGTATTTATTCTTAGTAAAAAGATTTCTAATCTAATTCAACTGAAAACAAAAAGCAATAAATGATTAATTAAGGGAAAAAAAAAACATCTAGTCGTGCAACTAAAGGTTGCTGATGGCAAATAGGAATATATATCAACTAATCGTCAAATATTCAACTAACAATTAGTTTATATTCATTCCGACAGATTGCGCAAGACATCAGTAGATTTTAGTATCGCGATCAGGAGATGTCTTTTTTCTTAATATATCCACCTGATCCCATTACAATTTCACTTTTGTACTTTTTTTTTTTACAATAAATGTGATAAGTTATATATTACAAAAAAGTGTTCTCAAGGACTTTAAAGAAATGTCCAAGAGTTGTCAAAATACAGAACAAAGGGAAATCTAAGGATAAGCTTACTTCGGCACACTCGAGTCAATTTCTTGAATTTCTTGACAGCAACCTGATGTCTATTGTAAATGGTAGAACATTATCTAATAAAAACAGTAATTACATATACATTTCTGAACTTGGCTCATCTGTTGTGGACTATTGTATAATTACACCTTCTCTTCTAGACTGTGTTGTTGATTTTAAAATAGAAGAGATATCCCCTATTCCGACCACTTACCAATTACACTGACAATAAACCTAGATCCAGATTCTACTTACGTAAATATTCCGAAATAACCAAATAATAAGAATTCAATTTATGCTAACTCAGTATGTCGAAAAAGGTATAAGTGGGTACCTAAAAAGAAGAAAAAAAAAACTACATTCTGACAATGCCAATGTTCATACAATTGCTAAAACACCTCGTTTTATTGAAGTTTAGAATTCAATTGATCATATAAAATCCTCAAATATTCTTCATATATATTTCTTAATTTCTCAAGAAACCTCTGGGATCAAAATATTTCTGGTCGTTGAGGTACAGCTTGCACCACGCTGACGAGGGCCAACAGCTCGAAATGTGTACATAGTTAGATTTATTTGCTTTATCAGGAAATTGGGCAGGCAAAATATTATGGAACAGGTTAATTCAACATTTATTTGATTTCTGTATCACTAGATGGCGCTCTAAAAAGACGCTCATGTTACTGATTGGAGAATCTGTATAAGACTAAAAGGTTTTTAATAAAGCTTTTTGTTGTTGTTGTATGAAAGAGTTCATTAAAGGATAATACTAAATTATTAACATAATCTATGATAGTTAACACAGTTTCTTTTAAAAATAATATTGTTCTATGAATTAATACATAATTGCCTTCACAAATATTGCTTAATTTAGCGATTGTTTTATCTTTAAAAATCCATTAATGGTCTCTGTATTATTTTATACTGAATAATAAAACGTTTAAACACTATACATCATATCAATGAAATTTAGAATTTTATAGATTTTTAACTTTTAATTTAAACACTTTCATTTTTATTTAGATATTTTCAATTTTAAAATAGACATTTTTCATTTTAATTTAGATATTTTTCATTTTAATTTAGATAGTTTTCATTTTAATTTATACATATGGACTTTTATAGAAAAGTCAATGTGTCTAAATTGAAATATGAAAAATGTCTAAATATAAATTAAAATTGTCTAATTAAAGTTAAAAACCTATATATGATGACATTAGAATAATATTATAATTAGAAAAAAAAAATTTGCTTAATTAAACGATTTTTATTTTTCACAACACACAAATTGTCTTTTTAATATTTTGAACGAATAATAAAATGTATTCACTACTTCTTATCAATGAAATTTATAATTTTATATTATGACATTCGGATAATATTATAATTAGAAAAAACATACTGTGTGATGTAATTGTAAATATTCAGAGAATTTTTAAATGAAAGAGTAATTATCATCATGTTTGTTTATGTTTGAGATAGAAACAGCTCGAGTTAGGCTGTAAATAAATAAATGATAAATAATCCATACCTTAGGAAAAGCTCCCTCTCTCTTATAATAAATATAAATAATTATTCATCTCTGCATCCTGATTTATAAAGAAACAAAACAAATACTTTAAAATTGCATTAAAAAGAGTTATAAAAATATAAATATACATTAATATAACAAAATATTTTTTAAAACTTAATTCTATTGACGTTATGTGGCGCTGAGTTTGTTGTTGACACACATTAAATATGTTATAACGCCTTGATAAAGGTTGATGTTCATCCAACTGAAATATTGGTAAAATAAATTATATTTTGATCCAATATATGCCTTTTTAATTAAAAATACATTAATATGTAAAAACAATCAAGATATTTTAATAATATTAAAAATATTATAATTAGAAAAAATATTAAAATCACATTAAAGAGTTATAAAAATATAAATATACATTATTATGTAAAAAAACAATATATTTTAATACTATTAAATATATAGAAATAAAAATATATAAAATGATTTTTATTGATGTCTTCGTCTGCAATACAAATCAATTTGGCTGCGCGCGCGCAAGGGATAGCAAATCGATTTGAAGCGGCCAGGTAAAATGGCGACTACACCACTCATGCATCATTCTGGTGAGTTATAAGTTAAAAATTCCATTTGTACATGTAACTTACGTTAATTTGTTGTCATATGTATTCACTTGGAAGCAGAGGTAAGTGTTTTGAATATTTATCTTCTTCATAATTCAAATCAAAATTAGAATTTTCTGAATAGTAAGTGCTACTCTTTGATATATATATGTAGTAAACATATCATTTTCCAATGTTTTTTTTTTATACTGAATAGATTTGGGATAATAATTCTTAAATGCATTGTTAGCTCATATATTCAATTTGTTTTCTGCGAATAGTTTTTGCAAACTTGTGATTATATACTGTAATAGACACATCCATTCATAGACTGATACATTCAACATTCCAATGAGCGATCTGTATGATATGAATGTACACCTCCTTAAGCGACCACTTTTAGAAAATCAAAAATGATCTGACTCGATATATATTTCAACCTCCAATAAGAGAACATATAAAAAAAAAAGAGTTCGTTTTTTTTACGGGGAGAGATTCTATTGTTAATAAATATATGTTTAAATATGAGCTTAGAATGATTTCATTTTATTCCAATAAATGGCAGTCATTTCAACAAATGGCTGTATGATTTATTCTATATCATACCTTAAATCTTATTACATCGTTTGGCTTTCATATTTTATCAAAAAAGATGCGTTATTAATATTTATTTCATTAATTTCTGATATATAATTCTTTATTAAAATATTTATATATTGTATAAAGCGCTATTAAAACTAATTTTTCATTTTTTATAAATATAATTTGAAACTACTTATACAATTTTTTTTATTGTAATAAAAGGAAATAACAACCATAAAATAACTTTATTAAGACCTTTTGGTATTATACAATTTCTCCGAGTAGAAGAGGGTATATACAGGATAATAGTAACAATAATCAACAATGTTATTTACAATGTATTAAATAAGGAGGAAAAAGAAGAAAGAAAGGGCTTGGTATAAACTTATATACAAGCAATCGAGAATAAAGCAGTTCCTTTTCTTAAATAACAATAATTAATGTATTGACAGAAATTTAGATTAGTACAAGTAATAAAGTAATATACAACACAATGTATTATATATAAAAAACCATTCCGCATGTGTTTCTTTTCAACGAAAAATCAAAATTTATTTCAAGGAGAAATAACGATTATTTCTAACCTTTTAGGATGATGTATGAAAGGGTGAATTGTGAAGAGTAATGATAAATACCTCATCACAAAGGTTAGAAATAATAATCGTTATTTCTCCTTGAAATAAATTTTGATTTTTCGTTGAAAAGAAACACATGCGGAATGGTTTTAAAATGCCGTTTTACAATCACAAGCCGCATTATATGTTGGGAATCTCTTATGGTTCAGACAATGAAACAACAAATAACAAGTTTACTTACAGTTGAAGTGGTTTTAAAGAATTAGGCGATTTTACCTTTTATGAAAGTATTTTAAATTTATTATTTTCAAAGAGAGAGAGAAAAGAACATTTAACAATTTACATTACAATTACTAATTTTGTAAAACAAAACAAAACACTTATTTGTTCTCGTTTTTATATTACAGCGTTGTCAATCTAAAAGTATTTCAAGATCATTGATTTACTATTCTTCTTTTTTTCCAACATTATATTATATTGTATTATATATAATTACCAGACATCTATAGAGTTTTATACATGGATGGATCAAAGAGTAGAGGATTGTCTAAAGTCGGAATATAGAGTCTGAAGAATTAATTAAATTCGTTTATTCACCAGTTATTCAAGTAGAAGCCACCGGATTCATTAAGTTATTTTGAGATAAAGGAAAATATTAGTTAAGAAGGATTGCCTATCAGTATGGACCATCATGTTTTTAGATGTGTTTCTTTGATAATTTTGAGGAATTCTTAATAAGATTATTTAAGACATTTATATACCTATTTATATCTTTTTTTTTAAAAACACAGAAATATATTTTTATGTGAGCCACAGTTACCCAGAAATTATTTGAAAAAGTAAAAATTAATATCAGGTAAAAAGTTTCTTTTTAATTTGAATTTGCAAGCTTTTGAGCAAATATACTGCTCTTCAACGGGCTGATATTCTATGTACAATCTCTAAATAATATATATACAGAATAATTGAACACATGCTAATAACAAAAGTTTTCAATTATTCTGTATAAATATTATTTAGAGTTTGTACATAGAATATCAGCCCGTTGAAGAGCAGTATATTTGTTCGAAAGCTTGCAAATTTAAATTAAAAAGAAACTTTTTACCTAATATTGATTTTTACTTTTTCAAAGAAATATATTTAAATTTAACCTTGAGGGACTCTCTTTGGAGCTCCTGTTGAATGAGGTGGTGAGAAACAGAGCTGGAGCGTTTGCGTTGTTCAAATTTTGGAAGACGGCTGAAGAGAAGGGGAAGCTATATCCATAATCTAATTGATGAAAATAATTATGTGTAAATAATCTTTGTCAGGATTAGAATGACGAATCCTGCATGGGACTTTGATTCCAGTAAAAGGCTTGTTGCTGCTGTTGTATATAGTCACAGTGTAGAAAATACTATACTATACCTACTACATATATCTCTGTATTCTTAGTTCTCTTCTCTTCAATTACTCTGTAAACTGGCGAATCCTTTATAGGACGAAAAGTCCTCAATAAAGGCTTTTGTTGTTGTTGTTGTTGTTGTATTTAAATTTAACTATAGATTGTTTCATCTAAGCAACGAATTCGATCTTTCAATAATAGGGTTGGGAGAGAGAGGCTATATTAAACCATATTTATAGGCGATATTATAAGCTTTTTGTCAAAACGTCGAGAAAATAATAATAATAATAATAATAATTCTAGCGCGGAAGTGTCTTTTATATATAAAAAAAAAAGCAAAAAAAAAAAAAAAAAACAAATCATTGATTTCTTAAAATTCATTTGAGAAGCAATTAAAAAAAATTCAATTTGAAATAGCAAAAGATAATTTTGAATATCGAAGCAGACGATGAAAAGAGGGCGCTGGAGTCGAGGCAGGCAGTCAGCCGACGACTTATCGTGCAAAAGATCGTCGCTAGTGGTGGCAGACGATGACGGAGTTGATCAGCTCGTTCCATCGCCCGACCTTCGTGAGTAATGGCTACTTTTGTTTACATTTCGTTTGATCGTCTGGTTGACATTTACGCTTACATTGATAAAGAAGAAAAGCCGTGGAGATTATATATCAATTATTCAAATCACAATAATTTCACAATAATTCTCTAAAATTAAAGATAATTCGGCTAGTAAATCTTTTTATTATCTCGAAGTTTCGACAAAAATCTTCATATATTCATATATTTAATTAAAAAGGCATATATTGAATCAAAATATCATTTAATAACAAAAATATTTTTCTTCCCATTGAATATAACAAAATATTTTTAAAACTTAATTCTGTTGACGTTATGTGGCGCTGAGTTTGTTGTTGACACACTTTAAAATGTTATAATACCTTGATAAAGGTTGGTGTTCAGCCAACTGAAATATTGGTAAAATAAATGATATTTTGATCCAATATATGCCTTTTTAATTAATGATTTATTTATGGATTGCTCTATTTTTTCAAAAATCTTCATATATATATATATATATAGAATAATTTTTAACGCCTCTCTCTCTCTTGTCAAATGCTTTATTTTTTGTTTGCTCCTGACGAGGTAAAATAAATATTTTATTACTATGTAAATAATATTATACTAAAACATTGTATATTTTAGTTTTAAATGTCATTTACATAGTAATAAAATATTTATTTACAACAACAACAACAAAAACAAAAAAAAAGCCTTTATTTAGGGTCACTGACCCTATACAGGATTCACCAGAGGTATGCATAAGAACAAAGCAGTGAGACAAAGGAAATAACGATATATACAGAGTAAGAAGAAAAAGAAAAAAAACAAGAAAAGAAAAAAAAATAAGAAAGAGGGAAGCAAGAAATCAACACAAAAAGAGTAGCAGTAAGAAAGTGAGGAGTGAGTATATTTATTTACATAAAATCGACATTTGAAAATTATCCCGCATGTGTTTCTTTTCAACGAAAAATCAAATTTTATCTCTGCTAGGAGATCTACAACCATTTGGTTACCAATTTTTTCTTTTATATAAACAGCTTTGCATCTCTCCTTGAAATTAATTTTGAATTTTCGTTGAAAAGAAACACATGCGGGATAATTTTCAAATGTCGATTTACAATCACAAGCCGCATTATGTTGTATTATAAAATCGACAGTCTAAATATTTTTTTCACTCTCATTTTTTCAAGAATTTGAAAAAAACATATATTACGGTAAATTTATGTGAAATAAGATAGCATCTTTTACCTTTTGTGTTTTTCTATTGTTTATTTTTTCTATTGTTTATTTTAAAGCATTTTAATAACATTTTGACAGCAACAAAAACATTGTTTACAATACATAAGAGTTTAATGGTTATATTTTTCTTCCTGATTTATAAATATTTACAAGTTTTTAAGGAAATGTAAAATATTTTTGACGTTTTGAAAATAGAGCAATCCATAAATAAATCTTTAATTAAAAAGGCATATATTAGATCAAAATATCATTTATTTTACCAATATTTCAGTTGGCTGAACGCCAACCTTTATCAAGGTGTTATAACATTTTAGAGTTTTGAGTTTATTGTTGACACACTTTAAAATGTTATAACACCTTGATAAAGGTTGGCGTTCAGCCAACTGAAATATTGGTAAAATAAATGATATTTTGATCCAATATATGTCTTTTTAATTAAAGATTTTTGACGTGTATGTTTCTTTTTAAATAAAATAATTTTCTACTGCCTTCACTTCAATGATAAATTAATTATAAAGCCTGGCTCATCAGTAATGAACCCTTCCAGGAAGGGTTTCGATTTATTTAATTTAACTTTTTTTTTTGTAATTTTAATTATCTTTAGTACACGTACAGGTCATGATAATCAAGCTGGGTAGTAGTTAGCGATTGCTTTAACTGTAAGTGTACCACATATCTACACATGTGGTAAGTGGTTTGACTTTTGTATTTATAAGTGTGCCAGAGCCCTGTTTGGTTGAATGTACACTCGCTGGTGAGGTCACATACACACGCTGGAGGTCTTCAATAAGAACATCACTTTCTACATATATAGTCATGTGGTTCACTTACAATTAAAACAGTCGCTACCATGATAATCATGACCTGTACTACGTGTACTAGGTTAGGTATATTTATACACACTCATGGGAGACAAAACTTAAGGAAGTTGTACCTTTTACCATGTATATCGGGATTCAGACAATAACTCTGAAAGATATTACAGTAACCTTTATTGAAGATACACGATATAACCAAGTGTGAACAAAATTGCCTGTCTCCTTAAAAAAAAAAAAATAGACGACCGGTGATATCAAAGACTTTCCATTTCATTAAGTTTTGTCCATCGAGATTCAGACAATAACTCTTGAAAGATATTTGATGATACACTGCGACCTTTATTGAAGACAAACGAGATAACCAACTGTAAACAAAATTGACTGTCTCATAAAAAAAAAAAAAAAAAAGACGACCGATGACATCAAAGACTTTCCACTTTATTAAGTTATGTCTATGAGTGTCTGGAACCACCGTATGGTACTAGTAAGGAAGAGTTTAACCCATAGACACCACTATGGCATCAAGCAGGAGGTTTGACCTTCCAAACAGTAGCAATTGTTCCATATGGGCCATGTTCTAGAAACAATTCCACCGCCATTAGTGAACAATAGACAGTACCATGTACTGTACGCCCACCTACCTAGGGATAAATTAGAGCCTTAGAATATCCTTGTCACCATTGTCCCACATTCCTCATAGGACGTTGTCGTCTTGAAGAAACACCTCTAAACTTTAGCATAAGTTACTGGCGAAACCACTGGGAGAATTCACCACTGATTAACAAGGCCTTCCCATTATTTTATAACATTTCAGAAAGGACAGTAGAAAATTGATTTATTTTTACCTCAGACATACTCCGAAAATGGCTTGTTGACTGGTTCGACTCGAATATAATTTTTCAGACAAGGAATTCGAAAATTGCCTGAAAGGTGGTGTTTTAAACAAATACTCTTTATTTGTCAGGATAAAAACTACAGTAGAAAAAGTCGTTTAAGGCAACAAGACTATTCTTATCCTAAGGCTGGACTGGACCCCTAACTTAATCCATACGTCCTATTTATAGCACAAATAAGTTAAATGGCAACTATGCAAATTGTGCTACACAAAGATCAAATATGCAAAGATCAAATATGCAAAGACACAACACACATGTTTACAGGTGGTCCGAGTGTATAGCTAATCAGGGAAATTACTTTGAATAAAAAAATCTTTTGTTGTATGGAATTGGTGAACTTTTGAATTCACAGAAAATTTTAGCGTTTCATACTAATAAACCTGGTAAAAAGAAGCATACGCGTCAAAAATGGTTCAAAATTATGATAACAGATGGCGGGCTGATGCATCGTTTAAAGATACTTGTTAATACAAAGCAATAACGCGCCATTTATATACAGCAAATGTAAACATTAAGACGCGAATGTTTATTTACACATATCAATCAAATTTCTACTGTCCTTACTGCAATGATAAAATATATTGGGAAGGCTTGGGCTCAACAGTGGTGAACCCTCCCAGCGGTTTAACCAATTTAATCTACCAGACCGCTTCTTTAGAGCTCTAATACTGTATTGGATCATTCTGCTTATATATGCTACACTGTGTGTGTGTGTGAAGGATGGAATTTCAGAAATTTTATTCAAACAAACTATATACATAAGGTTTTAGGACAGTAGAATTACATAAAAACTTATGTTATCAAAATTAGAAACTATTTTAAACGCGTAAGATTCTTTTTGAAAATTAAACAATTTCTACTGCCTTTACTGTAATGGAAAAATTAAAGCGCGCTAGTGCATCATATTATAAAAACTTATGTCCATAGTTTTCTTAAATACTATTTCTGAGATTCCACCTTTCAGTGTAGCATATATAAACAGAATGATCCAATACAGTATTAGAGCTCTAAAGAAACGGTCTGGTAGATTGAATTGGCGAAATAGCTGGGAGGTTTCACCACTAATGAACAAGGCCCTCCCAATAATTTTTCCTTTACAGTAAAAAAAATTGTTTAATTTTTAAAAGAAGCATACACGTCTATAATAGTTACGAATTTTCATAACAGATGGCGCGCTAATGCATTATAATATAATTCCGTTCATCATTACTCTTCACGATTCATCCTTTCATACTTCATCCCTAAGGATAGAAATAATCGTTATTTCTCCTTAAAAATAAATTTCGATTTTTCGTTTAAAAGAAACACATGCGGGATAAATTTCAAATGTCGTTTTATAATCATAATCCGCATTATATTGTATTATAATATAAATGTATATATACATAAATTCACATTACTTACATTTTAAATTAACGATAGGTTTACATTGAGAAAGAACAACACGAAAGCTTCCAATGAAAATATATAAAAGTTGCAGTTTATACAAAGTTTATCTTAAACAACATAAAATCCCTTGTTACAAGGAACTATGAAACTCTGTTGCAATACCTAGCTGGCCATTATGGTATCATCTGTTTTTGACCTTCAAAGACAACATGTTCTACTGAATTATCTCATACTGATGTAGAGCGAATGGCCGCTATGTAAATAGAACACCAAATTTGCCAAACCCGGGAAATGTGAGTCAATAACAGCCGACCTTGTTGACATTCTGCCAGTGACCTTCCCACATCTCTTCCACCCTCGGGATTCTTGACTGTTATTGTGTGTCATTTATTATCCCTCGTTGAGAATGGAATCATCCTTACCATTCCTATCTCTTGTTATCCCATTTTGACATTTCTTATCCCCTGTTATCCCATCCCCACCATTCCTAATCCTTGTTATCCCATTTTGACATTTCCCTCGTTATCCCATTTTGACATTTCTTATCCCCTGTTATCCCATCCCTACCATTCCTAATCCTTGTTATCCCATTTTGACATTTCTCCCGTTATCCCATTTTGACATTTCTTATCCCCTGTTATCCCATCCCCACCATTCCTATTCCTTATTATCCCATTTTGACATTTCCCTCGTTATCCCATTTTGACATTTCTTATCCCCTGTTATCCCATCCCCACCATTCCTAATCCTTGTTATCCCATTTTGACATTTCCCTCGTTATCCCATTTTGACATTTCTTATCCCCTGTTATCCCATCCCCACCATTCCTATCCCTCGATATCCTATTTTAACATTTCCCTCGTTATCCCATTTTTAACATTTCTTATCCCACGTTATCCCATTTTTAACATTTGTTATCCATTGTCATACCATGTTAACATTTCTTATCCCTCTTCATCCCATTCTAACCGTTTTTATTCCTCGTTATCCCTTTTTAATTTTTTTTCTCTCTCGTTATCCCATTTTAACATTTCTTTTCTTCTGTCATCCCATTTTAACATTTATTTTCCCTTGCTATTCCATTTTAACATCCCCCCCCCCCCACGTTATACCGTTTAAACATTTCTTATCCCTCATCCCATTTTACCAATTCTTATCCCTTATAATCCCATCCTCACCATTTCTATCCCTCTTTATCCCATTTTAACGTTTCTTATCTCTTGTTATCCCATCCTCACCATTCATATACCTCGTCATCCCTTTTTACCATTTCTTATCCCTTGTTGCCCCATTTTAACGTTTCTTGTCCCTTGTTATCCCATTTCAACATTTCTTTCCCCTCTTTTTTATCATCTTTATCTTTGCCGTTCCTTTCCCACCTTATACCATCCTTACTGTTCTTATGTCTCTCATCCTTACCTTTATTATCCCTAATTCGCCAATCCTTTTCCCTTTTATTCCGGATATTTGGCGACTTCTGTATGCTCCAGGAGTCCGGGTTACTCCCAGTTAATATAGCCCTTATCCCACGTCATCCCTCTTCACCTTTCCCCATCCCAAATTATCCCATACTATTCTTATCCCACCTTATCCCTCTTCACCTTTCCCTATCCCAAATTATTCCATGCCATTCTTATCCCACGTTATCCCTCTTCACTTTCCCTACCCCTTATTATCCGATACCAATCTAATCCCACGTTATAAGGATGGGATCTTCATCTTTCTTATCTATCCTACGTTTTCCCCTTCTTACCTTTAGGTAAATTTTTGCATAACAAATTTTTACCAAAATAATACATTTTTCTATATTTTTGTTCTTCATATATATTTGTACATTTTAATATATTTCACGCTTCTTGCTCTTTATATTTATTCTCATGCCTTTATGCAAATTTAGTTTTCCTCATAACAGTTATATGCATTCATTCAACTGCGACCAAACTTTATCTTTTTTCCAGATGTTTTCCTCAAGTCCTTTTCCCTTTTCTCCACCCATTTTTCTAGAACGATTTCCTTCTATAAAGAGGAAAATTGTTTCCTTCCTTTTTTTGATTCCTGAACGGATATGGTAAAACTCTTTTACATATTCTCTATTGCACAACTTTGCATATTCAACAACGATTCTAATGACTGACGTTTAACTAGAAAGAAAAACAAGGAAACTCGGTAAGAATTCTTAAGAAGTCTTATAGCTAAATATTAGCTAATTTAAGAATTAATTTAGTTGATCTCTTCCAAGTCAAATCCCTATATATATAAAAGTCGGTGTATGTATGCATGTTTGTCGGCTATACACGTTCAGAATACGTAACTAATCTGACTGAAAATTTATTTGATTTAATTTGCGTTGCACATTTGCCCTTTCGCTCGCGATCAGCGCTTCTAGCGGTTAAGATGGGAGGTAATATCAGCTGACCTAATGTACATGTAAAGTTTGGAGTGGGACGTTTCACAAGAGTGACATCCACGGCGCCAATTTATCTTCCTCTTTCTTCTTTCTTATCTCCACTCAATCATATTAGGGTATCAAGCTTGTAAAGCTCTGATATGAGGAACAGACGCCATGTGCAGCCGCTCCTAACAAGGAGTACAAATGCTGCTCATCCTGTACCCCTGGATTACAGGGTACTATCAGCCGGGCCAGCTGAACCCAGGTTTTTTAGTGAGCTTGTTACTGCTCCCCCTCCTCCTTTTTCATCCGGGCTTGGGACCGGCAAAGGCGGAGTTGAACCAATTTGCACCAATTTATAATTGTAACGAATAGTATTTGAATAAAAACATTTAATCAGGTAAAACCCGGGCGTTGCCCGGGTCATTCAGCTAGTTACTTATAAAATAATAGACTTTAAATCCATTAGGATTTCTTTGAATTTATACGATACTTTTTGTACGATATTTCGCACTTTTTCGTCATCGCTCGTCTTAAACAACACATTGAAATTTTGAATATATATATTGTATATATATAACTTCCGTTTATCTCATTGCTCTTCACAATTAATCCTTTCATACTTCATCCCTAAGGTTAGAAATAATCGTTATTTCTCCTCAAAAATAAATTTCGATTTTTCGTTCAAAAGAAACACATGCGGGATAATTTTCAAATGTCGTTCTACAATTATAAGCCGTATTATATTGTATTATATATACTTTATATTAAAATCAAAAGAAACATATCCTAGCCACGTTCACATGAAATTTTTAGATGGCAGAGGGCTCTGCCATCTAAAATTTCATGTGAACGTGGCTAGGATATGTTTCTTTTGATTTTAATACCAACACCTGACCATTTTATTATTATATATACTTTTTTCACATATACTACTGATCGAATGCCCAGCATTTCAAGATTATAGAATGAAGAATGAACAAGTTGTTTGTGAACTTAACGATTTGATTTCCGAGAAAAAATCATATTTAAAGTTCAATTCATTTTGTAAATACATTCTAAACTTTCTACAAAATCTGGATCTCTAATGTTTTCATGCGTTGAATAATGTAAGTAACTTATGTAAATAAACTTTTCTCCTTGTTTGGCGCAAGTATCCCTTGCGGGATATAGCGCTTTGGAAATAAAATAATTGTAATTGTAATATACATTATATATATACATTCTCCCTATTGAATATGGGCAAAAAATATATTTTTAACTTAATTCTATTGACGTTATGTGGCGCTGAGTTTGTTGTTGACACACATTAATATGTTATAATACCTTGATAAAGGTTGGCGTTCAGCCAACTAAAATATTGGTAAAATAAATTATATTTTTATCCAATATATGTCTTTTTAATTAAATGAATTATATATTTTCATCTATATTTTAGCCATAGCTTTTACGACAAGCCACTTTACCAGTAAAACACCTCTTTGGAAGATTGTGGAGATTTCATTTTATCCCTTGTGGATCTCATGAAGTAAAGTCCGCCCTGGACGAAAGAGGGCAATTAGCCCGAAACCATAGTCTCCAGGTGAATGCTGCTTCCCAGCTAACCATTGCTACAGATCAAAAATAGAAGAATATTTGTCCATATTGTCACCAAAAGACAAACTTGACTTTCATGAACACTAACCATTGCTGCAGATTTAAAAAAGAAGAATATTTATCCATATAGTAATCAAAAGACAAACTTGACTTGATGGACTTTGACAAAAACAACCATTGCTACAGATCAAAAATTGAAGAATATTTGTTCATATAATCACCAAAATACAAACTCGACTTGATGGACACTAACAACCATCATTGCTACAAATCAAAAATTGAAGAATATTTGTCCATATTGTCACCAAAAGACAAAATAAATTTGATGGACACTAACAAAAACCATTGCTACAAATCAAAAATTGAAGAATATTTGTCCATATTGTCACCAAAAGACAAAATAAATTTGATGGACACTAACAAAAACCATTGCTACAGATCAAAAATTGAAGAATATTTGTCCATATTGCACCAAAAGACAAAATAAATTTGATGGACACTAACAAAAACCATTGCTACAGATCAAAAATTGAAGAATATTTGTCCATATTGCACCAAAAGACAAAATAAATTTGATGGACACTAACAAAAACCATTGCTACAGATCAAAAATTGAAGAATATTTGTCCATATTGTCACCAAAAGACAAAATAAATTTGATGGACACTAACAAAAACCATTGCTACAGATCAAAAATTGAAGAATATTTGTCCATATTGTCACCAAAAGACAAAATAAATTTGATGGACACTAACAAAAACCATTGCTACAGATAAAAAATTGAAGAATATTTGTCCATATTGTCATCAAAAGACAAAATAAATTTGATGGACACTAACAAAAACCATTGCTACAGATAAAAAATTGAAGAATATTTGTCCATATTGTCATCAAAAGACAAAATAAATTTGATGGACACTAACAAAAACCATTGCTACAGATAAAAAATTGAAGAATATTTGTCCATATTGTCATCAAAAGACAAAATAAACTTCATGGACACTAACAACAACAATAGATGACTACATCTTTTGATTTTAGAGTTCTTTATAAACTGGCAAGTGTCTCTAAGCAAAGTTCGTACACAATTATTCGGCGGTACAACTACTACTATAGGAACGATACAGAGAAGATTAGCATGGCTCCTGCGCAAGGATAACACATAAAATGATGAAGCGTTCTTAGCGATGTTCACTTTTAACGACATGTTCACATTTACGACGGACTATTTAATTTAACGAATTAATGAAAGTAGTTGAAGACAAGTAGGTCCCCAAGACACGGCCGCTAGCACGTTGATCCTGACATAAAAAAGTCAACACCAAGTTTCACGCTTCCACGTGGCCAGCGACGCGTCGCCTCACGTCATGTCGTGATGATGGGAACGTTCTATTCTTAGAACATTTTGTTCCACTGTGGCCGAGTTCTTTTTCCTTTATGGGAGCGATTTATTCACTGATGCAACTATTATTGCTTTTTTTTTTCAGAGAGGCTGATGGCCAACAATTTTTGAGATATACACCAACCAAATTTATTCAATGAATTTGATGAGAATATCCTATTTCTGGAACTTTTATTCCACTGTGGCCGGGTTCTTTTTCCTTTATGGGAGCGATTTATTCACTGATGCAACTATTATTGCTTTTTTTTTCAGAGAGGGTGATGGCCAACAATTTTTGAGATATACACCAACCAAATTTATTCAATGAATTTGATGGGAACATCCTATTTCTGGAACTTTTATTCCACTCTGGCTGGGTTCTTTTTCTTTTATCGGGGCGATTTATTCACTAATTCGATTATTATTGCTTTTTTTTTTCAGAGAGGGTGATGGCCAACAATTTTTGAGATATACAGTCACCAAATTTTTTCAATAAATTTGATGGGAACATCCTATTTCTGGAACTTTTATTCTACTCTGGCTGGGTTCTTTTTATTTTATCGGGGCGATTTATTCACTGATTCGATTATTATTGCTTTTTTTTTTAGAGAGGGTGATGACCAACAATGGATGAGGTCTGTAGTCGCTAAATTTGAAGGGTACATTCTATTTATGCAACTTTTTATTCCACTGTGGCCGGGTCTTTTTCCTTTATGGGGGCGATTTATTCACTGATGCGATTATTTTTTTTTTTTCCCTTTCCGAGAGGGTGATGGCCAACAATGGATGAGTTCTGAAGTCGCTAAATTTCATTCAACAAATTTGAAGGGTACATTTAATTTCTGAAATTATTTTGTTCCACTGTGGCGCGCGCGCCGGGCTCTTTTTCCTTTATACAAACGATTTATTCACTGATACGATTATTATTCCTTTTTTTTTTTCAGAGAGAGTGATAGCCAACAATTTTTGAAGACTACAGTCGCTAAATTTCATTCAATAAATTTGATTTCATTTTCTGATGCTTTGCTAAAACACATAGTAATACAATATAGTTTCCCATTTATAACAATGTGTAAGTTTCTTGTACAACTTTTATTTTCAAGCTTTCGGACTTGTCAGTCCTTTAACAGGATTATCACTTTAAAAATTTAATAATAAATACATTTTTATATACACGTTATTATATACATATTTTAAATACTTACTATATAATGAGAGAAAAATATTCTACACTATTTCTGTTTGAAAATCAAAATTATTTTTGTGTAGTAATAGTAATGCGTAGCATTTAGAGATATTAATCTCGTTAGGTTTTTATAGAGGAAAGAGATTTGTTTTAACAAATTCTTACATTCTATGTTACTTTTAGCAAGGTTACAAGAATTTGTCGAAATGTAAGACGTATTAATAAAAAGAAGGTTTTATATAAAACCAAAGGTCATCCCTCTCCCGTCAAAATAGACGTCAAAACTAGACGCTATCTATCGGCTCAAACTAGCGAGTCGTTGACAAAGCCACAACACCAGCTTTGACAAACTGAGAAGCGTCCACATGGAGACAACTTTGCCAGATAAAAAAACTCTTTAACACATTGTGAAGATTTTATTAGATCCCTTGTGGATTTCATAGAATAAAGTTCGCCTTGGATTGAAGAGGGTCATTAGCCTGAAACCATGGTCTTCAGGTAGACACACCTCAGTTTTCCAAAGCTGGTTTTGTTACCGAGATTCAGACAATAACTCTGAAAGATATTACAGTGATCTTTATTGAAGACACACGAGATAACCAATATACACTCATAGACAATACTTAAGGAAGTTGTTCCTTTTAGCATGTATATATCAGGATTCAGACAATAACTCTGAAAGATATTACAGTGGCCTTTATTGAAAACACACGAGATAACCAATATACACTCATAGACAAAACTTAAGGAAGTTGTACCTTTTACCATGTATATCGGGATTCAGACAATACACTCATAGACAAAACTTAAGGAAGTTGTACCTTTTACCATGTATATCGGGATCCCGACAATAACTCTTAAAGATATTACAGTGACCTTTATTGAAGACACACGAGATAACCAATATACACTCATAGACAAAACTAGAGGAAGTTGTACCTTTTACCATATATATCAAGATTCAGACAATAATTCTGAAAGATATTACAGTGACCTTTATTGAAGACACACGAGATAACCAATATACACTCATAGACAATACTTAAGGAAGTTGTACCTTTTACCATGTATATCGGGATTCAGACAATAAATCTGAAAGATATTACAGTGACCTTTATTGAAGACATACGAGATAACCAATATACACTCATAGACAAAACTTAAGGAAGCTGTACCTTTAACCATGTATATCAGGATTTAGACAATAAATCTGAAAGATATTACAGTGACCTTTATTGAAGACACGCGAGATAACCAATATACACTCATAGAAAAAATTTAAGGAAGCTGTACCTTTTACCATGTATATCGGGATTCAGACAATAACTCTGAAAGATATTACAGTGACCTTTATTGAAGACACGCGAGATAACCAATATACACTCATAGATAAAACTTAAGGAAGCTGTACCTTTTACCATGTATATCAGGATTCAGACAATAACTCTGAAAGATATTACAGTGACCTTTATTGAAGACATACGAGATAACCAATATACACTCATAGACAAAACTTAAGGAAGCTGTACCTTTTACCATGTATATCAGGATTCAGACAATAACTCTGAAAGATATTACAGTGACATTTATTGAAGACACGCGAGATAACCAATATACACTCATAGACAAAACTTAAGGAAGCTGTACCTTTTACCATGTATATCAGGATTCAGACAATAACTCTGAAAGATATTACAGTGACCTTTATTGAAGACACGCGAGATAACCAATATACACTCATAGACAAAACTTAAGGAAGTTGTACCTTTTACCATGTATATCGGGATTCAGACAATAACTCTGAAATATATTACAGTGACCTTTATTGAAGTACACGAGATAACCAATATACACTCATAGACAAAACTTAAGGAAGTTGTACCTTTTGCGATGTATATCGGGATTCAGACAATAACTCTGAAATATATTACAGTGACCTTTATTGAAGACACACGAGATAACCAATATACACTCATAGACAAAACTTAAGGAAGTTGTACCTTTTACCATGTATATCGGGATTCAGACAATAACTCTGAAATATATTACAGTGACCTTTATTGAAGACACACGAGATAACCAAAATACACTCATAGACAAAACTTAAGGAAGCTGTACCTTTTACCATGTATATCAGGATTCAGACAATAACTCTGAAAGATATTACAGTGACCTTTATTGAAGACACACGAGATAACCAAGTGTTAATACACTCATGGACAAAACTTAAGGAAGCTGTACCTTTTACCATGCCTATCAGGATTCAGACAATAACTCTGAAAGATATTACAGTGACCTTTATTGAAGACACACGAGATAACCAATATACACTCATAGACAAAACTTAAGGAAGCTGTACCTTTTACCAGGTATATCAGGATTCAGACAATAACTCTGAAAGATATTACAGTGACCTTTATTGAAGACATACGAGATAACCAAGTGTGTATACACTCATGGACAAAACTAAAGGAAGTTGTACCTTTTAGCATGTATATCAGGATTCAGACAATAACTCTGAAAGATATTACAGTGACCTTTATTGAAGACATACGAGATAACCAAGTGTGTATACACTCATGGACAAAACTAAAGGAAGTTGTACCTTTTACCATGTATATCAGGATTCAGACAATAACTCTGAAAGATATTACAGTGACCTTTATTGAAGACACACGAGATAACCAATATACACTCATAGACAAAACTTAAGGAAGTTGTACCTTTTACCATGTATATCGAGATTCAGACAATAACTCTGAAAGATATTACAGTGACCTTTATTGAAGACACACGAGATAACCAATATACACTCATGGACAAAACTTAAGGAAGTTGTACCTTTTACCATGTATATCGGGATTCAGACAACTCTGAAAGATATTACAGTGACCTTTATTGAAGACACACGAGATAACCAAGTGTTAATACACTCATGGACAAAACTTAAGGAAGTTGTACCTTTTAGCATGTATTTTGGGATTCAGACAATAACTCTGAAAGATATTACAGTGACCTTTATTGAAGACACGAGATAACCAAGTGTTAATACACTCATGGACAAAACTTAAGGAAGTTGTACCTTTTAGCATGTATTTTGGGATTCAGACAATAACTCTGAAAGATATTACTGTGACCTTTATTGAAGACACGAGATAACCTAGTGTGAACTGTTGGAATATTACACAGAGTAACAATGACTATAGATAAGCTCGTGTTTGAAAAGGAACTTGTATGTATATATACTAGCCGAATGACCCGGGCAACGCCCGTGTTTTACCCCCGATTGAATGTTTTTATTCAAATACTATTTGTTACAATTATAAATTTGGCGCCTTAAATAAATGCATATATTAGTTAATAACTATAGCCTATGTGCTTTATCTGTCTATGTACTGTTGGCTTCCGTAGGCGTCTCTTACTGGGAAAAAGAAAGAGAGGATTCCATTTGGTTATTAACTAATATATGCATTTATTTAAGGAGCGACCCGCTCCAACACAATAGTTACAGAAATGTGGGGGCATGATGGGGGGGGGGGGGGGGGGGCAAAGGTGGCGTGATCGTAGCCGACCAATAGGAGGGCGCCATTCCAAAAAAAAAGAAAAGCAAACCGTAACAGAGACCATGCATGATATTTATTGTTTTTGTTGTTTTCATTTTGGTTAGCAGCCCCGTAAATAAAGATATTTCCATTGTTTTCATGTAAAACATATATATCAAGATTTGTTTTGTATAATTGCTATTAACAATAAATAATATGCAAAGTTAAATTGGTTACGAATTCATCCTTCTCATTTACTTTAATTATATAACATGAACAACCTCTGTCTCTTTAAAAAATAGTTAACCGGGCGACAATAAAGACTTTCAACTTCCATAAGTTTTGTCCATGAGTGTAGAATGACTCGAGGTCTACGTGTAGTTTCAGACCAGGTATCCTACAAATCAGTTAGGACCTGCCGTTTTTATCATACATCTTATCTTCCTCCATTACCTGGAGTATTCCATTGTGTCGTTGCTCTGCGTGTCCAATGTCTGCACGGTCCCTCCATTAGCACGTGTATCTAATCTCTTCACTGATCAACTTTAAGAAAGATTAAAAAAACTAGTTTTTTTGTTACAAATACCAATCGGCCAGTAAATAATTTTATTACCTCGACTGTTAACACAGTATGAAACTGTTCCACAATCACTGTAATAGGTACAACTCAAAAAGAGCAACCTAGTTTATGTTATTTACAACAATGAATAATATATGTGAAGGTTATTCATATATTAAAACAAAGAGTCCAATACAAGATTCGACCCATGTTCATAGCTGTCGGGAATCTACGCTTTATATAGCTCGTCCACCGACTTTTTTTTCTATAGAGATTTTGTTGGATCGTTTTTGAAAGACAACTCGCCGATTTATAAAATTAAACTTTAAACATATTTAGATATAGATGGAAAATTTGCCGGGAGGAAAACAGCTAAACACCTCTTTGGTATATTGTGAGGATACCATTAGATCCCGTGTGGATCTCATGGAATAAAGTCCGCCCTAAACTGACGAGGGCCATTAGCCCGAAACCATGGTCTCTAGGTGGACGCTTATCAGTTTGCCAAAGTTGGTGTTGTGGCTTTGTCACCGACCCGATGCCGCTAGTTGCGGCGACGGTCAATAGATGGCGTCAGATTCTGACGTTTATTTTGACGGGAGAGGCGACCATTGCTTCCATATTTAGATATATAGAGAGAGAAACGATTACCTCGTATTTAAGGCAACAATCATCTAATTTACATACATCGTTCTACCCGGATTCAACTTATGGAAAACAGACGACAAAGAAAATAAACAAATTAATAATAGAGGGTAAGTTCCTATTTTTACAAGCTTTCAAACTCAAAGCATAATCATTTTCTTGCTTCAGCGTTGTCTGAAACTGGTATTGTGACTTATTCGGTATCACCAACTTTACATATTGTACTGAGATGATCAATAAACTGTATTATTTTAATACATTTTTAAAGGGAGAGGTTCCACTTTTGGTACATGAATTGCTGTCCCAAATTTCATTTCTTCTGATAAATTCACTACTTTATTCTTAACAGGCAAAGGACCCTTCTTAAGTTTCCTATTCAAACTGAATGTTATCAATGATCCAACATGTGAATGCCGCTTAGATGTTGAATTACCAGAGCATCTTTTTTTAACTTGCCCTCTGACTAATCAAATTGTATGTAGATACTTTGAAACATCACCAAATTCTCTTTGTGTATATACTCTATCTTATGAGAACTTTGTTAAGTTTAGAACTATTTGTACAATAATTTACAAAACAATACTAATCCATCGTGTAAATATTTAATCATATATATGTAAATAATACTAGCACAGCACAATAGTCCTTTGGACTTCGTGCTTTTGTAACAATAAATAAATAAAAAAAACATGAATATAATTTTACCGTAACTTTTATGTTATATATAGTGTTGCACCAAGTTGCAGGGTCGTCGACCTTGGTTTCTTCCTTCTTGGTGTTATACACGTTTCCCGACCGGGTTTCCATACTCAAAACAAATAAATAAAAATAAATTACCTTTTAAAGTTTTTGCGTTTATTTATTCGTTGTCTTCCTCGTAGGTCGTGATCCGCAGTCTTTGGTCTAGGTCCTCTCTCGCTCCAATAACCAATCAAGATATATGTACAATAACAATATTACAAAAGGAATTCTATATACAGTTACGAGCGTCATGCGTTCTTAATTATTCATTTTTCATCTCTGTCACCGTTTGCTTTTTTTTTTGGAATGGCGCTCTCCTATTGGTTGGCTACGATCACGCCACCTTTTGCCCCCCCCCCCCCCCCCATCATGCCCCCCCACTCGCTTTTTCGTTTTTGTAACTATTGTGTTGGAGCGGGTCGCTCCTTAAATAAATGCATATATTAGTTAATAACTAAATGGAATCCTCTCTTTCTTTTTCCCAGTAAGAGACGCCTACGGAAGCCAACAGTACATAGACAGATAAAGCACATAGGCTATAGTTATTAACTAATATATGCATTTATTTAAGGCGCCAATTTATAATTGTAACAAATAGTATTTGAATCAAAACATTAAATCGGGTAAAACACGGGCGTTGCCCGGGTCATTCGGCTAGTGAAACTATAAAAAGGAATGATGATAATCTAAATAATCTGTTTTAAATAAATATTAAATATCATAGAATATTTTGAATAAATGTAGGGCGCATTAAAATTGATGCAACAATAGATAGAGAACAAAGAGGAAACGCCTGTTGAAAGTATAGCTCGAAAGCTTAGCGGTTTCAATAAATTATTGAATCTACTTATTGCATAGTAATTGATTCATTAATTGAACAGTAGACACTATTGAATAGAAAAATACAAATTTTGATCAAGTGTGGATTGTGTGTTGTTGTTGAAAGTTGAACTGTGAAACCGCTAACAAACCTAACAGCAAGGAAAATAAACATTCCCCAGTGTGGCGAATTGGTTTCCGCATTAGTCATTTCTCGGTATAGTATCTTGCAACATTGTTTATACAGTTTTTTTCCTTATCCCTAGTACACGTAGTACAGGCCATGATAATCATGGTGGGTAGAAGTAGGCGACTGCTTTTACTGTAAGTACATCACATGTCTAGATATGTGAAAAACAGTTCGACTTTGTACTTATAAATGTGCCAGAGCCCCGTTTGGTTACTTACACTCGCTGGTAGGGTTGGAATTTTGCAAGAATCGGGGGCCATTGGAGCATTTTATTTTTAATCAGAAAAAAAGTGCCAAATGCGTGAATCGAACCCGGGTCGTTGCGGTCAAAAACCCACGGTTTAGACCATCCTTCCAGCGACACCCCTTATTAAGTTATATTGACAGCAAGCTATCAAGTGTTAGCTCATCATAAGGCGAATTGTTTCTCAAATATACATACAGTAGAACGACCTATATCTGTAAAGGACACCTAGTGGCAGAGCCAAAGTGTCTTCTAAAGAGACGTGTGCTTTTACCGGAGATTTGCTGAATAGTAAAAGTGGTTATTTTGCAAATGAAAACTGTTCTTTATAGAGAGGTGTCCTCTAGCGTGAGTTTCATGGGGGTTGTTCTACTGTATATGGAACTTGTTAATATTATAAAATTTCGGTAAAATTATGAATACCCTCCCCCCCTGGAATAGACTTAGTATCAAATCAAAAGCCATGATTCTACCTTACAACTATTATATAGTATGGAAAAATCCATTTTTAAAGTGTTGGTTTATAATTAAGTTATATACAACAACAACAAAAAGCCTTTATTCAGGGTCACTGACCCTATACAGGATTCACCAGAGGTATGCATAAGAACAAAGCAGTGAGACAAAGGAAACAACGATATAGACAGAAGAAAAAGAAAAATAATAATAAAGAGAAAGAGGGAAGTAAGAAAAACAATACAAAAAGAGTAGCAGTAAGAAAGTGAGGTGTGAGTGTCACTTGGCCTTCTTCTGAGATATGGATTTGTGGAAACCATAAAACGCCGTAGCAATATACTTATTTTGGGTCATATTGTCAATTATTGATGGAAGTGAAGCACAGAGTTGCCCTAATTAAGTTATATATGATTGTATTATGATACATTAGCGCGCCATCTGTTATCAAAATTCGAAACTATTATAGACGCGTATAATTCTCTAAAAAAAAAAAAAATTGTTTATTTTTTAAAAAACGAATCATACGCGTCTATAATAGAAACATGATTGTGTGTTAGAACTGAAGCAAGAAGTTGAATATTCTTTGAGTGTGAAAGCTTTTAAAAAATAGGAACTTACCCTCTATCGGTAATTTGTTTATTTTTTTGCTTTGTCGTCTGTTTTGCACAAGTTGAATCTGGTTAGAACGATGTATAAAAATTAGATGATTCTTTTGTTGCCTTAAATACGTGGTAATTAACTCTCTCTATATCTAAAAATGTTTAAAGTTTAATTTTATAAATCTGAGAGTTGTCTTCAAAAACGATCCAACAAGAACCTTCAAATTTGTTATATACTTTATTTTACACCGTTTCACACAAGCAAACATTAGCAAAATAGATTAAAAAATCAGTAAAAAAGTGAAATTTTACTATCATCGGTTGAATAAATTAAGAAAAAGGCATCTCATGATCATGAAAATAAAAGTTGATGATGGATTGCGCCATCTATCGGAATAAATATCAACTTATCGTTGATTTTTTAATTATTACAGAATTGGCCAAATACCCGTTCTCGATTAATCAAGAAAAGATAATCATGTACGCGTTTCGGGCTGTTGGCCCTCATCAGATTTTTTTTTGTCATTTTAAGGTACAGCTTGCACCACGCTGACGAGGGCCAACAGCCCGAAACGTGTACTTGGTTAACTTTACTTTGATTAATCGAGAAAGGATATTTGGCCAATTCTGAAATAATAAATAAATCAAATTTTTGTTGATACAGTTAAACCTGTCTATAGCGCCCCCTCTAAATAGCGCCTTCCTCTCTATAGCGCCCGATTTTAAATACGTAGTACGATGTGATTTACATTAAAAGTGACCTGTCTATAGCACCCCCTCTCTATATCACCTTATTTTGGTGAGTCCCAAGAGGGAGCGACAGGTTTAACTGTATATATTCAGACAGATGGCGCAAGCCATCAGTAACTTTTAGTTGTACGATCGAAGATGTCTTTATCTTCAATCCATATATTTTACCTTATCAAACACAATCAACATATAATACAAATGAAAACACCAATACAGTATTTGAGCTCTAAAGAAACGGTCTGGTAGATTAAATTGGCGAAACCGCTGGGAGGGTTCTCTACTGATGAGCCAAGCCCTCCTAATATATATTTTTTTCATCGCAGTAAGAGCAGTAGAAGTTTGATTTATTTGTGAAAAGAAACATTCGCGTTTTAGTGTTTTTATTTTTATTATATAGATGCCGTGTTATGCTATGTACAATCAGCATATAGAATTTAACTTTACACTGGACGAATCCAATTCTTCCTTAACAGAATTCGTTAGCTACATATAGAACTCAAACTGGTAAAGCCAACCGTCTCAAGGCCAAAAAAATTGTTAAAAGCATTATTATGACCAAAAGAAAAGTAGAGAGGTCACATGACCTAACCGGATATGGTCAGACACCGGAACTAAGCTGCCCACAACACGGATGTCTTCTGCGGATTTTCTTTTTTACCATACTGACCTGTTTTTTTTTTTAACCACCTTTCAATTAAATTTCATACATTCCTACAACAATCAACACCGTGTGAAAAAAACAGTACAAATGTAATATTGTGCTGGGATAAGGTGCATAAATTATGAAAAAGGCTTCTCCTTATCGTGTAACTAGTTGATATTTATTCTGATAGATGGCGCAAGCCATCAGCAACTTTCAGTTACACAATAAGGAGATGCCTTTTTCATAATCAACACCGTGTTACTATGGAAATTTCCCGAAGCCTTTCTAACTAACGAAAAATCAATAAAAAATGAATTCAGAAAAAGAATCATTCAGGAATACATTTCTATTCTTTTTTCCATACGATGGTACATGATATACAAAATATTATATATTTTTTGAAAATCATGAAAATTTCTTGGTAATTCTGGTCAAATTGCCCAGATTAAGAGATTTGAACAAAGTCCTTGGTCCAATTCGGACCAACCTGGATACCAGTGTTTCGCAATACTTGAATTGTCATTTTCAGTAGAGAGATTGACACTCCTTTATTACATCGCTCATATATGGTTATATAGAGTTAAATACATAAATATGAGTAAATAAGATGCATATATTGGATTTATAAGGAATTTATTGTTCCAATATTTCGAGGGGCAACTCGCCTCTCTTTATCGAGGATGTTTGTGTTTTGCACTAAAGCATGCGCGCACGTGTACACCACTCTCGTTCTACAAGGCCAATGAAAGAATTGTATCTTTGATTTAACTATTGTATTCAGTATATATACAGCTAACAATTATATATAATATTACAGATAAATACCATTATTATTATTTTGTCTACACATTGTGCTTGAAATAGAAATTTATATACAACAGTGTAACCGTAAATAATTGTGTGCATACATATTAATTCTAAATTAATGATAAAATTTTGAAGGAAAATAAATGAGTAAATTAAAAGTATATACATAGTTATTTACAAACAATTAAGATATGAATTCTTTATAAATTTCTGGAAAATCAAATTTTCTGTTTATACTTTGTTTATCTTCGGCAGAAGCCATATATAAATATGAGTAAATAAGATCATGCAATGATAAATATATATGAATAAATAAATGTAAATACATATAATAATTGACAAATATACATATATACAAAAATATATACAAGTTCTTTATTGGTGTCGCCAACCGCGGGAATGCAAATGATTTCGAAAGGATATATACACTCATGGACAAAACTTTGCAGAGCCAAAATGTCCTTTAGGGAGAGGTGTTCTCTTAACAGAGAGTTGTTAAATAGTAAAATGATAATTTTGCAAATTAAAACTGTACTTTATAGAGAGGTGTCCTATAGCGCGAGTGTCCGCTAAAGGGAGGTTCTACTGTATATTTATAACATAAGATTGTTATACATCTTATAAGTAGTTGAGAAATCCTGGAGAAAGGAAGAAGTACTGGAAGTTACGGATGGGTAACTCGAGGCTAATTGGACAACGTGATGCGTATCGCGTTCGGTCACCCTGCAGCTCTGCTCGGCAACACTGGCAATTATTGACATCACAGAGTGCTACTGGAGGTTTTAATTTGATTTTTTTTTATTATTTATATATCGGAGTATTATATACACGGGAATATATGTTATATATATACAAAGATGACTGGATCCTACACCATAACAATGCCCGCCCTCACACAGCGCACTTGGTGACGAGTTTTTTTTTTTGGCAAAAAACGGAACAGAAATCCTACCTCAACCACCCTATTCCCCAGACATCGCACCAAATGACTTTTTCCTGTTCCCCAAACTTAAAGCAGTTCTAAAAGGAAGACATTTTGACACTAGGGATGACATAATTGAAAAATCGCTGTTGGCATTGAAGAGCATTCCAAAAGAGTCCTATAAAAACTGTTTCGACAATTTGGAGAAACGATGGCAAGGGGGGGATTACTTTTAAAAGTTTTAATAATTAAAAAAAATATATATCTTACCTTTTTTTTATGGACCCAGTCCGGGAAGTTATGGGACATACCTTGTATATGTCTTTATAGAGAGACATGGTTATAGGCCTCCGTCTAGTCGAATTTAGGTGACACTATGGACAATAATTCTCCAATTTGATTTCTTAGTGACCATCACTCAAAGCTCTGGCACTCTTAGCAGACCATTGGGCTAATACACTCATGTACAAAACTTAAGGAAGGGGAAAGTCTTTGGTATTGTCGGTCGTCTATTTTATTTCAAGGAGAAAGATGCTATTTCATTCACACTTGGTTATCTCGTGTGTCTTCAATAAAGGTCACTCTAATATCTTTCAGAGTTATTATATGAATACCGATATACATGGTAAAAGGTAAAACTTCCTTAAGTTTTGTCAATGAGTGTATATATATTCAATTTAGCCAAGAGAATTGATTATATATAATATTTTGATTTAATTAATAAGGAATTAAGGGTTTCTTTTGGCGACATAGAAAGGAATTCTATAGCAGTTTGTATTTTTAAAATGGCGGCAAAATACTAGAGGAACTGTATATTAATCTTGGTATAGCATTACCAGAAGATACTGTTCGCTCAACATGGCGTCAGGTATCAAATGATATATAAACAACATGGCGGCAGGTAAAGTATCAAAAGAAACTAACAAACTATTCAAAATGGCGTCAAATGAAGAATCAGAAGAAACTAACAAATTATTCAAAATGGAGTCAAATAAAAATTATCAGAAGAAACTAACAAACTATTCGAAATGGCGACAAATAAAATATCAGAAAAAAACTAACAAACTATTCAAAATGGCGCCAAATAAAATATCAGAAGATCCTAACAACCCATCCAAAATGGCTGCCATGTAACATGACACATTGTTTGGACGCCGTCTGTGAAGTGGTATCAAGTGTTGTTTACACCTTATGTTTCCAGACGATACTTTGTTGTTTACATTTTTATTCTCTTACATCAAAAAATGTAACTTTATTTAATTTTCGTAAGTATCATTATATTATATTTAAAAAGGAACAACTTGCAGATGGAAGAACAACTGGCCAATCCCCCCTTCTCCTTCAATGTCTTCCTCTACTGAGCCACATGGTGTCTCCATATCTCCCTCCTTCAGTGACTTCCTCTACTGAGCCACATGGTGTCTCCATATCTCCCTCCTTCAGTGACTTCCTCTACTGAGGGTGGGCCACATGGTCTCTCCATATCTCCCTCCTTCAGTGACTTCCTCTACTGAGGGTGGACCACATGGTCTCTCCATATCTCCCTCCTTCAGTACCTTCCTCTACTGAGGGTGGGCCACATGGTCTCTCCATATCTCCCTCCTTCAGTGACTTCCTCTACTGAGGGTGGGCCACATGGTCTCTCCATATCTCCCTCCTTCAGTGACTTCCTCTACTGAGGCTGGGCCACATGGTGTCTCCATATCTCCCTCCTCAATGCCTTCCTCTACTGAGGGTGGACCACATGGTCTCTCCATATCTCCCTCCTTCAGTGACTTCCTCTACTGAGGGTGGGTCATATGGTCTCTCCGTATCTCCCTCCTTCAATGTCTTTCTCTACTGAGGGTGGACCACATGGTCTCTCCATATCTCCCTCCTTCAGTGACTTCCTCTACTGAGGCTGGGCCACATGGTCTCTCCATATCTCCCTCCTTCAGTGTCTTCTTTTACTGAGGGTGGGCCACATGGTGTCTCCATATCTCCCTCCTTCAGTGTCTTCTTTTACTGAGGGTGGGCCACATGGTCTCTCCGTATCTCCCTCCTTCAGTGTCTTCTTTTACTGAGGGTGGGCCACATGGTGTCTCCATATCTCCCTCCTTCAGTGTCTTCTTTTACTGAGGGTGGGCCACATGGTCTCTCCATATTTCCCTCCGCCATCCTCTTCATCTCCTCGTGTCGTCCAGTCCATTGTTTTAGATCGTCTGTGTATCCCTGTCTTCCCCTCGATCTCTTCCCCCGGAGCATTCCCTCCAACACTCTCAGCAATGTCTCTCCTGCTGATCCGCTCATCACATGTCCAGCAAGCGTCGTTGTTTTATGAACTTTATCAGCTGTGTGTATGGGAATCATTATTCTTTTCTTAATTGTGCTAAAACAACAACAAGATGTAAAACACACACTTCACACCTCAATACAACAGACAACAATGAGTTCTGCCATCAAAGTTGGAACATGACTCTGCGAGTTGAAATATCTTAAGCTAACAAGAAACCACATCTACAAGATAAGGTCACTCTATCTTATTGTTCTGTAGGCTTCGCCACACTCGATATTATCACAAAACTCACTGTTGGGTAATACCTGAAACATTGGAAAATTTTTAAATATATTTATATTGTCATATAGCAAATTAGGAAAGACACATTTCAAGATGACACAGTCATTTATTTGATATAATATAATATTTAATAATATAATTATAATATATATTATAATATTATAATAATAAAAAATAAAATATAATATAATCCGCCTTTGCCGGTCCCAAGCCCGGATGAAAAAGGAGGAGGGGGAGCAGTAACAAGCTCACTAAAAAACCTGGGTTCAGCTGGCCCAGCTGATAGTACCCTGTAAGGACGCCTAATCTAGGAATACAGGATGAGCAGCGTTTGTACTCCATGTTAGGAGCGGCTGCACATGGCGTCTGTTCCTCATGTCAGAGGCGGCCATTTCTTTTGGAGCTAAGTCAGTGGCCTGCCACTGAGTAGTGATCCCAGTCTTAATGACAAAGGCATTCTACTTCACCCAGTCATGATGGTTGTCAAATACCATCAAGGGTAACAACTTGATACCCTAATGATTGAGTGGAGATAAGAAAGAAGAAGAAGAAGACAAATCAATATTTTTATGGAATATAAGAGAAGCAATCAGATAAGTTTACAGAGAGGAAAATTTATGTGGGAACAATTTACACTCATGGACAAAACTTAAGGAAGTTGTATCTATTAGCATGTATATCGGGATTCAGACAATACACTCATGGACAAAACTTAAGGAAGTTGTACCTTTTAGCATGTATATCGGGATTCAGACAATACACTCATGTACAAAACTTAAGGAAGTTGTACCTTTTAGCATGTATATCGGGATTCAGACAATACACTCATGGACAAAACTTAAGGAAGTTGTATCTTTTAGCATGTATATCGGGATTCAGACAATACACTCATGGACAAAACTTAAGTAAGTTGTACCTTTTAGCATGTATATCGGGATTCAGACAATACACTCATGTACAAAACTTAAGGAAGTTGTACCTTTTAGCATGTATATCGGGATTCAGACAATATACTCATGGACAAAACTTAAGGAAGTTGTATCTTTTAGCATGTATATCGGTATTCAGACAATACACTTATGGACAAAACTTAAGGAAGTTGTACCTTTTAACATGTATATCGGGATTCAGACAATAACACTGAAAGATATTACAGTGACCTTTATTGAAGACACACGAGATAACCAAGTGTGATCAGCCTCTGTCTCCTTGAAATAAACAACACCGACGATATCAAAATATGAAACTTCCATCGATTCAAGGATAGAGTTACGCTTCCCTGAGACGGTTCAGATTCCAAACCGAAGTTTCAGGAAATTTGGTTTCTCTTCATAGAAATCTCTTTCAGTGGAGTTCTACTGATAGTTACTAGAAAGACATCTCCTGTGATCGTTAAACTAAAAGTTACTTATAGCTTGCGCCATCTATATTGCCACGTGGAAAATTAGGGAAGACAAAAACTTCAGAAGGATACAACAATTTATTTCAGGCAAGGACAAACTATGAATGGTAAACAAAAGATAAACCACGAGGGAAATTTACAGAGTAGTAAAGTATAATCATAAAAATAACCATTCTGTTAATAAAAATAATAAAATTAATAAATAGTTTATTACAATATGCATAAATGTTAAGTAATCGTTGATTTAAAATTTTTGCAGAATTGGTCAAATACCCATTCTTGATTAATCAAGAAAAGCTAACCATGTACGCGTTTCGGGCTGTTGGTTCTCATCAGCTTAATGCAAGCTGTACCTCAATGACCAAACAAAGCTGGTCTTTTTGAGGTTTCCTAAAAAATCAAGAAATGGATATATATGTCCGTAAGGGCGTGAGAATTTATTCCGATAGATAATGCAAGCCATCTGCAACTTTTAGTTATACGATCAGAAGATGTATTTTTCTCAATTATTCAAAATGCTCGCAGTACAATTTCAATTTTGACGTGACAACGTCTTAAATTAGGTTGCGGCTGGGAGTCACTTATGAAAAAGTGTAACGCCCGGTAACGTTACGATGAGTCACCGAACGAGAGTGCTGCGCGCGCAGCGCTAGAGAATTAGGCGCAATGAATCGGCGCATGCTTGTCTCTGTCTTTGTCTTTCTCGAACGTTCTTGGCGTTGGAAAAACAAGAAAGCGTCATAATACAAGTTCACACGTGTGGTTAAAGTATCGTCAGCTGTGTCTGTAGTGAAAATGTGGAGTGCTTAGATTCGTCATTTACAACAACTACAACAATAAAGGTAAATAATTGTACACTGATATTTCATTATCGTAAACTATGATTGATTGATTAATTGTTAGATTGACACAAAAGTTGAGAAACTGAGTTTATAGGTTATGTCATACTATTGATAAATGTTGATAGTGTTAAGTAAATTATTAGTTTAAAATTAATTAATTAATTAATTATTATTTTACAAATTTTAAATAGTTTCAAATTTATTTAGCAAAAATGTACATCATAACAGAAAAGGACTCTCCATTGGTTTTCAAACATGGCCGAGATGGAAACGACTCACAGACTACTCGAGATATTCGCAATGAATACTTACGACTTCGTGGACACACTCTAGATACAATTACCAAACAAGCCGTAAAATTCTGTGACGACGCAACCGACGCTGGACAACTTATTGTAACGAACATCAACTGTCAAAGTTTAAGTGCCCATGCCGCGGACATTGAAACAGATACAGTGATACCACGATCAGACTATTTAGTATTGACTGAAACGTGGATGCGCGACACTTGTGAACCAACTCCAATCAAGGGTTATGGGTGCGTATCCAGGGAAAATAATCGACCTAACTCAGATACCAACGCGGCTGGTGGAGTGGCGATCTATCGTAAATTATCATCGACATCTCGGCGGAAGTGTTCCAAGTTGCGATTACAGACGTAACTCGTGTCATTAAAACCAAGGGTGACATGTGCATGACTGAAGTTACTTGCTTCGCCGCTAATACTAGCTTCAAGTTTATACTCGGTGCTGTATATATTCATCCAGGAGCTAGTATGCAGGATATTGGAATGTTACTATGGCAAGGACTCGGTCCGTACATTCACAACAGCCAGTACGTGCCACCGTTCGTGCAAATTGATTCTAGTATACCGATTCTTCTGTGTGGTGATTTTAACAAAAACGTAAAGCCTGACAACTCGTTTCTTAATTTCATGAAAAATACGTATAATCTTGATTGCGTATCAAACGTTTCTAAGTCAACTACGTTAAAAGGAACAACTATCGACTTGACTTTCGCAAGACACATTACAGCAGAAACACTTCCTTTCATTTCATATTTCTCCTATCATCGTCCTATCCTCAACAAAATCACTCAAATAGGAATTAGTTAAGTTTAAGTTTACATGTACAATGTTTTAGTAAACAAAATATATTTCTATAGTTAAAATTTGTGCAATTCTTATTTTCATTCAATTCCTTGTTCCTATTGTGCATTTTAATTATATTCATATCAATAAATATTCTACCGTTGTCACGTAAAATCTTCGCCCGTAAAACCGACTTTACAGGCAACCATTGTTTTTTGCAACTCTCCGGTAAGAGGACACCTCTACCTAAAGGACACGTTAGCTCTGTAATTAGGTGTTGTACTTTACAGAGAGGTAGTTCTACTGTAGTTACAAAACAAACAAATGAAAACATCCAATGGCCTGAACTCGTAAGACTAGTAAGAATATCAAAAATACACTCATGGAGAAAGCTTGAGGAAAGTGATGTTGCCGGGGCATCTTTTATACTATTTTTTTCTATCGCTAATGTCTAGAGAAAGATGGACTCCTTAGAGAGTGGAGTTTCATAGAGCTGGTTCTTTTAAACGCTCAAAATTTTGAAGAGTTCTCTTTCTTAAATTAATATAACTTAAGGAAATGAAAAGTCTTTGATGTGGCCGGTCATCTGTTTTTTTTTTTTTGAAGGAGACAGAGAGGCAATTTTGTTTACACTAGGTTATCTCGTGTGTTTTCAATAAAGGTCACTGTAATATATTTTAGAGTTATTGTCTGAATCCCGATATACATGCTAAAAGGTACAACTTCCTTAAGGTTTGTCCATGAGTGTATTGTCTGAATCCTGATATACATGCTAAAAGGTATAACTTCCTTAAGTTTTGTCCATGAGTGTATTGTCTGAATCCCGATATACATGCTGAAAGGTACAACTTCCTTAAGGTTTGTCCATGAGTGTATTGTCTGAATCCCGATATACATGCTAAAAGGTATAACTTCCTTAAGTTTTGTCCATGAGTGTATTGTCTCAATCCCGATATACATGCTATAAGGTATAACTTCCTTAAGTTTTGTCCATGAGTGTATTGTCTCAATCCCGATATACATGCTATAAGGTATAACTTCCTTAAGTTTTGTCCATGAGTGTATTGTCTCAATCCCGATATACATGCTAAAAAGTACAACTTCCTTAAGTTTTTTCCATGAGTGTATTGTCTCAATCCCGATATACATGCTATAAGGTATAACTTCCTTAAGTTTTGTCCATGAGTGTATTGTCTGAATCCCGATATACATGCTAAAAGGTACAACTTCCTTAAGTTTTGTCCATGAGTGTATTGTCTGAATCCCGATATACATGCTAAAAGGTACAACTTCCTTAAGTTTTGTCCATGAATGTATTGTCTGAATCCCGATATACATGCTATAAGGTACAACTTCCTTAAGTTTTGTCCATGAGTGTATTGTCTCAATCCCGATATACATGCTATAAGGTACAACTTCCTTAAGTTTTGTCCATGAGTGTATTTTTTACCATTTTTTTAATTTTTGGATTTGTGGATAAAAATTAATATAAAATTAACTTATTTACTGATTTTTAAATGCGTATTAACGTTCTTTTTTCTGTGGAAAATAGACACTTCGGCCAGTTAGAGTTTTTTTTTCTTAACGTTACAACAAAATTTTTTTTCTTCGTCAGGATAAAATAAATAAAAATAAAGCATTTGGCAAGACGTTAAAATTTGTTCTAACATTTATTTGTTAAAAAAAAAAACGGTATGAGAAAAATTATTTTATCAAATTTTCTCTTCCAAAGTCCAAAAAGACAGAAATGCACTGTTATTTGAAAGAGTTTCAACTGTAAACACAGAGTCAAAGTTCGAGGATAATAATGCAGTGTTGCAAGATTCAATTAGGAGAGGGTTCTCAACGAGGTATACTCTAGCGGCCGTCCTGGAGGCACTGACCCTCCTCTAGGACAGCTTCCCATTGGTCAGAAGGCCAGCCAACCACCGCACAATGAGTTCCATTGTTTAGGATTCTCCCCAGCAGTATTATTGTCCTATAAATCAGATAGCTTTATGTCCTACCCACACATAGCCGGTATTGTTTACCTTTGTACATAGTGTGGTAGAGACTCGTGGTACTGGTTGTACTGTAAGTACACTACGTGTCTACACATGTAGTACCAGGCCATGGTGGGTTGTAGATGATTGTGATTGCTTGTAATGTTAAGTACACCACATATCTACATGTAGTACCAGGCCATTATAATCGTGGTGGGTAGAGGGTTGTGAGTGATTGTACTGTAGGTACACCACATGTCTACATATGTAGTACTAGGTCATGGTGGGTGTACATGCGTATACACATGTAGTACTAGACTATAGGGGATAGATATTTGTGAACTATACGTCTACATGAGAGGACACTCGCGCTAGTGGACACCGCTCTACAAAGGACAGTTTTCATTGTCAAATATTACTGTTTTTACTATATAGCGCGCAACTCTTCAGTAAGAGGACACCTCTCACTAAAGGATACTTTGACTCTTCAATTAGGTGTCCTTTACAAGGAGGTTGTTCTATTGTATTACTATTATTCCTGCATTTACACCACGTTTCTGTGCTTGAAGAATCTGTATAAGATTAAAAGGTCTTAATAAAGCTTTTGTTGTTGTTGAATTCGACGGTTATTTAAGGAATCTCAATTCATGTTTTAAACTTTCTGTATTCACTCTTGAAGCCAATCTCCGTGTCCCTATGTCCATTCAAACATCAGTCCCTATATACAATGAATGAAGACATCAAGGCGCGAAAGTTTCTTTTCACAAATAAATAAAACTCTTCTGCTGCCCTTACTGCGATGAAAAAAAATTGGGAAGGCTTGGATAATCAATGGTGAACCCTCCCAAAGGTTTCGCCAATGTAATATACCAGACCGCTTCTTTAGAGCTCTAATACTGTATTGGATTATTCTGCTTATATATGCTACACTGAAGGGTGGAATCTTAGAAATGGTATTTAAACAAATTATGGATATAAGCTTTTAGGACAGTAGAATTACATGTGAATATAGTCCCTATGGCGGTGATGAATAAATGACAAATATCAAAAAACGAAACTATTTTAGACGCGTATGATTCTTTTAAAAATAAAACAATTTATACTGCCTTTACTGCAATGGAAAAATTAATGGGAGGGCCTGGCTCATCAGTGGTGAACCCTCCCAGCGGTTTCGCCAGTTTAATCTACACATTTTGATAACAGATGGCGCGCTAATGCATCATAAATGACAGCTGTATTTAACATAGTATTCCATGAGGATCCTTGGAAGGAATGTACGTTGCTTCTCAGGGTCCTAAGTCGTTGGATCAATCAGTTCTTATTTAAAGATATTGTCATGTAAAAAATTAGGAAAAAAAACCCTCAGAATAGCACACAGAGCCACCATTTAATGTAAAACGAAATTATTATTTATAAAATACCAGTGAGAGGTAAAGATAAAAGTTTAAAGAGTAGCTAAAATGAATAAAATTGTAAATATGCTTATAGACAAAACTCAAGAAAGTTTCATGTATTTTGATGTCACCGGTTGTCTATTTTTTTAAGGAGACAGAGGTTGTTCACACTTGGTTATCTCGTGTGTCTTCAATAAAGGTTACTGTAATATCTTTCAGAGTTATTGTCTGGATCCCGATATACATGGTAAAAGGTACAACTTCCTTAAGTTTTGTCCATAAGTGTATTTGTCTGAATCCCGATATGCATACTAAAAGGTACAACTTCCTCAATTTTGTCCATGAGTGTATTGTCTGAATCCCAATATACATGCTGAAAGGTACAACTTAAGTTTTGTCCATGAGGGTATTGTCTGAATCCCGATATACATGCTAAAAGGTACAACTTCCTTAAGTTTTGTCCATAAGTGTATTTGTCTGAATCCCGATATGCATACTAAAAGGTACAACTTCCTCAATTTTGTCCATGAGTGTATTGTCTGAATCCCAATATACATGCTGAAAGGTACAACTTAAGTTTTGTCCATGAGGGTATTGTCTGAATCCCGATATACATGCTAAAAGGTACAACTTACTTAAGTTTTGTCCATGAGTGTATTGTCTGAATCCCGATATACATGGTAAAAGATACAACTTCCTTAAGTTATGTCCATGAGTGTATTGTCTGAATCCCGATATACATGCTAAAAGGTACAACTTCCTTAAGTTTTGTCCATGAGTGTATTGTCTGAATCCCGATATACATGTTAAAAGATACAACTTCCTTAAGTTTTGTCCATGAGTGTATTGTCTGAATCCCGATATACATGGTAAAAGATACAACTTCCTTAAGTTATGTCCATGAGTGTATTTTGCTGCAATATTATTGTAACCCTCGCTGTGATTTAAATATATTTTGTTTATTCTGTGAGCATAAAATATCATCTATGTGACCTCATACTTTTTAAGCATTGTTATTTTTTTTAGTCTTAGTGTATATGGGCAGTAAAATCTATTTTAATTCTGATTAAAGGACTCTTTGACAAAGAAATAATTAGTAGAGATATCGAAATAGGGAAATCATACAAGTTTATGGTTGCGAAATCTAAAAAAAAAAATCGATTTAGTAAAAAATATAAATATTCGAGGTGTAGGAATCGGAAGTCGAAAAATTGGAGAGAAGGGGACTTCAGGAATCGGTTTAACCATGGAGATAAACACCACCACCAGGAATCGGAAGTATTTATTGAACATTCTGTTATGTAAATTCCAATGGGTTACCACATATCTTTGAGCCATGATCGTAGATGATAAAACATATCACATACACAAAGCCTTTATTAAAAATAAAAATGGCATACCCTGACCAGGAGCACATGTGCTTTACAGAAGGCAGAGCGCCATCTGGTGGAACAGAAATCAACTAAACATTGCTTTAGCCTGTTCCCTGATAATTTGCCAACCCAATTTCTTGATAAATCAAGAAAAGCCATTCACGAACGCGTTTCGCGCTTTTGGCGCTCGTCAGCGTGGAGTAGGGTGTACCACTGCAACCAAAAATATTTTTTTTGGCCCCAGAGGCTTCTTGAAAAACCAAGAAATGGGTATTTAAGGCCAAACTTGCGTAAATATGCTTAACACATGAAAAATGAAAGAAAAAAAAAAAGATAAAAAGATCAGGTGTTGAAATCAAAAATAAAAATGGCATATCCTGACCAGGAGCACATGTGCTTTATAGAAGACAGAGCGCCATCTGGTGGAACGGAAATCAACTAATCATTGATTTAGCCTGTTCCTTTATTAAGACACCAGTCAGATTTTTCTCTCTCTCATTGCCGGCTTGCAACGATATCCTCACGATGATCAATCACTATCATGTAGTGGAGGAGTTCCTACTTACTGCTTTGTAAAAGTTATATAGGGACAACCATTATACTTGATATGGCGCTGGTAAGAGTCGGTGGACGAGTGGGTAACACCCTCGATTCCCGACAGCCATGAACCGGGATTGTATCCCACGTTAACATTTTGTTTTAATATGTGAATAACGTTCACATTCATTGTTGTAAATATCATAAACTGGGTTGCTCTTGTTGAGCGATACCTAATAAAGTGATTTTGGAATCGAACCGAATACTTTTTACTGAGGTAAGTTGGCTGTCTTTTATGTACGTTAACTTAGCGTTTTAATTTATTTAAGGTCAAACACAATCTTTTAATAAGCCAAACAGTTCATTAACACTATATGAAGTAATTTATAATACAATATAATACGGATTATGATTGTAGAACGACATTTGAAAATTATCCCGCATGTGTTTCTTTTAAACGAAAATTCGAAATTTATTTTAAGAAGAAATAACGATTATTTCTATCCTTAGGGATGAAGTATGAAAGGATGAATTGTGAAGAGTAACGATAAACAGAAAAATAAAAGTGTCCAGGGATGGGAATTATTCAAATTATTTTTTTCTGTTCATCATTACCCTTTACAATTCATCCTTTCATACTTCATCCCTAAGGTTGGAAATAATCGTTATTTCTTCTTAAAATAAATTTCGATTTTTCGTTCAAAAGAAACACATGCGGGATAATTTTAAAATGTCGTTTTACAGTTTATTGACAAGTTACGAACTTTTAATGTTTATGTATTGTACCTCGCTTGTAACGTATTAATAACCTTTGGCTTCTTACAAGATTGTGTTTGACTTTAAATAAATGACAACGCCAAGTTAACGTTACAGTTTACTTTTGAGAAGAACATCTCTCTTGATAAAAACCTATCAGAAGATGACAATGTGTCAACTTGTACATGTTGGTATCTAGTAGGTCGCCAACATCCTGTGTTACTTTGTTCTAATTGGCTGTTGATGGCATTTGATGTCATGTCGGACAGCGAGGTAGGTCCGTCCATTTAGCTCTCTTTAACACTTTTCTAAAGTTATCTATATATAGAGTTTGTTGGGTCATTTTTAGATCTCTTTTTTAAATCTTTTCTTGAAAATTATCTAGAGTTTTTTGGGCCACTTTCACCTCTATTTTCTCCTATAGTTTGGTGGGTCATTTCTAGCAGTCTTTTCTTTAACTCTTTTCTGAAGTTATCTAGAGTTTGGTGGGTTATTTTTAGATATCTTTTTGAAATCTTTTCTAAAGTTATCTAGAGTTTGATGGGCCATTTATAGCTCTCTTCTCTTTAAACCTTTTCTAAAGTTATCTAGAATTTTGGTAGGTTACTTTTAGATATCTTCTTCAATCTTTTCTAAAGCTGTTTGGTGGGCTAGATATATGGCCACAGAGTTTTCCCACATGTGTTATAACACCGTTATCTTAAATAAAATTTTATGAGTCCCACGTCCAAATCTTCATTTCAAAGAAATGGATGATCACTATTGTGTTTCCATATTCCACATTCTCGTAGAGAATTTTGGATTTCAGAGGATGGTTAGATAGAACTTAGAATAACCTCTTGATTTCCGAACATTTTATTTATTTATTTAACAGTTGCAAAGGCACGCCATATCCACAATTAGAATAATTACGTGTAAATCTGAAATTATATACAAATCAAATCATTGTGAAATAAACATAATTAAACATTGGGAAGCACGCAAATTACACATTCAATATCAAATTTTGCATTTAGTAATTAGAAATAGTAGCTTGAAATATGTACAGTCAACATTTTCGCCTTAAAATATACAGCCTGCAGAATTTCCGAACATTGTTGGAATGTAACTACCGCTTATTTTTCCATGTTTCAAACATCAGTGAGATGTGACAGTCACATGTCTGTTTGATGTTTCCAACATAATTGAGATGTGACAGCTCTTGTATCTTCCATAACTCCAGCACCAATGCTATATGACAACTCCCTGTAATGTCTCCAGAATCAGTGTGATGTGACAATGCTGTAACTGTCACAGGGGGAGATCGGGTTTGCGACACTACCTGACCAAGTCCACCGTAAATCTGTCAAGAAAGGTTTCGACTTCACCCTGATGGTTGTAGGTAAGTTAACTTTTGACTTTTCTTAGAATTCTTAATGAAACTGATTCCAAGAAAATTATAATTAAACATTATATTTAACACAAAGCAAAAACGCGCCATCTATACATATAAAATGAAAGGCTTTAAAAACACGAATGTTTCTTTTATACATAATACAAACTTCTATTGTCCTTACTGCGATGAAAAATATATATTCGGAGTGCTTGGTTCATCAGTGGTGAATCCTCCCAGCGTTTTCGCCAATTTAATTCACCAGACCGCTTCTCAGAGCTCTAATACTGTATTGGATCATTCTGCTTATATATGCTACACTGAAGGATGGAATCTCAGAAATGGTTTTCAAGAAACATTTAGACATAAGCTTATAAGACAGTAGAATTATATTCAAAAAAAAATATATTTATTGATTTACTAGAGAGAGAACAAAATATAAAAGAGAAACTAATACAAAGGAACTTTTTTTCTTTCTCTTTCGGTTAGCGCCTATTAACTGGTGATCTTACACACATACTCTGTGGGTATAATTAATCAATTAAAATATATATACAACATTAACTCCCTCCAGTACTTCACATACCTTCATCTTATTCATCAATTATATTATGATGCATAGCGCGCCATCTGTTATGAATATTTGAAACTATTATAGACGTGTAAAATACCCATTCCAAGAGTCTAGCAACAGTATCACTATAAAAGGAAGTTCCAAAAATGCAATATAACAGCGGTATGGTAGATTAAACTGGCGAAACCGCTGGGAGGGTTCATTACTGATGAGCCAGGCCCTCCCATTAATTTTTCCATTGCAGTAAGGGCTGTAGAAATTGTTTGTTTTTAAAAAGAATCATACGCGTCTATAATAGTTTAGAATATTCATAGCAATCAATATATCAACGTTTATATCTTTCTATTGTTACAGCCGTGAAAGGTGTTGACGATTACTTAAAGTTCGTAGAGAGCTATGGAAAATGGCGTCCTATTTTAAAACAGACGATCACAATTTGTAACTGTTTTTCTTTGCAACGTTCATTTAGAACTTTAAACTCATTAATTTGTGGATGGTAATTATTACAATGGATATTGATCTAAAAAAAGAAAAGGCTGCTTCTTCCATAAAGTTCGTAGAGAGCAATGGAAAATGGCGCCCTATTTTAAAACAGACGATCACAATTTGTAACTGTTTCATTACAACGTTCATTTATAATTTTTTAATTCATTAATTTATGTTTTGAAACTATGAAGAAATAATATTGACATTAAAATAAAAGGTTACCTTTTTCATTAAAATACACTCATAAACAAAACATATGAAAGTTGAAAGTCTTTGGTGTCGCCGGTTGTCTATATTTTTTGGAATAGGCAGAGGAAATTTTGTTCACACTTGGTTATCTTGTGTGTCTTCAATAAAGGTCATTGTAATATAAGTCGACTCTTGATAATTTGAAGCTAAAGGGACCAGAGAAAATTTTCAATTTATCAAGAGTTCAAAATAACAGGAGTTTAAACAACAAAGAGGGAGGGAGGGGAAAAATCAAGTAAACAAGAGTTTGAAGTTTTGGCAGTTTCGGGATATACATACTATGTTGATACAAGATTAAATAAATTAATTACCGCAATTTTTAAAGTATAAATTTATTGGGAGCTTTCGGGTCTTGCCCTTTCTCAAGAGTTATTTTAAAGGACGTCATATAGTCCGAAAGCTCACCAATATTATATCTCATTAATACAGAATATCGTCACCGTTATTTTTTATTCCTTTTTAGCCAACATATTATAAATATGCAAACATAGTAAATATGTAAAATGGGGGAAAAACTGTGAGGTCACTGGTGATATGTAACGGTGGATGAATATTTGGACCATTGACCGGAAATTCCATTCTGCTCACTTCCATTCTGCTAACAGTCACGGAAATGTCCCAATTTGGACTTATAAACTGATCCCACTGAAAATAGAGAGAATTTCCACATTCGGTCATAATATTGGATTGATTGAAGAGTACATGTGTGAAAGCTTTATATTGTAACGTAGAAAATCAGGAAAGACAAACTTCAGGATGACACAGAAATTTATTTAAGGCAAGAGTAAAAAAATCAACATTTTATACCAATGAGGGAAGTGACCAGAGTAACAAAATATAAATACACCAATAACTCGCTTTGCGTCGTTTCGTTTTGCGTTTTTTTTCGAAGTTGCGTTGCTGCTTAATTTTTACTGATTTTCACTGTGCGTCGTTAGATTTTCGAAGTTGCGTTGTTTTGGATTCGAGTCTTTAATTTTTTTTTTTTGAATTTTTTTCCTAAAATATGGCAAAACCTTTGTTTTTGATTGCGCCTTCACATATTTTTACTTTGTGTCGTGTTTTTTTTTGGAACGTAACCCCGACACAAAGCGAGGTATGGGTGTATTAAAAAATAATAATAATCTGTACGTAAAATATAATAAATACTTTGTTACAATATATAGATCCCGTGTGGATCTCATGGAATAAAGTCCGCCCTAGACTGACGAGGGCCATTAGCCCGAAACCATGGTCTCTAGGTGGACGCTTCTCAGTTTGCCAAAGCTGGTGTTGTGGCTTTGTCACCGACCTGAAGCCGCTAGTTTGCGGAGACGGCCAATAGATGGCGTCCAGTTTTGACGGGAGAGGCGACGTGACCGCAAACTAAATATACAAATGTAACTATACTACTCTGATCAAAAAGTTTCGACACTTTGCTCATAAAATCCTGAAAACTCAATATATTTACTCCCGGTTTGTGGCAAACGCAAGCGTCGCCCTTGGCTTGGAGACCTGCCAATTTTCAAAAATCACGCGCCACAACAGCGCGAGCAGCGGCTGTTCGAAGTGAAGCCATTTTGCCCGTGCTTCGATTTCGTTAGTCACCGAAATGGAGGATCAACGAATTTGCATCAAGTTCTGTGTGAAAAACGGATTCAAGGGTGCCGAAATTTTTTGGATGTTGCAAACAGCCTACGGGGATGCCGTCATGAGCCGAAGACGAGTTTTCGAGTGGTACAAGCGCTTCAAGGAGGGTCGGAAAGAGACTGCCGACAACGAGCGTTTTTTTAACTTATGAACAAAGTGTCGAAACTTTTTGATCCGAGTAGTATATATAAAAGATAGAAAGAAAGCGCCAGGGAAGTTTGTCGTTTCCACTTCCAGACAACCTTGACTTGTTATCTCTGAATGGACGGAAGGTGTAATTGGCTCCAGTATGATGTGATACTCAGCGGATTGGATATTGGTTTGATAATGGATCTTATACCTGGCTGTCACTACTTTTCAGCAGTAAAATAAAAACTCGCCCAGATCCTTTATTAAATAGACAGTTCGTTAAATATACTTTTACATTTAGTAGTTGACGTCCTGTATCTGTTCTCGAATTTAATCAAGAAATGCTAATTTCTATTATTTATTTTTGCTTCTCCTTAGTACACGTGGTACAGGCCATGATAATCATGGTGGGTAGAAGAAGGCGACTGCTTTTACTGTAAGTGCACTACATGCCTACACATGTGAAAAATCAGTTCGACTTTGCACTTAAAAATATGCCAGAGCCCTGTTTGGTAACTTGCACTCGTTGGTGAGGTTGGACTTTTGCAAGAAACGGGGCCATTGGAGCATTTTTTTTAATCAGAAAAAAAGTGCCCAATGCGGGAATCGAACCCGGGTCGTAGCGGTCTAAAACCAACGGTTTAGACCATCCTTCCACCGACCCCCCATTCTATTAATTAATTATATTGATATAAGAAACCATTCACTTTTACAAATAAGATAAATCAGTGGATGAGTGGTTAAATCCCTCGATTCCCGACAGCCATGAACCGGGATAGAATCCCGTATTGGACACTTTGTTTTAATATATGAATAACTTTCATATATATTATTCATTGTTGTAAATATCATAAACTAGGTTGTTCTTTTTGAAGGGCATCTAGTAAAGTTATTTTGGAACAAGGAACTTTTTCAAATGAGATAACTTCCTATTCCCTTCTGCTATGTAAAAATGATTGATATGGCCTGGGTCATCGCTGTGGAACCCTCCCAAAACTTAAGGAAGTTGTACCTTTCAGCATGTATATCGGGATTCAGACAATACACTCATGGACAAAACTTAAGAAAGTTGTACCTTTCAGCATGTATATCGGGATTCAGACAATACACTCATGGACAAAACTTAAGGAAGTTGTACCTTTCAGCATGTATATCGGGATTCAGACAATACACTAATGGACAAAACTTAAGGAAGTTATACCTTTCAGCATGTATATCGGGATTCAGACAATACACTCATGGACAAAACTTAAGAAAGTTGTACCTTTCAGCATGTATATCGGGATTCAGACAATACACTCATGGACAAAACTTAAGAAAGTTGTACCTTTCAGCATGTATATCGGGATTCAGACAATACACTCATGGACAAAACTTAAGGAAGTTGTACCTTTCAGCATGTATATCGGGATTCAGACAATACACTAATGGACAAAACTTAAGGAAGTTGTACCTTTCAGCATGTATATCGGGATTCAGACAATACACTCATGGACAAAACTTAAGGAAGTTGTACCTTTCAGCATGTATATCGGGATTCAGACAATACACTCATGGACAAAACTTAAGGAAGTTGTACCTTTTAGCATGTATATCGGGATTCAGACAATACACTCATGGACAAAACTTAAGGAAGTTGTACCTTTCAGCATGTATATCGGGATTCAGACAATACACTCATGGACAAAACTTAAGGAAGTTGTACCTTTCAGCATGTATATCGGGATTCAGACAATACACTAATGGACAAAACTTAAGGAAGTTGTACCTTTCAGCATGTATATCGGGATTCAGACAATACACTAATGGACAAAACTTAAGGAAGTTGTACCTTTTAGCATGTATATATCGGGATTCAGACAATACACTCATGGACAAAACTTAAGGAAGTTGTACCTTTCAGCATGTATATCGGGATTCAGACAATACACTAATGGACAAAACTTAAGGAAGTTGTACCTTTCAGCATGTATATCGGGATTCAGATAATACACTCATGGACAAAACTTAAGGAAGTTGTACCTTTTAGCATGTATATCGGGATTCAGACAATACACTAATGGACAAAACTTAAGGAAGTTGTACCTTTCAGCATGTATATCGGGATTCAGACAATACACTAATGGACAAAACTTAAGGAAGTTGTACCTTTTAGCATGTATATATCGGGATTCAGACAATACACTCATGGACAAAACTTAAGGAAGTTGTACCTTTCAGCATGTATATCGGGATTCAGACAATACACTAATGGACAAAACTTAAGGAAGTTGTACCTTTCAGCATGTATATCGGGATTCAGACAATACACTAATGGACAAAACTTAAGGAAGTTGTACCTTTTAGCATGTATATATCGGGATTCAGACAATACACTCATGGACAAAACTTAAGGAAGTTGTACCTTTCAGCATGTATATATCGGGATTCAGACAATACACTCATGGACAAAACTTAAGGAAGTTGTACCTTTCAGCATGTATATCGGGATTCAGACAATACACTAATGGACAAAACTTAAGGAAGTTGTACCTTTCAGCATGTATATCGGGATTCAGACAATACACTAATGGACAAAACTTAAGGAAGTTGTACCTTTCAGCATGTATATCGGGATTCAGACAATACACTAATGGACAAAACTTAAGGAAGTTGTACCTTTTAGCATGTATATATCGGGATTCAGACAATACACTCATGGACAAAACTTAAGGAAGTTGTACCTTTCAGCATGTATATCGGGATTCAGACAATACACTAATGGACAAAACTTAAGGAAGTTGTACCTTTCAGCATGTGTATCGGGATTCAGATAATACACTCATGGACAAAACTTAAGGAAGTTGTACCTTTTAGCATGTATATATCGGGATTCAGACAATACACTAATGGACAAAACTTAAGGAAGTTGTACCTTTCAGCATGTATATCGGGATTCAGACAATACACTAATGGACAAAACTTAAGGAAGTTGTACCTTTTAGCATGTATATATCGGGATTCAGACAATACACTCATGGACAAAACTTAAGGAAGTTGTACCTTTCAGCATGTATATATCGGGATTCAGACAATACACTCATGGACAAAACTTAAGGAAGTTGTACCTTTCAGCATGTATATCGGGATTCAGACAATACACTAATGGACAAAACTTAAGGAAGTTGTACCTTTCAGCATGTATATCGGGATTCAGACAATACACTAATGGACAAAACTTAAGGAAGTTGTACCTTTCAGCATGTATATCGGGATTCAGACAATACACTAATGGACAAAACTTAAGGAAGTTGTACCTTTTAGCATGTATATATCGGGATTCAGACAATACACTCATGGACAAAACTTAAGGAAGTTGTACCTTTCAGCATGTATATCGGGATTCAGACAATACACTAATGGACAAAACTTAAGGAAGTTGTACCTTTCAGCATGTGTATCGGGATTCAGATAATACACTCATGGACAAAACTTAAGGAAGTTGTACCTTTTAGCATGTATATCGGGATTCAGACAATACACTCATGGACAAAACTTAAGGAAGTTGTACCTTTCAGCATGTATATCGGGATTCAGACAATACACTAATGGACAAAACTTAAGGAAGTTGTACCTTTCAGCATGTATATCGGGATTCAGACAATACACTAATGGACAAAACTTAAGGAAGTTGTACCTTTTAGCATGTATATATCGGGATTCAGACAATACACTCATGGACAAAACTTAAGGAAGTTGTACCTTTCAGCATGTATATATCGGGATCCAGACAATACACTCATGGACAAAACTTAAGGAAGTTGTACCTTTCAGCATGTATATATCGGGATTCAGACAATACACTCATGGACAAAACTTAAGGAAGTTGTACCTTTCAGCATGTATATATCGGGATTCAGACAATACACTCATGGACAAAACCTAAGGAAGTTGTACCTTTTAGCATGTATATCGGGATTCAGACAATACACTCATGGACAAAACTTAAGGAAGTTGTACCTTTCAGCATGTATATATCGGGATTCAGACAATACACTCATGGACAAAACTTAAGGAAGTTATACCTTTCAGCATGTATATCGGGATTCAGACAATACACTCATGGACAAAACTTAAGGAAGTTGTACCTTTCAGCATGTATATATCGGGATTCAGACAATACACTCATGGACAAAACTTAAGGAAGTTGTACCTTTTAGCATGTATATCGGGATTCAGACAATACACTCATGGACAAAACTTAAGGAAGTTGTACCTTTCAGCATGTATATATCGGGATTCAGACAATACACTCATGGACAAAACTTAAGGAAGTTATACCTTTCAGCATGTATATATCGGGATTCAGACAATACACTCATGGACAAAACTTAAGGAAGTTGTACCTTTTAGCATGTATATCGGGATTCAGACAATACACTCATGGACAAAACTTAAGGAAGTTGTACCTTTCAGCATGTATATATCGGGATTCAGACAATACACTCATGGACAAAACTTAAGGAAGTTGTACCTTTCAGCATGTATATATCGGGATTCAGACAATACACTCATGGACAAAACTTAAGGAAGTTGTACCTTTTAGCATGTATATCGGGATTCAGACAATACACTCATGGACAAAACTTAAGGAAGTTGTACCTTTTAGCATGTATATCGGGATTCAGACAATACACTCATGGACAAAACTTAAGGAAGTTATACCTTTTAGCATGTATATCGGGATTCAGACAATACACTCATGGACAAAACTTAAGGAAGTTGTACCTTTCAGCATGTATATATCGGGATTCAGACAATACACTCATGGACAAAACTTAAGGAAGTAATACCTTTCAGCATGTATATATCGGGATTCAGACAATACACTCATGGACAAAACTTAAGGAAGTTGTACCTTTTAGCATGTATATCGGGATTCAGACAATACACTCATGGACAAAACTTAAGGAAGTTGTACCTTTTAGCATGTATATCGGGATTCAGACAATACACTCATGGACAAAACTTAAGGAAGTTGTACCTTTCAGCATGTATATATCGGGATTCAGACAATACACTCATGGACAAAACTTAAGGAAGTTGTACCTTTTAGCATGTATATCGGGATTCAGACAATACACTCATGGACAAAACTTAAGGAAGTTGTACCTTTTAGCATGTATATCGGGATTCAGACAATACACTAATGGACAAAACTTAAGGAAGTTGTACCAGGTCTATTAGTATGAAACGCGAAAATTTTCAGTGAATTCAAAAGTTCACCAATTCCATACAACAAAAGATTTTTTTATTCAAAGTAATTGCCCTGATTAGCTATACACTCGGACCACCTTTCAGGCAATTTTCAAATTCCTTGTCTGAAAAAATATATTCCTTTTGAGTCGAACCAGTCAACAAGTCATTTTCGGAGTTCGTCTGAGTTCGAAAATTCCTGGTTTTTTAGGGCGTGTCCTAAAGATGTGAAAAGGTGGTAGTCCGACGGCGCTAAGTCTGGTGAGTACGGCGGGTTGGGTAAGAGTTCCCAGCCCAAGTCTTTTATGGTGTTATTGACCATCGTAGCGTTGTGGGCTGGAGAGTTGTCATGCTGCAGTATAAGCTTGTTGTGCTTTTCACGCCATTCCGGTATTTTTTCATTCAACGCCTCTCTCAAACTGTGCATTTGTTGTTCGTAACGACTAGTATTGACCGTTTCGCCAGTTTCAGGAGCTCGAAATATACTACGCCGGTCTGGTCCCACCATACGCAAAGCATTGCCTTTTTTTTCGAAGCGATTGGGCCTAGGCGTCTGTTTTGAAAATTGGCCGGGCAGGCCCCACGACATTTGGCGCGTAGGATTGCTGAAGTGGATCCATTTCTCATCAGAAGTTACGATTCGGTGAAAAATGACTCCTTTTCATGCCTGGCGAGCAGCCCTTCGCAGGTTACCAGACGCCGTTCTTGCTGCCTTTCGCTCAACTCGTGTGGGACCCATCTGGAAAGCTTTTGGGTCATTCCGAGGCTGTTTAAACGTAGGGAAACAGCACTTTGAGACACCTGGAGCTATTTCGCGAGTTTCTCCTGCGTTTGAGTACTGTTCTCATCCAACAAAGCTTGCAGTTCAGCGTCCTCGAACTTTTGGGGCGGTTTTCCACGTGGTTCATTATCAAGTTCGAAATCGCCACTTTGGATTTTTTTAAACCACCTGTAGCACTGCGATTTGCTCGGAGCGTGGTCGCCGTAAACTTCCTCGAGCATTCGGTGGGCTTTAGTGGCACTTTTCTTCCATTTGAAGGCGAACAACAAAACTTCCCGCAAATGAGAACTTTTTGGCTCAGAAATCGCCATTTTCCACAGGCTCCAGAAATTATCCACCATTTGAATTTTTCTAAAACTGCACGCGTGCTGATGCCAAGTGAGTCAAAAACAAAACGCCTTCAACAGCGCCACCGTCGGCTCAAATAAAATTGCACAGCGCCTTCTGGCGGCCATTTTCGCGTTTCATACTAATAGACCTGGTATCTTTTAGCATGTATATCGGGATTCAGATAATACACTCATGGACAAAACTTAAGGAAGTTGTACCTTTTAGCATGTATATCGGGATTCAGACAATACACTCATGGACAAAACTTAAGGAAGTTGTACCTTTCAGCATGTATATCGGGATTCAGACAATACACTCATGGACAAAACTTAAGGAAGTTGTACCTTTCAGCATGTATATCGGGATTCAGACAATACACTCATGGACAAAACTTAAGGAAGTTGTACCTTTCAGCATGTATATATCGGGATTCAGACAATACACTCATGGACAAAACTTAAGGAAGTTGTACCTTTTAGCATGTATATCGGGATTCAGACAATACATTCATGGACAAAACTTAAGGAAGTTGTACCTTTTAGCATGTATATATCGGGATTCAGACAATACATTCATGGACAAAACTTAAGGAAGTTGTACCTTTTAGCATGTATATAGGGATAATAACTCTGAAATATATAACAGTGACCTTTATTGAAGACACACGAGATAACCAAGTGTGAACAACCTCTGTCTCCTTCAAAAAGACAGACGACCGGCGACATCAAAGAATTCCACTTTCTTAAGGTTTATTCATTAGTATAGTATGTATTATTTTCTGTGAATTTGAAATTACATATAAAGAGACAAAATTAACGAACATTTATAGTGATATTTAAAAAAAAAAGCAGACGACTAAAACAAATATCCTGCAGACGAAGATTTACAGACGATCATTCTACAGCAATATATTTCATCTCCACAAAGTGGCTAAATTTAATTCTCCTTGACCCCTTAAAGAACCAATAATTCAGTGAATTTGTTCGGGTCAATCTGGACTAATGACCAGAATGTTTTTTTCCCTAATAATACTATTTCCGCCTTTTTATACGTTTTATTAGGAAAAAATATAATAGGATTTTTAAACCCTTCTACAAATATAAATTATTTAATGCTTTTTAGTTTGTATAGTTGCCAATAAATCTAAAACTAACGATTTTTCGATATTAATAAATATAACCTTTTTACTTGTGGAGATAAAAAAAGTACATCATTTATTGACTAGACTTTTATACCTCTCTCTATTATAATGTAAAAAGGTTCATGACAATTAGCCATGGCAACTAGGGGGGATCTGTAGAAGGGTGGTCTAAACCGTTGATTTTCGACCTCTACGACCCGGGTTCGATTCCCGCATTGGGCACTTTTTTATGATTAAAAAAAAATGCTCCAATGGCCCACGATTCTTGCAAAAGTCCAATCCCACCAGCGAGTGCAAGTAACCAAATGGGGCTCTGGCACATTTGTAAGTGCAAAGTCAAACTGCTTTTCACATGTGTAGATATGTGATTAACTTACAGTAAAAGCAGTCGCCAACTTCTACCCACCATGATTATCATGGCCTGTACCACATGTACTAGAGATAAGAGAAAAAAAAAAGCTGTGGTACAATAGTATATCATTTTAAAATAAAATAATTATTTAATTGATATTATACATAAAAGAGAAGTGTTAATAAGCAATGTACACACACACACGACACACACAATGAAAAACGTTCTTGTTTCAAAATAACTTTATTAAGTACCACTCAAAAAGAGCACAACCTAGCTTATGTTATTTACAATGAATATGTGGCGACCACACTTTGCTTCAGCGAGCGCGAACTGGGACAAAGTTTCAATACACATACTACGGGCAATAAAGTGGCGGCCCCACTATGCCTCGGCAAGCACGTGCTGGGAGAACACGTCACTACGCATGCGCGGGCGTCATCCGGAACTTTCTAGCGACTGGCGCGGTAAACAAGAAGGCTTGATCCCAACGGCCGTTACTTCTTTTCTCTTTATATATTTCTGGCTTTAAATAAATTAATTATAATTTTATCAGCGGTCACAAGCCACACCAACACAACCATCCCACAAATAATATGTACAGGTTCTTCACATATTAAAAAGTGTCCAATACGGGATTCGATCACGGTTCATAGCCATCGGAAATCAGATCCATGGACCTCTGGGTTATAGGCCCAGTACGCTTGAAAAACATTTAAAATACAAAACTCTATATAAAAAAGAGCATAAGTCAAAGATTAACTCTATTTTTTACATATAAAACAGATAATAATAATAAAAATAGACCTTACGCGTTCGTGGATGATTTTTCTTTGATTTATCAAGAAATTGGGTTGGCCAAATATCACGGAGCAAGTTAAATAAACGTTTAGTTTATTTTTGCTCCCCTAGATGGTGCTCTGCTATCTAAAAAGCACATGTGCTTTTGGTCAGGATATGCCTTCAGCTTCTTCTTTCTTATCTCCACTCAATCATATTAGGGTGTCAAGCTTGTAAAGCTTGAGACTTAACAACCATCATGATTGGGTGAAGTAGAATGCGTCTGCCTTTGTCATTAAGACTGGAAGCACTACTCAGTGCCAGGCCGACTTAGCTCCAAAAGAAATGGCCGCCTCTGACATGAGGAACAGACGCCATGTGCAGCTGCTCCTAACATGGAGTGCAGACACTGCTCAATCTGTATCCCTGGATTTGGAGCCCTTACAGGGTACTATCAGCCGGGCCAGCTGAACCCAGGTTTTTTAGTGAGCTTGTTACTGCTCCCCCTCCTCCTTTTGCATCCAGGCTTGGGACCGGCAAAGGCGGAGTTTTATGCCTTCATTATTTTTAAAAATAGATCTGTGAAATTATATCAGACTGAATTTCTTATATGCTCTGCGTATTTACTATTGAATACAGTAAAATGGTATTATGAATAAAATATGGACATATGCTTCTATGACTTTGTAAATGTACATCTTTAATTGATTTCAATCTACTGGATATTAATCAAACAAATGCTACAAGTTTCTGGAGATGAATTTCTTTATCGTTATTAAATATATTCTCAGGACAGGAGTACATAAAACGTATAAACGAGGTATAAAGGTTTATATGTTTCTAGGTACTCCTGTAGAAGGGCAGAGATGTCCGAAAACCTAAGAAAACATTTAATAAAGATAAAGGAACTCATCTCCAGAAACCTATAGCATTTGTTTGATTAAATGTATATATAAATTAAATTGCCTCGAGCAATGCTCTTCCGCATAAACACAAATAAGCTTTTATATTATGATACATTAGCGCGTAATTTGATATCAAAATTCGAAACTATTATAGACGCGTATGATTCTTTTTACAAATAAAACAATTTCTACTGCCCTTACTCCAATGAATGACCCTCACATTAATTTTTCATTGCAGTAAGATCAATAGAAATTATTTTATTTGTAAAAAGAATCATACGCGTCTATGTTATTATAGTTTTGAATTTTCATAACAAATAAGTTTGTCAAAGCCAATAGTTTATAATGATATTAAACATATTTTCTTGATACAGAATGACATAGCATTTTGTCATCTAAACATCGTACATGCATGTGAGTGTATGTGTGTGTGTGTGTATACCATTGCTAATTCGAACTCTTGATAAAAAATCCTACATATTAAACAAACAGATATATAAATGTAAAATTAATTTCCGAATTACACAAAGCATCCATTTTATATTTTAAAATAATTATTAAATAACGTGAGAACGTAACAAAAAAAAAAAGCAATTCTTAACTGTAAAAAACCATCATATATGTATAGATGGCGCGTTATTGCTTTGTGTTAACTTACAAATGTGCCAGAGCCCTGTTTGGTTACTTGCACACATAAACATTTCCTTCAGAGATTGTGTAAAGGAAGCGGACAAGATGGCTGACCTTGATTAATAGATTACATCACAATGCCGTGATCTTATGGGAATTATGGGATAGCTGAATCATTGGTCATGTGACTTTCACCATGTAGTCAATAGATTGCCTTACAGATTCCATTATTGAAGAGTTTTCATTATGGATCAAAATATCATATCATTAAAATACAAAATGTATCAGTTTCTAATCTTGTTTTCTGACCATTGATTTTATTTTCAATTAATTATTCCTTTTGAAATGCACTCATGGACAGAACTTATGGAAGTTGTACCTTTTAGCATGTATATCGGGATTCAGAAAATACACTCATGGACAAAACTTAAGGAGGTTGTACCTTTTAGCATGTATATCGGGATTCAGACAATACACTCATGAACAAAAACTTAAGTAATTTGTACCTTTCAGCATGTATATCGGGATTCAGACAATACACTCATGGACAAAACTTAAGAAAGTTGTACCTTGTATATCGGGATTCAGACAATACACTCATGGACAAAACTTAAGAAAGTTGTACCTTGTATATCGGGATTCAGACAATACACTCATGGACAAAACTTAAGAAAGTTGTACCTTGTATATCGGGATTCAGACAATACACTCATGGACAAAACTTAAGGAAGTTGTACCTTTCAGCATGTATATCGGGATTCAGACAATACACTCATGGACAAAACTTAAGAAAGTTGTACCTTGTATATCGGGATTCAGACAATACACTCATAGACCAAACTTAAGAAGTTGTACCTTTTATCATGTGTATATCGGGATTCAGACAATACACTCATGGACAAAACTTAAGGAAGTTGTACCTTTTAGCATGTATATCGGGATTCACACAATACACTCATGGACAGAACTTAAGGAAGTTGTATCTTTTAGCATGTATATCTGGATTCAGACAATACACTCATGGACAAAACTTAAGGAAGTTGTACCTTTTAGCATGTATATCGAGATTCAGACAATACACGCATGGACAAAACTTAAGGAAGTCGTATCTTTTTGCGTGTGTTTTACGGGATTCAGACAATACACTCATGGACAAAAATTAAGGAAGTTGTATCTTTTAGCATGTATATCGGGATTCAGACAATACACTCATGGACAAAAATTAAGGAAGTTGTATCTTTTAGCATGTATATCGGGATTCATACAATACACTCATGGACAGAACTTAAGGAAGTTGTACCTTTTAGCATGTATATCGGGATTCAGACAATACACTCATGGACAAAAATGAAGTTGTACCTTTTAGCATGTATATCTGGATTCAGACAATACACTCATGAACAAAAACTTAATAAATTAGTACCTTTTAGCATGTATATCGGGATTCAGACAATAACTCTGAAAGATATTACAGTGACCTTTATTGAACACACACGAGATAAACAAGTGTGAACAAAATTTCCTCTGTATCCTTCAAACAAAACAGACAACCGGTGACATTAAAGACTAACCACTTCCTTAAGTTTTGTACATGAATGTATGTAGATATATATCAACATAAATAAGTGGGAGGATGCTATTCATTAACAAAAAATGAAACCATTCCCAAATGTGTACTTTGTTTATTATTCGTACCCACAAAGAAAAAGAAATTGAAATATCTCATTACATCTTTGAGTGTTAGTAATTAGCGAAGAAAGAGAGATGTTCTTCTTAAAGTAAGTAAACGACAGCCAACTTACCTCAGAACAAAGTATTTTAACCAGCGCCAAGTATAATGGTTGTCCCTATATAACTTTTACATAGCAGTAAGTAGGATCTCCTCCACTACATGATGGTGATTGATCATTGTGAGGATATCATTGTAAGCCGGCAATGAGAGAGGAGAATCTGACTGGTGTCTTAATAAAGGCTGTGTTGTAAGTCTGCAATGAGAGAGGAGAATCTAACTGGTGTCTAAATAAAGGCTGTGTTGTAAGCCGGCAATGAGAGAGGAGAATCTGACTGGTGTCTTAATAAAGGCTGTGTTGTAAGCCGGCAATGAGAGAGGAGAATCTGACTGGTGTCTTAATAAAGGCTGTGTTGTAAGCCGGCAATGAGAGAGGAGAATCTGACTGGTGTCTTAATAAAGGCTATGTTGTAAGCCGGCAATGAGAGATGAGAATCTAACTGGTGTCTAAATAAAGGCTGTGTTGTAAGCCGGCAATGAGAGAGGAGAATCTGACTGGTGTCTAAATAAAGGCTGTGTTGTAAGCCGGCAATGAGAGAGGAGAATCTGACTGGTGTCTTAATAAAGGATATGTTGTAAGCCGGCAATGAGAGAGGAGAATCTAACTGGTGTCTAAATAAAGGCTGTGTTGTAAGCCGGCAATGAGAGAGGAGAATCTGACTGGTGTCTTAATAAAGGCTATGTTGTAAACCGGCAATGAGAGAGGAGAATCTAACTGGTGTCTAAATAAAGGTTGTGTTGTAAGTCTGCAATGAGAGAGGAGAATCTGACTGGTGTCTTAATAAAGGCTGTGTTGTAAGCCGGCAATGAGAGAGGAGAATCTAACTGGTGTCTAAATAAAGGTTGTGTTGTAAGTCTGCAATGAGAGAGGAGAATCTGACTGGTGTCTTAATAAAGGCTGTGTTGTAAGCCGGCAATGAGAGAGGAGGATCTGACTGGTGTCTTAATAAAGGCTATGTTGTAAGCCGGCAATGAGAGAGGAGAATCTGACTGGTGTCTTAATAAAGGCTGTGTTGTAAGCCGGTAATGAGAGAGGAGAATCTGACTGGTGTCTTAATAAAGGCTGTGTTGTAAGCCGGCAATGAGAGAGGAGAATCTGACTGGTGTCTAAATAAAGGCTGTGTTGTAAGCCGGCAATGAGAGAGGAGAATCTGACTGGTGTCTTAATAAAGGCTATGTTGTAAGCCGGCAATGAGAGAGGAGAATCTGACTGGTGTCTTAATAAAGGCTGTGTTGTAAGCCGGTAATGAGAGAGGAGAATCTGACTGGTGTCTTAATAAAGGCTGTGTTGTAAGCCGGCAATGAGAGAGGAGAATCTGACTGGTGTCTTAATAAAGGCTATGTTGTAAGCCGGCAATGAGAGAGGAGAATCTAACTGGTGTCTAAATAAAGGTTGTGTTGTAAGTCTGCAATGAGAGAGGAGAATCTGACTGGTGTCTTAATAAAGGCTGTGTTGTAAGCCGGCAATGAGAGAGGAGAATCTGACTGGTGTCTTAATAAAGGCTGTGTTGTAAGCCGGCAATGAGAGAGGAGAATCTGACTGGTGTCTTAATAAAGGCTGTGTTGAAAGCCGGCAATGAGAGAGGAGGATCTGACTGGTGTCTTAATAAAGGCTATGTTGTAAGTCTGCAATGAGAGAGGAGAATCTGACTGGTGTCTTAATAAAGGCTGTGTTGTAAGCCGGCAATGAGAGAGGAGAATCTGACTGGTGTCTTAATAAAGGCTGTGTTGTAAGCCGGCAATGAGAGAGGAGAATCTGACTGGTGTCTTAATAAAGGCTGTGTTGTAAGCCGGCAATGAGAGAGGAGAATCTGACTGGTGTCTTAATAAAGGCTGTGTTGAAAGCCGGCAATGAGAGAGGAGGATCTGACTGGTGTCTTAATAAAGGCTGTGTTGTAAGCCGGCAATGAGAGAGGAGAATCTGACTGGTCTCTTAATAAAGGCTGTGTTGTAAGCCGGTAATGAGAGAGGAGAATCTGACTGGTCTCTTAATAAAGGCTGTGTTGTAAGCCGGCAATGAGAGAGGAGAATCTGACTGGTCTCTTAATAAAGGCTGTGTTGTAAGCCGGCAATGAGAGAGAAGAATCTGACTGGTCTCTTAATAAAGTCTTTGTGTGTGATATGTTTTATCATCTACGATCATGGCTCAAAGATATGTGGTATTCCATTGGAATTTACATAACAGAATGTTTAATAAATACTTCCGATTCCTGGTGGTGGTGTTTATCTCCATGGTTAAACCAATTCCTGAAGTCCCCTTCTCTCCAATTTTTCGACTTCCGATTCCCACACCTCGAATATTTATATTTCTTACCAAATCGAAATTTTCTGAGATTTCACAACCATAAACATGTGTTATTTTCACCATTTCGTTATCTCTACTAATTATTTCTTTGTCAAAGAGCCCTTTAACCAGAATTAAAATAGATTTTACTGCCCATATACATTAAGACTAAAAAGTAGTATACAGTACCATTCTATCACTATTACAATGATACTCATAAACCAGAATGTGGTGTGTTTCAGGAGAAACTGGACTCGGAAAATCTACCCTCATCAACAGTCTCTTCCTAGCGGACCTTTATAAAGATAGAAAAGCTTTCAGTGTCGAAGGTAAGTCCAGTACAGATGATCCCAACTTGAACATGGTGACTAAATTCCTGAAAACACTCATTTTTGATGCATTAGCGCGCCATCTATTATGAAAATTTGAAACTATTATAGACGCGTAAGATTCTTTTAAAAATTAAACAATTGCTACTGTCCTTACTGCAATGGAAAAATTAATGGGAGGGCCTGGCTCATCAGTGGTGAACCCTCCCAACGGTTTCGCCAGTAAGGGCAGTAGAAATTGTTTAATATTTAAAAGAATCATACGCGCCTAATAATAGTTTTAAAATTTACACACTAATTTATTAAAATAAGAGATAAACTTCGGCCAGAAAAAGTTTCTTTTTCTCGACGCGTTCCGTCAAAAATCTTTTATTTTCATCAGGAAAAATAAAAAAATAAAGTATTTAGCAAGACGTTATAAATGTATCTAAGATTTTATCAGTAAATACAAGGGTCACTCCAAAAGTTTTTAAAATCACTTATTTTTATTAAAGCTGCAACTTTCAAATTTTCAGAGTTTCTCAAAGTATTCACACTTAGCACCTATGCAAGATATCATCCGTGAAAACCAATTATCGAAACACTTACACCAGTCATCTTCGGGGATGGAATTTATGGTATTGATAAAGGCCTGCAGTGCTTCATCATCAGTGTCAAATTTTATCCCTTCCAACAATAAATCTTCTTCTTCTTGCTTATCCCTAGTACACGTGGTACAGGCCATGATAATCATGGTGGGTAGAAGTTGGCGACCTCTTTTACTGTAAGTACACCACATGTCTATACATGTGAAAAGCAGTTCGACTTTGCACTTACAAATGTGCCAGAGCCCCGTTTGGTTTCTTGCACTCGCTGGTGGGGTTGGACTTTTGCAAGAATCAGGGGCCATTGGAGCATTTTATTTTTCTTAAATAAGAAAAAAAAGTGTCCAATGCGGGAATCGAACTCAGGTCGTAGCGGTCGAAAACCAACGGTTTAGACCATCCTTCCACCGACCCCCCTTTTTTTATGATTGAATTTATGATTGTAAAGTATTTTCTAAATGAGTTTCTCTTTATTTATTAAAAATGGTAGCTTTCAAGCGATAATCGCTCATCGAAGAATGTAAATGAAAACAACAACAGCAGCTTTATTAGGACATTTCCGTCCTGTAAGGACTCGCCATACATCATTTTCATGGAGAAAGGGAAAAAACATATACAAAGGAGAGAAGGGAAAATGAAAAGGAAATCAAAGTATTCAACTTAACTATGGAAGGAAATTTTTCTGTAATTTTAGTTCTTAGAGATTACCTTGTTCTCTAACGCTTTATGAAATTTAAACAATTCTATCGCTATCATTTTTTCTAGGGAATTATTCTGATTAGCTGAACTGGGTTCACGTAGACTTGGATAATGTTCTTTAAGATCTTATTCCGTTCCTCGTATGTATATGAAAATATGGATTATTTCTAACTAGGAATTAAACATTTGCAAAACAGTTCACAATTTATAAATGATCAATGCTTTATTTAAGCCTGTCGAAAATGGATTTTGGTTTGAAAGCTAGCATTTCTAATAAGACATGAAACTTGTGAACATCTTTATTAATTTATACTTTCACGCAGAGCAGAGAGAGTTTTAACTTTAAAATACAAAAATTGAACATATAAGGTAATTATCTGTCATCCATTGTCAAAAAAAAAAAGAACTTATGTTAGAGCGTACAATTATATACACTCATGGACAAAACTTAAGGAAGTTGTACCTTTTAGCATGTATATCGGGATTCAGACAATACACTCATGGACAAAACTTAAGGAAGTTTTACCTTTTAGCATGTATATCGGGATTCAGACAATACACTCATGGACAAAACTTAAGGAAGTTGTACCTTTTAGCATGTATATCGGGATTCAGACAATACATTAATGGACAAAACTTAAGGAAGTTGTACCTTTTAGCATGTATATCTGGATTCAGACAATACACTCATGGACACAACTTAAGGAAGTTGTACCTTTTAGTATGTATATCGGGATTCAGACAATACACTCATGGACAAAACTTAAGGAAGTTGTGCCTTTTAGCATGTATATCGGGATTAAGACAATACACTCATGGACAAAACTTAAGGAAGTAGTACCTTTTAGTATGTATATCGGGATTCAGACAATTCACTCATGAACAAAACTTAAGGAAGTTGTACCTTTCAGCATGTATATCTGGATTAAGACAATAACTCTGAAAGATATTACAGTGACCTTTATTGAAGACACACGAGATAACCACGTGTGAACAAAACAACCTCTATCTCCTTAAAAAAAAAATATATATATATATATATATGTGGCAATATCGTTGCGGAATTTCTTGTTGTTCGATTTGAATGGTGAGGATTGGTTGAAACGCAGTCGTTTGAGTGGAAGTTTAAGCATACAGTTAGGAATAATCAGGACACGTGATTGGGTTTGAAAATAAAAGGCAACTGGGTTGGAGGGAAGAAAGCTTGAGAAGAGCTGAGCGATTTGACTTATTAATTAGTTGATCACATGGCGATGATTGGATTTAGATGAAATGAGCGGAGAGAGAGATCTCTAGAGTAGATGTTACCTTGTTGGAAGCGAAGGAGTAACTGACAATTCTTGTTTTTCGATTTAATACCACGAGTTGGCTTCCTTCCCATTGGTCGAAAATGGAACGCCCCCGTTTTCCTATTGGTTGACCTACTTAAGGGGAGGCTTTCTAATTGGACCGCGGTTCTCTTTGGTGAAAGATATGGTCTGCTTGATAGGAAGTGTCGTGTGCTATTTCGACTTTATTTACTTCCGCGTTATCAAAATACGTCCGGTTCTGTCCGGAAATGTTGGGCGTCTCTATACTAATATAACTTCTGCGGATACCAGATACGCCCTGCTTTGTCAGGAAGTATTGAGTGCTTCGCGACTAATATAACTTCTGCGGTCACTAGAGACGTCCGGTTTCTGCCAGGAAGTGTTGGTTTAAACTTAGCTCGCAGGGACCCGGGGTCAGAAGGTTAACTGCGACGTTATTAATAAATATGTTCTCCTCTAGATCTACTTCCTATGTCTTTTGTTACTTTCTTTCCTCCAGTTACCTTATTCTTTTATTAAATCTTTGAAAATCATACATGGTACATACATAGTGGGTCGGGGTTGCATTTAATTATATACAAATTATGACAGATGCGCCCCCTACATGTGAAGAATTCAAGAAGGGGTTAGCCTGAGAGAATTCTGTAAAGTGAAAAATAATTTTGTGGGAAAATTAGTTGTGGGTATTGAGGGGCTATATACAAGCATTGCTGGTGATATAAAAGTAAAATAGAATGGTGTTGATGATATAGGTTGAGTATAATTAATAGAAATCAAAAATTTTTAATTGTAAGAAATTAATGAATGCTATGGTACATAGTGGGCTAAAAAGAAAGGAAAATGCGCCTAAACGAATTCTACTCGAGATAAGAAATGAAAACGAGGGAGTTCTATTAAGGCTTTTGAAATCAAAATAAAAATAATATAAAAATAGTTGAATGAAATCAAAATTGAATGTGTTTGGTTGAAAAAGAAAAATATTTTGTTGCATGGTGACAAAGACAAATGCTTAGTTACTTTTTTGCTCGAATTTTGGAAAAGAATTCGAGGAAATTTCATAAGGCGCTTTAAAATCAAAACAAAATAAAATAAGAATAGTTGAATGAAATCAAAATTGAATGTGTTTGGTTGAAAAAAAAATTGTTTTGTTGCATGGTGATAAGGGAAAATGCCTAGTTACTTTTTTGCTCGAATTTTGGAAAAGAATTCGAGGAAATTTCATAAGGCGCTTTAAAATCAAAACGAAATAAAATAAGAATAGTTGAATGAAATCAAAATTGAATGTGTTTGGTTGAAAAAAAAATTGTTTTGTTGCATGGTGATAAGGGAAAATGCCTAGTTACTTTTTTGCTCGAATTTTGGAAAAGAATTCGAGGAAATTTCATAAGGTCTTTTGAGAAATCAAAGTAAAATAAAAAGTTGAAAGAAATCAAAGTGAATGCTTGATGCATGGTGAAAAAAAAAGAAAAATGCCTAACCATATTCTCGCTCGAAATTGGGAATGGAAAACGAGGGATTTTTATTAGGGCTTTTGAGAAATCAAAAATAATTAAAAATAAAAAGTTGGAGGAAATCAAAAAATAATATAAAAGTTGGGAGAAATCAAAGTAAATGCTTGGTTGCATGGTGAAAAAAAAGATAGAGAAAAAAAAGAATGTTTTTGTAAATCAAAATGAAATATAATATCCAATTTTGAAAGAAAACCAATGAGTTTTCGTTGATTGAAAACTATGATAACATAACTAAGTGGTAAATATATGATAATTAATGATTAAAATTGATAATAAGTTGAATAAATTGATAAATTGATTAAATATTTACATTTTTAATTGAGAGAAAATAATGAAAATGATTGATATGAAAAATAAGGTGTATTGGTTTGAACCCTTTGGTATCTACATGCCCTGATCTAAATGTATTGATTGCTCCATTTTGCCCTATAAATGTTTTACTTGCTCAATTATGCCCTATAAATTTTTTGTCTCATCTGTAGCGACACTTAGGTGAAAAACGTGATTCTAGCCCTCAAGTGCGTTTATGCTGTGTGTACAGGAGACATGGAAATCTATATAACCTTTATGTGTAATTTTTTGTCTTTGTGTGTGTGTTGTGAAAAAATGTTAGAAGTCTGTTGTGTAAGAAATGTGTGAGCTAGTTCTATGTGTTGTCTTGTGGATGTGGAATTGGGTGGTAAAAATCGATATGTAGACTCGAACTGGAATCCAAAAAATCGGTGGCATAGAGAGGTTCCCAGTTGACCTCAATAGGGGACCTTCTCATTGTAATTAGAGATACGGAAGTGGGGTGTGTCGGGCAAAAGAGAGGGAATGAAATTGGAGATCGGATGAGGCGCTCCGCTTTGTTTACAGAGGCCGAATTTATCGCCGCGGACTACACTTCCTGTCGTGGTGTCTCAAAATTCTCATTTCCTGCCTTCTATTTATTTTGGGGTGTGGCTCGGGGCTTGTTTTTGGAGTACGACTTCTCCGACATTGGTTGGTCATCTTTTCAGTTACTGCTATCTCTTCGGAGTTTATTTAGATTTTCTGCGAAGATGGTTCCTAAAATTATGAGAAGTTTTATAAATGTTTGTCCACAATGAAGAACTGCTTGTCCACAATGAAAAACTGCTTGCCCAAAATTAAAAACTGCCTCTTGTAGTTCGAAAATTTTATGAGTGGACAGGGTATAGATAAACAAGTAATTAATGAATAAAATTGGGATACAGTTGTATGGCAGAAGTAACAAACAAAGGATAAAAATCAGATGAAATATAGGATATTGCCCCATGTTCGTCCATATTTTTGTAACTGGGGACTCTGAAATATTTGCTTGAACCTTATTAAGTGTAGAATTTGAATGATTGGTAGGTTCGCAGTTCTCCTGTTTGATATCTTTAGGGAGTGGTGTGATATGATTGAGCTGGTTGTCAGGTTTGCAGTTTTTAACATCGGGGAAGAGTGATGCAAATCGTCTTGTTGCAAAAATGGCAGGGTCTAAATGCCTGAAAGGTTCGCTGCTGGTGGGTTTGAACCTTAATGACTCTGTTGGGAATAATTCGGGTGTTAAATGTTTGAAAGGGAACGTGTAATTGGGGTTGTGCTTTATATGATATGTGCCAACGGCGGGTGGTGATATATAATGGATTTTTTCTGTATACAGTTTAAGTTTGTTGACGTGGATTGTGTCAGTGTCTCTTTGAAGTGGTTGATTTGGTCGATCTATGCGGACCACATTTGGTGAAATAATTTCTAATATTGTGTGAGGTCCTGTGAAATATGGCGCAAGTTTCCCTGTATTTGGGTGGTGATATAATTTTACTAACACTAGATCACCTACTTCGAAATGTGGTTGCTTGTGTCGTTGGTCATAAGTGTTTTTGTCTTGTAAATGTTTGTTTTGTGTGCGTGTGTGTGCAATTTTTCTAGCTTTGTCGATATCTGGGTACGGTGTGTTATGATTAGAGATTTCTGGGGGTAGGATACCAAACATTAAGTATATGGGTGGAAAACCTGTGGTAGAGTGGGGTGTCTTGTTATATATAAGTGTAACCTTCTTGACCAACTTGGTCCATGCGACCTTAGGATTTTCTAGGTGTAATAACCTAAGTTTTCCCGTGAGGGTGGCGTTCAGGCGTTCACATAGACCGTTGGCCTGTGGATTGTTGCTGGTTGTGAGCAATGGGTGAATATTTCTATTAAGTAGGAAACTACGAAATTTGGGTGAAGTGAAGGCAGGGGCTCTATCCGTAAGAAGGCGTTTTGGAGAACCATCCTGGAATACTCGCTTAAGTACCTGTTGGTAGGTGGTGGTACTGGTGGATTTAGATGGAAAAGCCCATGCGTAGCGTGAAAAATGATCGACTACCACATGGAGGTATATCTTGGTGTTGCCATATTTGGCAAATCCTGCTATGGTGTCCAGAGATAAAAGGTCGAAGGGTTCTTTAGATTCCGGAGGTTGACTTAATTCTCCGTAAGTGGGTCCTACTGGACGTTTTGTTAATTGGCAGGTGGGACAGGTTTTAACTTTTTGTTTAATATCTTTTGACATACCTTGCCAGTAATATTGTGTGGAGATGATTCGTGACATTTGTGAAATACCGGGGTGATTGTATTGTGTGTGTACTGTTTGTAAGAGTTGTTGTATGAGTGGTTTTGGAAGTATAATCTTGGTTATACCTTTTCGGGAAACTGTATGTAATCCATTACGATCAATGGTCAAACTAGACTCTTTCGATGGAGGAGGTTGGTGGGTCTTGATAAGGGTGGCGTCCAAGAATCCACAAAACGGGTTACGGGACAAGAGATCTGCTTCATATTGTAGTTTTCCCTTTATGTAGCGGACCTCATATTCGTAACTCGATAGTCGTAAACTCCATCGAAACAGTCTGCCGGACGGGTTTTTGATGGTTTTCAGCCACTGCAATGCGTGATGGTCAGAAAATATAGTAAATTTTCTGCCCATAAGATAGATGCGAAACTTCTCCACACTCTCAACGATTGCTAAGCATTCAAGTTCAGAGATGGAGTAGTTTTTCTCGTGTGGGCGCAATGTTCGGCTGAAATATTGAACTGGATATACGTTCCCGTCAGGGTGAACTTGTTTGAGAATGCCTGCTATACCGAGGGTGGATGCATCGCAATACACTTTTTTTTTTTTTGCTTATCCCTAGTACACGTGGTACAGGCCATGATAATCATGGTGGGTAGTTAGCGACTGCTTTTTACTGTAAGCGCACCACATGTCTATACATGTGAAAGCAGTTCGACTTTGCACTTACAAATGTGCCAGAGCCCCGTTTGGTTACTTGCACTCGCTGTGGGGTTGGACTTTTGCAAGAATCGGGGGGCCATTGGAGCATTTTTTTTTTTTTTTTTTTTTTTTTTTTTAAACAGAAAAAAGTGTCCAATGCGGGTTCGAACCCGGGTCGTAGTGGTCGTAAACCAAACGGTTTAACCAGCCTTCCACCGACCCCCCGCAATACACTTGGCATGGCAGACCTTCTTTGTAAAGGTGTAAAATGGGGTGTTGTGTGAGGTTTCCTTTCAGGTCAATGAACGCCTCTTGACAAGCTTCATTCCAGTTCCACACGACATCCTTTTTGAGGAGATTGTTGAGTGGTGCTCGCAAGCGAGCGTATTCCGGAATGAATTTGTTATAGACGTTCACAGCGCCTAAGAAGGATTGTAGTGTTTTTCGGTTGTGTGGTTGTTTAATGGCGTGGATGATGTCGGTATTGCGTGTAAGTGGTGTAATTGTACCAGCTGTGATGGTGTAACCTAGAAAATTTATGGATTGCTTAAAAAATTCGCATTTCGCGAAGTTAAGTTGTAACTTCTCCGCTTCGCAAAAGGCGAAAAATTGTCGCAGGTGGTTTTGATGTTCCTCCAATGTGTTGGAGTAAATGATGAAGTCATCAAAGTAATGTGCCACACAGTCAAGTCCGTGTCTCTGTAGGACCTGACTTATGGCTCGTTCGTAAATCTGAGGACTGGTTTTTAACCCGAAAGGTAATCGAGTGGGTTGGTATAATCCTTCAAAGGTGGCAAATGCTAACAGTGGTCGAGAATCGGGGTGTATTGGGACTTGCCAATACGCAGAGGATATGTCGGCCGTGGAGAAATATTTGGCCTGTGCGAGGCGGTCTAGGATATCCTCGATTCTCGGGAGGGGATGGACATCAGAGCTGATTAGCTCATTCACCTTCCTATAATCGATACAAAACCGTTTGGTCTTGTCGCGCTTAGTGACGAGGGTGACAGGTCTCGAGAAAGGTGAAAAAGATTGCTCTATGATGCCGTTCTCCAGCATTTGTTGTATTTGGTTACGGATTTCTTGTTGGTCACATATCGGAACACGATATGGACGTATGGTGATTATTTTTTTGGAATTCGTGGGTATTTTTACTGGTGGAATCCGTAAGCATGGTACGTTGAATTTGTCCTGTGAAAAAATGTGAGTGTACCTTTGTAGAAGTGTTGTGAACTGTGGTGTATAGTGAGTGTTAGGTGTTGTGTTGTAGTATGCATGGGGTAAAGGGTTTTGTTGTGTATTAGTGTGAGTGTCGAGTTCGTTGTGTGGGTTGGTCATGTGAGAGTTGTGCAACGGTGTGTGATCACCTATGTTTTTGGTATGCGAGTTATCCCGCTGTGTGGGTGCGTTTTGGACAGGTTCATAAGTTGAAGTTGTTGTGGTTTGATTATTTGAGGGCATGTAAAAAGGGCAATTGGCTTTAGTGAAAAAGGGGCATGTAGATAAGTGGGTTTTTTTCAATGAATGCACGCAATGGTTGTCATAGGCGGAAAGTTGGGATGCGGGGAAAATTTTTTGTGACATCGCCTGACACTGCCAGTACGTGCATACATTGGACACATGATTAAAATGGTAGGAAAGGGTAGACAATGGGGCGCCCAGCTGGAATATAGTGCATTTATTAAAATCTATGGTTAATCTGAATTTATGGAGGCTATTGATACTAAGAATTCCAAATGGCAATGGTGCATTCACTACATGGAAATTCTCCTTTCGTAATATTTGTCCTATTGTCAGTGGGATAGATAGTTTACCCATGGTTTTTGCAAATCCGTTTAGGGTTTGGAGGTGTAGTGAATGTCCCTCAAGGGTTAAATTAGGCCGGTGGGTTTTTAGCATATGATAAATATTATATGGCACTATACTCAGGCTGGCGCCTGTATCAATTAAAAAGGGGCATGATACATTAGGGGCTAGAAAAAGTTTGACAGTCAGTTGGTTTAGGGAGCCTACCTCAGTCTCGAAAGGGCTGCTCGGCTGGGGTGTCTCTGTCTTGACTTGGTTGTTGTGGAATCGGAACTGATGATTTTGGGACCGTTTGCACTGTCCGGACTTTCTCGTGGGTCGTCGGGACTGGTCGACGTCGGCATTCGCTGTGCCAGTGTCTCGCGCCGCAGAACTTGCAGTTGGACGGCGGAAGAGGTGCATTCCATGCACCTGGGCGTCGGGGTGTGCTGTGGTACGGACCCGACATTGTGGGTGGTTGATCTTCTCTGGATCGCGTTACCGGTACACTGGGCCCGTGGATCCGCTGTACAAGTCGGAACCACTCTCCTAGGTTCTCGGGAGGCACTACGCGGACTAGGCGCTGGTCGTTGAATGGCAGTCCTTCTGTCAGTGTCTCGAGGATCACCTCTTGTGGAAGTCCTAGTTGCAATCCCATGGCGGTTTTTTCCCGGTAGTAGGTCTCTAGGTTGGCTTGTCCAGTAAGTTTCATGGCGAAATATTTCGCAAAGGACGCTTCGCTTGACTCAGGGTAGAGATCTAGGAGGATTTGTCTCACCTGGAAATAACTCCGGTCGGCCAGTCGAAGTTTCCTGAAGAGCTCCAGGGGTTGTCGCACCAGGTAGTTTGGCAGGCGCAGTAATTTTTCTTGTTCTCCCATGGATGCGTCTTCCATTTTTCGGTCGAACGTCTGGAAAAATTGTGTCGCGCTGTATGTGCCGTCGAAAGGCGAGATTGCCGACTTCGCTCCATCAGACATTTTTACTCGGGTCAGGAGCGCTGATAGCTGGTTGACGGCGTCCGCTAGGGGCGCAGTTGTCTCTCGGCCGGTCACCTCCTGTCTTTCTCCTGCCGGTTCGCTCTCTCTTACTTCTTGCCTTCTTTCCATTGTTTCCGTTGGACCGTCTGACTTTACGCCTATGGGATCCTGATTAAATTCCATCTCTTTATCCTGTCGACTTAACCGTTCTGTGGCAATATCGTTGCGGAATTTCTTGTTGTTCGATTTGAATGGTGAGGATTGGTTGAAACGCAGTCGTTTGAGTGGAAGTTTAAGCATACAGTTAGGAATAATCAGGACACGTGATTGGGTTTGAAAATAAAAGGCAACTGGGTTGGAGGGAAGAAAGCTTGAGAAGAGCTGAGCGATTTGACTTATTAATTAGTTGATCACATGGCGATGATTGGATTTAGATGAAATGAGCGGAGAGAGAGATCTCTAGAGTAGATGTTACCTTGTTGGAAGCGAAGGAGTAACTGACAATTCTTGTTTTTCGATTTAATACCACGAGTTGGCTTCCTTCCCATTGGTCGAAAATGGAACGCCCCCGTTTTCCTATTGGTTGACCTACTTAAGGGGAGGCTTTCTAATTGGACCGCGGTTCTCTTTGGTGAAAGATATGGTCTGCTTGATAGGAAGTGTCGTGTGCTATTTCGACTTTATTTACTTCCGCGTTATCAAAATACGTCCGGTTCTGTCCGGAAATGTTGGGCGTCTCTATACTAATATAACTTCTGCGGATACCAGATACGCCCTGCTTTGTCAGGAAGTATTGAGTGCTTCGCGACTAATATAACTTCTGCGGTCACTAGAGACGTCCGGTTTCTGCCAGGAAGTGTTGGTTTAAACTTAGCTCGCAGGGACCCGGGGTCAGAAGGTTAACTGCGACGTTATTAATAAATATGTTCTCCTCTAGATCTACTTCCTATGTCTTTTGTTACTTTCTTTCCTCCAGTTACCTTATTCTTTTATTAAATCTTTGAAAATCATACATGGTACATACATAGTGGGTCGGGGTTGCATTTAATTATATACAAATTATGACATATATATATATAGTGTAAAAACTATATAATAAAAATATAACAGTGATACTACATTTAAAACTTAAGGAGCAAACTGATCATAATGATAAATCATATCAAGTAGATTTGGTTAGTTTAGCAAGCTAAATCTAAATTAATTATAAAAATAAATAGTTGTATAGTTTTATAGTTAAGTATTCTATTAAAATTATCTTCATTATTTTGATTATTTAAATTTAAATTATAAAATTTGTAAATTGTTATTATTTAGTATAGATAGAGAGAAAAAAAATCCTTTACTTCTAAAACATCATCTAGTTAATTATATATTTATAATTAATAACAATAAAATTTAACAACGTAACGTCTTTTGTATCGGCTTTTACACGTCATTTAGACATACTCTAATCCTATATATAGAATAATAGAAGTGAGAATATATATGATAGTTAGAAAAAAGAGAGAAAGACAGAACCATGCACTATTAATCAAACTAATAATAAGAAAACAAAAGGTTTTGTAAATAAGGTAGATAAGATTGTTAGTATATATATATATATTTTTATAATTTTATATTTTATTCTTTTTTTTTAAATGATTTTTAAAATTTTTTTATTTTAAAATATGAGTATAAATAGTTGTATTTAGTAAAATATCTATATTATGAATTAACTTTTATTATAAGTTTGGTTATTATGTTTTGAAACCCTAATGGTAGACCAGACATATACAAAAAACTTAAATTGGAGTAATTATTGAAAAAAGAGGTCTGCTGAACCGGGACTTCTCAAATAGAAATTCAGCTTTCAACATTTCATCCCTTCTCTATTATGTCTAGACCTCCTTTCAACCGGATTTTATGTGTTAATATAAAGTTAATTCAGTGAAACATTTATATGAACAGATATAATGTGTACCTACCTTGTCCGCGGACGCCTTCAACTGTAAACATCTATTTCTGGATGACACATGTTGTGGGGGGGGGGGGGGGGGGGTGGACAAATTTAGACCTTATATTTTGAAGTTGTAGAAAAACAAGATATTCAAAGATGAAAGAGAAGATATTTAAGGGAAGAAATCCAAATTTTATAATCTTTACAGCCAGTTAAATTAAAATAATTGATTCAACACTTATTCATCTTTCAATATTCCTTTAAAAAGGTAAATTATTAGAGTTTAATAAAGCTATGAATTGTGAAAATTCACTTTTATTTAATTTCCATTTTCCTCCCCAGAAATTGGAGATTAAAATAAAATGAATTCTATACAATATTACTTTAAAAATCTTGTGATAAAAACTTCAAATCAGCTATTTAATTTAAGTTTAACTAATTGTTAAAGATTACAAATTTGTAGTAGTGATTATTGAAAGAAATTATAGAAAGTTGATTTAATAAATGGATACTTCCATTTGTTTTTTTAAAAGTATTTTATAATTGATATACTGTTGAAATATTTTACTTGTCTGATACTAAATTTGTTTTTAATAAATTCCATGTTTAAATTTTTAACATCTTCTATGAAATTTTCTAATATATTATTTATTCTATAAAATCTTAGAAACTGACCAAAATATATAACTTTACAACAATTTAATGAAATATTAGAATATATATTACAGTATTTTATAATATTGAAATTATAATTACTTTTTTTATTATAAATTTTAATAGCATTATTTGTAAGGTCTATATTTAGGTCTAAAAAGTTAACTTTTTTTGTTTCTATAAATTTTTTCATTGTTCTTAAGTTTCAAGTATTTAGGATAAATTTTAGGTATTAAATTTTTGAACTGTGGATTATTAAATATTATGATGTCATCTACATAACGGAACATTTGCCAGTTAACATTATTTTGTAGAAAGTATTCTCTTTCGTACCAGAATAATATTAAGTTTGCTAATAACGGACTTGAAGACGTTCCCATGGGAACTCCTGATTGAATATATATTTTATTTTTAAATTCTATATAGTTAAAATTTAAAAATGTTTCCAGTAGAGTTTTTGCTGTTTTAAGATCTAATTTAATTGTTTCATATCTGTTATGAATAATTTTAATGTGGAAAGTTTTGTCATTAATGATTTCGTTAAATAAATTGGTTATTTTATTATTTAGATCTCTTAAATTTATTTTAGAATATAGGTCCTCAAAGTCAAATGTGTGTACTGTTTCCATGTTTGTCCAATTGTTCATTAAATAGTTAATGATTTTTTTATTTGAGTCGATAAATTTATAATTATATTTATTAGTTAATTTATTTATAATAAATTGTAGTGTTGAAGCTAATTGTATATCAATGTTTTTTATAACTGAATTTATACCAGATGTGATTGTTCTGAAAGAAATAGGTTTTTTGTGTAGTTTAGGAATTATATAGAACTTTGGTATGTTTGGATTTTTGTAGTGATTATAAATTTTTAGTGAATTTTCAACGTTTTTGATGTCTTTTTTGATTTTTGTGGCTGTAGTTCTAGCAAAAGTGTATTTATGATTATTATCAATTTCCTTTTTTAGTATATCGTGGTATAGATTTTTACAAATTATAGATAAGTTATTGGAACATTTATCTATAGGAGTGATAATAAAGTCCTTCTGTAAATTAATTATATTTTCTTTAAAAGAAGGAATATCTGAATTAGGTTTTGTGTATTTAAGTGTATTATTATAATAATTTATAATTTCCTTTTTAATACCTAAAATTTATCCTAAATACTTGAAACTTAAGAACAATGAAAAAATTTATAGAAACAAAAAAGTTAACTTTTTAGACCTAAATATAGACCTTACAAATAATGCTATTAAAATTTATAATAAAAAAGTAATTATAATTTCAATATTATAAAATACTGTAATAGGAATTCTAATATTTCATTAAATTGTTGTAAAGGTATGTGATATCTTGGGACCTCTGGGACCAGTGTTACCTGATGCTAGACGAACCTCGATGTCAACTCTACCGTGCAGTCGTGGTGGAAGGCGACACAGCTGGGCCAAAGGTGAAATAAACAAACAGAGATTCCACTAAAAGCGTCTGACGTCAAGAAGGAATGGGATGAGGAGAGAGGGAGATCTTTAGAGCAAGTGTTACCGTTGGGATCCAAGCGAAGACTAACAATTCTTGGTCCTCGATTTAACACCACGACCTTGCTTCTTTCTAATTGGCTGACCTATTTAGGTGATTCTTTCCTAATTGGTAGGACTATGTCACATGGCCGTTGGCTATTGGTTGACCTACTTAGGTATGGTCTTCTCTAATTGGCCTTGCGGCTTTCTTTGATGGAAGATACGCCCGGTCTTGGCCAGGAAGTACGGGGCGTTACTCGACTTTTATAACTTCTGCGTTATCAGATACCACCTGTCTTGTCAGGAAATATTGGCTTAAACTTAGCTCGCAGGGTTTCCGGGGTCAGAAGGTTAACTGTGACTTTATTAATAGTCGGGCTCTCTTCTAGGCCTACTTCTTAGGTTTGACTTCTACTCTCACCTAAGCCTGATTAGTTTTAACCTTAATCTTCTCCTGTTAGTCTCCATTCCTTCTATCTGTACAGTTGCGATACTTTATTAGATTCTTACGCGGTACAGATTGATGTTAGTTGAGGTATTCTATGTGCAGTACATAAGAAGTTATATACAGTCATGGGGTGGAACATGTGGTAGTAGATATCTAGACTATTTAAACAATTCCATGGTCTTAAATCATCACAGATGGCCCCGGATGTGAGAGGGTTCATATGGAGGGATTTAAGAGAGCGGAATAGGAAGACTGTTATTAAGGAAGTAATTTTTTTAAAAATTAATTAAAGTGAGTTGGTATATACATGGGGTTGAGTTCTATATATCCATAAGAGATAATAAAGCATAAACAACTAATATTAAACATACAAGTAAAAATAAAAATATGAATAAAATATTTAATAGAGAACATATAATGATTATAGGTAAAAATAAAAACGATTGGATGGGAAAATCATGATCTCTTCGTGATGGGCGTTAGAAAGGGTTGAGGGGTTAGTTATTACTTGGTTGAGGCAATGTCACTTTGACTCAAGTCCCAAACCATTTAATGTGCACGGCGCGGAAAACCTAGGCCATGTTTCACATGTAAATTTAAGGACCGAATAAAGTTACAGTACCACAATCGAAAAGTAAGATAAGGGTGATTGTTATGGGTTTTAGTAATTAGTCGTTAAGACGTACGCATGCAGGATAAAGAGGGCGAAGATCAGTGACCAGAAATCAAAGTTTTAATTAGAGTCGTCAGGGGCTTAGCGAGAAAAAGAGTAAAATAAAAAAAATGTGCCAGCGTGTGGCATGAGAGTGCCCTGGAATAATAAAAAAAATACAATTTGCACGTATCCAAGCCAGAAGTTGGGATAGGTAAATCTGGGGGACAGTGTGACAAGATTGTTAATTACGAAATCAAAGTAGGTCAAGTCTAGCCTGCGAAGGAGTTAAAAGTTCCTGCGGAAAAGGGTTAGTATTTATTAAGAAGTAACCTTTAAAGTGGTTGTTTAAGAGGTTATTGAAGATTGCCCTGTTTTTAATCATGATTTTTAGTTTGATTATAAAAGAATATATCATTGAGATATGAAATTGCGAAATTAAGGCTTTGCATATAGCGTTAAAGGATTTGAAAAATCGAAAATAGAATTGCGAAGTTAAATGCAAAGTAATCTTTTAAAAAAAAAGTAAAAATAGTGATGATATGATACAAAGATTAACACACTACAGCAGTATATAAGGGGTAATAGAAAGTGAAAATATTAAATGAAAATTAAAAATGAGCAGTAATATACTCGATAGCATTGACATGGTAGCGGAAGATGAAACAATGTAAATAACATCTAATTTATAAAGTGAGAGAAAATATAAAGTGATAAATGCAAATTAGTGATATAAACATGAAATATAAACCTGAGATTATTAGATATGATATGAAAGATAAAATATAAAGTTGATTATAAAATAGAGTCATAAAGCAAAAGTAAATAAGTTTTGGTAAAGAAAAATAAAAAAAAGACAATAATCTAAACAAATTGGTTGACGTAAAAAAAAAACAAATATAAGAGCTATATAATGATTATATAAAGGATATTAAAATGAAAAATTTTTAAAAAATGTTCATCGAGAAAGAAGAGCAAGTAAGATTATATATAGAAATTATATATCGTGAAAGAATGGAAAGTTGTAGGCCAAACGTAATGTTCCTGTTTTTTTTTAGGATGGGTAGAGAGAGCTTTAAATTGTCCTCGATTGATATCTTTGGTCTTGTTGGCCTAAGTTTTTCTAACTTATCGAATTTGTTTTATGTTTGACGTGACTCGTGGATCACATTGTTTCCAACTGTGAAACTCATCGAGTCCTAATGTTGTCGTTTTTTTTAAACTTATGTGGGTGTGTGTGATTTTTGTAAGTAAAATGTTGTCCTTGGATCTAAGTGTCGATGTTAAGTTGACAAATTAATTGAGGGCAAGAGAATCTAGACCTGGTGACGGGCCGTAACAAGATGTCGGCTGTTTGTTTGCTCGTGTCCAGCGGAAGAGGAGGGAGCGAAGCTATTTTTAATGCGATTCCGGATTTAGGTCAAGGGGGGAGCGAGGGGGCTTGCTTTCTTTCAACTTATTGGAAGTTAATTCGAACTACGTTCGGAGATATTAATTCTATAATTGTAAACGCAAAGCGTTTTGATTTGTCACGTTTGGTGACAAGCGTTATGGGACTGACATAGGGAGATACAGAGGTTGTAATGATCCTGTGTGTTCAAGCATTTGTTCGATTTGTGTTTGTATTTCGAAAATTCGGATATTGTATCTGTTGATATTAAATCGAATGGTTTTTGGCGGACTTAGTAAAAATGTTATTCAATGATATCAGGTTAGAATTGAGTGAAATTGCGACTATCGACGTGAACAATGTGTGGTTAAATAAATGTGTCACAGGCGTGATGAAGGCGTCTTTGGCCTGAGAAGTGAAAAAGTTTAGTGGTGTAGCGCTGTGACACGAAGCGAAAAAAATTGTAAATGAAAAGGTGTCACGTGAAGTCTTTGTTTTGTACAAAATCTAACCTGTTTTGCTAAGAATAACAAATTTACTAAAGTCATGGGTGCTGGTTGTACGAACATATCGAGAATTTTTATATTGTTAGTGGGTATGGCATGTTTAATGTGAAAAAAAATAATTTTTTGTGTGTGTGTTTAGTAGGGCGACGTAATAAAGCTTGGGTGGCTCGAAATTGGATTTGGGTGTTAAGTCGCGCACTAGAAATTTGTTGCCAATTAGAAAAAGTGATGTGAGAGGGTGTTGTTTATTTTGTTGAGAGTGATTTGTCGATATTTAACTATGCGTGTAAAAGGAAGGTACGAGGGAGTGTAGCTATGTTGGACTTTAACGATTGGAATAGTTTTGGAAGGCTGTGATTTAAGTTACTTCTGTCCAAAGATATGAAAGAAAAGGACATAGGGGCGTTGAAAATGGGATTAGGAACATTATAATGAGGTTAAATAAGAATGTTGGAGTTCACCACGTGTGAGCAACCCGTTATAGTAGGGGAAAATTTAGTAAATGGGACAGTTGTATTAACCTGTCCATGGGACACGTGTTGCTTGCACGAAGTGAATTGGTACAAGGTAGTTGGTAGAAGTACATTATCTTGATACAGGAGTAGCTGAGAACAGTTTATAATTAGTAGAAATCGTTTTATGGAGTTAAGGGATAATATGATAAAAGGCAAGGGTGTATCGATGATATGGAATTTTAGATTTTGCTATATGTTAACTATTTTTAGGATCAAAAAGATATAATCTATGGTAAAAATATTGTTAGCTATGGCATTAATAGTTAAGTTAAATGGATGGACAGGTATTTTTCTTTTATAAACTGATTTCTATTATTTTAAAAGTATTCTGCATAATTATAGCGATAGATGCTCCTGTATAAAGTAGTAGAGTAGGTTTACATTATTGGACAGTTCAGCTCGAACGAGCAATTGTTCAACAAAAATTATAGAAGGAGGAACCTACTGTGGTGCTGTCTTGTATGTCGGGACAGGCCTGGTCTGTTGTCATAGTTGGAGGTTCCTTGGGACAGTTAAGAGTTCATTGTTGGCGCTGGGCTCGTGGTGTAGAGAGGATCAGGGGAGCAGGGAACATACGCTCGCGTGTTGGTAACTCGGAGGGGTGCTTGCAGGAGGTTTGGTGGCTTTCTCAGTCTTGTAGAGTATTGTAGTTGGGCCCGATCTGCTTGGGCGTCGTAGTTGGTGAAGAAGCTCTGCGCCTCGTACGAACCATCGTAGCGATTCCACCTCTCGCGATGTCCGGTCACGGCAGAAAGCTGATGTAGCGTCGTCGTCAACCTCCCTAGGACATCTGACACCGGCGGCGGGGGCGTGACGTCTTCCTGGCTGGGGACAATTTCCTCCGTTCTACCGAGAGTGTTTTCTTTCTTTGGATCCTCCTCTCTTCCCTGTTCCATCTTTCTGTACAGACAGTGGTCTATTTGCTTACTTGTACCTTGGCGTCCACTATCCTGTCGACTCTTCGGGACGGGGGAGTCTGTGATATCTTGGGACCTCTGGGACCAGTGTTACCTGATGCTAGACGAACCTCGATGTCAACTCTACCGTGCAGTCGTGGTGGAAGGCGACACAGCTGGGCCAAAGGTGAAATAAACAAACAGAGATTCCACTAAAAGCGTCTGACGTCAAGAAGGAATGGGATGAGGAGAGAGGGAGATCTTTAGAGCAAGTGTTACCGTTGGGATCCAAGCGAAGACTAACAATTCTAGGTCCTCGATTTAACACCACGACCTTGCTTCTTTCTAATTGGCTAACCTATTTAGGTGATTCTTTCCTAATTGGTAGGACTATGTCACATGGCCGTTGGCTATTGGTTGACCTACTTAGGTATGGTCTTCTCTAATTGGCCTTGCGGCTTTCTTTGATGGAAGATACGCCCGGTCTTGGCCAGGAAGTACGGGGCGTTACTCGACTTTTATAACTTCTGCGTTATCAGATACCACCTGTCTTGTCAGGAAATATTGGCTTAAACTTAGCTCGCAGGGTTTCCGGGGTCAGAAGGTTAACTGTGACTTTATTAATAGTCGGGCTCTCTTCTAGGCCTACTTCTTAGGTTTGACTTCTACTCTCACCTAAGCCTGATTAGTTTTAACCTTAATCTTCTCCTGTTAGTCTCCATTCCTTCTATCTGTACAGTTGCGATACTTTATTAGATTCTTACGCGGTACAGATTGATGTTAGTTGAGGTTTTCTATGTGCAGTACATAAGAAGTTATATACAGTCATGGGGTGGAACATGTGGTAGTAGATATCTAGACTATTTACAACAATTCCATGGTCTTAAATCATCACAGGTATATATTTTGGTCAGTTTCTAAGATTTTATAGAATAAATAATATATTAGAAAATTTCATAGAAGATGTTAAAAATTTAAACATGGAATTTATTAAAAACAAATTTAGTATCAGACAAGTAAAATATTTCAACAGTATATCAATTATAAAATACTTAAAAAAAAATAAATGGAAGTATCCATTTATTAAATCAACTTTCTATAATTTCTTTCAATAATCACTACTACAAATTTGTAATCTTTAACAATTAGTTAAACTTAAATTAAATAGCTGATTTGAAGTTTTTATCACAAGATTTTTAAAGTAATATTGTATAGAATTCATTTTATTTTAATCTCCAATTTCTGGGGAGGAAAATGGAAATTAAATAAAAGTGAATTTTCACAATTTATAGCTTTATTAAACTCTAATAATTTACCTTTTTAAAGGAATATTGAAAGATGAATAAGTGTTGAATCAATTATTTTAATTTAACTGGCTGTAAAGATTATAAAATTTGGATTTCTTCCATTAAATATCTTCTCTTTCATCTTTGAATATCTTGTTTTTCTACAACTTCAAAATATAAGGTCTAAATTTGTCCACCCCCCCCCCCCCACAACATGTGTCATCCAGAAATAGATGTTTACAGTTGAAGGCGTCCGCGGACAAGGTAGGTACACATTATATCTGTTCATATAAATGTTTCACTGAATTAACTTTATATTAACACATAAAATCCGGTTGAAAGGAGGTCTAGACATAATAGAGAAGGGATGAAATGTTGAAAGCTGAATTTCTATTTGAGAAGTCCCGGTTCAGCAGACCTCTTTTTTCAATAATTACTCCAATTTAAGTTTTTGTATATGTCTGGTCTACCATTAGGGTTTCAAAACATAATAACCAAACTTATAATAAAAGTTAATTCATAATATAGATATTTTACTAAATACAACTATTTATACTCATATTTTAAAATAAAAAAAATTAAAAAATCATTAAAAAAAAAAGAATAAAATATAAAATTATAAAAATATATATATATATTGTTGCACCAGGTTGCGGCTTGGCAGACTCTTCAGCCTGGATTCTCTCCTGTGCTGGGTCCTGCATCTTACCAGAGCGTGTTTCAACCATCCTAGAAATTTATAAAAGGGAATAACGAGATAAGTCTTCTTTAAGTAGCCACCAGAATCCTTTTTTTTATTTTCTCACATCAAAGAGAGCAGTGAAGTCACAGTGTACCTAAATACAAATGATGATAAATTAATAATCTGTTTTAAATAAATATCATAGAATATTTTATATAAAAATAAATAAATATATAATTTAAATTTCAAATATATTAAAACTAATATAAGAAATACGCCATTAATCATGATGTAACACTTCCCCCTCTCCAGAGGTCGTCACGTCCTCGTGATTGACCTCATCAATTCTTTCAAAATAGGGTTTGATTCTTGAGACATGGACAATCAATGGGTCTTGGCCAGGATTATCTTTTGGTTCAATTAAGTAATTTACGTTGGACAGCTTCTTTAATATTCTATATGGGCCAAAATATTTTCTCAGTAGTTTCTCACACTTTCCTATTTTCCTAATTGGTGTCCAAACTGCTACTAATTCTCCTGGTTCGTAGCTTCTTTCCATGTGTTTCTTGTCATAGTTCTTTTTCATTCTTTCTTGAGTCTTTATTGTGTTGTTAATAACTAATTTTCTTGTTCTGTTTATTTTGTCTAAGTGATGTTTTATGTATTCATCATAATCATCTTTGTCAATGTCCACCGAGATATTCCTGTCGTCCAAAAGAGACGTGGGTTCTCTTCCAAACATCAGGAAAAAGGGAGAATATCCTGTGGTTTCCTGAATTGTAGTATTGTAAGCGTGAGTGATGAATGGGAGTATTTCGTCCCAATTTTTCTGATCAGTGTTCACATACATACTGAGCATATTGATCAATGTTCTATTTAACCGCTCTGTCAATCCATTAGTCTGGGGATGATAGCTCGTTGTGAAGCAATGTTTAATCTTGCACGTTTTCATCACCTCTTTCATTAAATTACTGGTAAATTGAGAGCCTCTGTCACTAATAAGATATTGTGGGGCTCCGTGCCGAAGAAAAATATCCTCTACTAGAAATTTAGAAACTTCTTTCACTGTTGCTTCCGAGACTGCTCTTGTTTCTGCATATCTAGTGTAGTAGTCCGACAGCACGATTATCCATTTTTTCCTGTTTTTCGTAGATGGTAGTGGACCAACAAAGTCAATTCCAATTCTTTCGAAAGGAAAGTTGGCTGGGGGGATGGGCTGTAGTAGTCCAGAAGGTAATTGGTTTGAGCCTTTCCTACTTTGGCAAAGGTGACACGTCTTAACGAATTCTGAGACATCCTTTAGCATGGATGGCCAAAAGTATTTACTCTTTATTCGGTACATGGTTCTGGCGACGCCCAGATGGCCATTCGACATATGATTGTGATATTCTTTCATAATTTCTCTCTTTTTATTCTCTGGAACCACAAGCAACCACGCCCTGCCTTCAGGGTTCGGGTTTTTTTTAAAGAGGCATCCATCTTCTTCTTTAAAGTTTTGCGCAATTGATCGCCTGCTTCCATTAAGGTTTTTCTTAACACTTTCGATAAATTTATCCTCTTCGTCTGTTATTTGATTTAAAAATAGCCTTTCAAAATCCTCATCCCAATCAGTTTCTGGTAAGGGCCCCCTAGATAAGCCATCGGCGTCCAGATGCTTCTTTCCCGATTTATGTATTATATCGAAGTCATATTCTTGAATTTTCAATGCCCATCTTGCCAATCGACCTGTTGGATCCTTCAAGTTTTTGAGCCAGCATAAGGCGTGATGGTCTGTTACTATTTTAAAGTGTCTTCCATAAAGGTAGGGTCGTAATTTTGACATTGACCAGACAACGGCCAGACATTCTTTTTCAGTGGTTGAATAATTTTGCTCCGCTTTACTTAGGGTACGACTCAAATATGAGATCACCTTCTCTTCACCACCGATGTCTTGGACAAGTGTTGCACCTATGCCGATGTTGGACGCATCAGTATGAACATAAGTAGGTGCATTTGGATTGAAGTGACCTAAAATTGGTGGACTTAATAGTGCTGTTTTTAGGGTTTGAAACGCTTCCTCTTGTCTTTCTGTCCAGGTAAATGATACACTTTTTTTTATAAGGTTGGTCAACGGGTCAGCAATTTTTGAAAAGTCTTTGATAAATTTTCTATAATATGAACACATTCCCAAAAAGGATTGTACTTCTTTGACCTTTTTGGGCCGAGGAAAATTTCTGACAGCTTTGATGTTATGTTCCGCGGGTTTTATACCATGTTTGCTCGTTATATAGCCGAGAATCTCCAATTCTTCAAAAGCAAATCGGCATTTTTTGTCGTTTAACCTTAAATTAGATTCACGAAAACATCTAAAAACAGCTTCAAGTCTTTTGAGGTGCGTTGGAAAATCCGGGCTATATATGATAACATCATCCAGATAACACAAACAAATTTGCCATCTCAGATTTCCAAGCATATTCTCCATATTTCTCTCAAAGGTAGCAGGCGCGTTACAAAGTCCAAAAGGCATCACGTTGAATTCATATAATCCATGCGCTGTAGTGAAAGCTGTTTTCTCTTTGTCTCTTTCTTCGACTTCAACTTGCCAATATCCAGATCTGAGGTCTATTGCTGAGAAGTGTGTAGATCCTTGGAGAGTATCCATAACTTCGTCTATTCTAGGGATCGGATAGACATCTTTTACCGTCACATTATTCAGTTTTCTGTAGTCCACACAAAATCTGTATTTACCATCTCGCTTCTTGACCAATATTACTGGAAAAGACCAGGGGCTAGAAGATGGCCTAATTATGCCTTCTGTAAGCATCTCGTCAATTTGCTCTTTTATAATATCTCGTTCTTTAGCACTTACCCGGTAAGGCTTGTGTTTAATTGGCTTCGCGTCTTCTGTGTCTATCCGATGTTTTGCCAAATTGGTTCTCCCTAATCTCGATGAAAAAAGATCTCCATACCTTTCTAAAACTTGTTTTAACTCCTTCTGTTCCTTTGGTGAAAGATTTTCGTTTATTTGGAATCTAGGTTCTTCGTTCTTTTCTACCTCTCTTTCTCGACTCACATTTATTTTCGCTGGACTACTTCCAAAAGCCAATGTTTGGTTTTTCATTATTTTTAACGGTCGAGGATACGGATTAGTTATCCAGATGTGTGTTTCCCTATTTATAACATTGATCAAGCTTCTTGCTAGACGAAGTCCATTTGTTTGAAACATTTTGCTGCTCTCTTCGATAATATATTCTCCATCCTCTGTTTCTACCAATGCCTTGATCAATTTCATGGAACATTCCGGTACAATGGAATCCTTGGCACTCTTTATTTTCAACATTTCAAAATTGATTTCGTCATGATTATTCGTCAAATCATATTTTATAGTTTCTTGCTTACAATCTATTTTTGCGTTCATTTTCTTAAGGAAATCTCTCCCAAGAATTAATGTCCGTAAATGCGTTTTCAATATCACAAAGTTGTGTGATAATGTTTCGTCATCAATTTTTATATTTAAAAATATACTTCCTACCATGTCCAATTTTTTTCCATCGGGTCCTGCACAAATTTTTGCGAGTTTACTTATACCATGGCCTGTATCGAGGGCCGTTCTGAGGTCGACCACTGAGAGGTCAGCACCTGTATCAACCAAAGCTTCAAAAGTCCCTATCTTGTCCACATTAATTTTTAATTTGTATTTAGGGTCCAACTTCTTGATTCCGTTTATGGTCGACTTGCTTTGATTGACAGATTCAGGCGCGACGCTTAGTTTAAATCTTCCAACACGGAATATCTATCCCGGGTAGGAATATTTGTCTGTGTGCTATGACATACATCAGCATAAAGCCGAGGTCCTGATTTCTCTGATGTTTCATTCATTTGGCATTTTTCTTCGACCTTCTCTTGGGTATCTGCTGGATCCTCTTCTAGGATTCTTATAAACTTGACCCTACAATAACGGGCCACGTGCCCTGGCTTGTTACATTTAAAGCAGATTGGTCTTCCATCTTCCGTCCTATTTTTGCTCACTTCTTGGCTTTTATTGTAAGTGTTTCTCTGAAGGTTTGGTTTCGGCACAAAGTTAGGATTATAAGGACGTCTAGGGGTAGAGGGCTGGGGAAAGTTGTTTCGATACTGTCTGGGGGTAGGAGGGGAGTCGTTCTTGTAATTATTGGAAACAGGGGCTTGGGGCCTGGAAGTGGTCTGGTAGTTTCGTGCGGCAGTCGGCGGCACGTACCTCGATTGTTGTTGGGGTCTAGAATAGCGTGGACCGTTATATAGGTTTCTGGATTTCTCCACACGTTCCCGATACTTCTTTTCAAAATAATCCATTTTCTTGCACACGACAAGAAGGTCATCGGTCGTTTTAGGAGGGTTCAGGTAGAGCGCGAATGAGTACTCTTTTTTCAGTCCTCCAATAACATGTTCAATTTTTGTTTCTTCTTCCATTGCGGGGTCAACCTTGTTGCACAACACTAGAATGTCTTCCGCGAACCTGATTGCTGGTTCATTCCAGTGTTGCATTCTGTTGAGCTTCATTCTAAGTTCTTCTTTATTCGCGTCCAAAGAAAAATCCTGAATGAGGCGGATTTTAATATTTTCCCAGCTCGTGAAACTAGCTTTGTGTAAATTCAACCAGGTTTTAGCGCTTCCCGTCATGTTCATGGCGGCATAACGAGAGATAATGTAGTCTGCCCAATGGTACAAGAAGCCAATTTCTTCAAGAGATTCAATCCATGGGCGAGGGTCTTCCGTTCCATCATACTTGGGGATGTCGATGTTGGGATTCAGGACAACTGGGTCGGAACTAGCATCTCTACCAATTGTTGCACCAGGTTGCGGCTTGGCAGACTCTTCAGCCTGGATTCTCTCCTGTGCTGGGTCCTGCATCTTACCAGAGCGTGTTTCAACCATCCTAGAAATTTATAAAAGGGAATAACGAGATAAGTCTTCTTTAAGTAGCCACCAGAATCCTTTTTTTTATTTTCTCACATCAAAGAGAGCAGTGAAGTCACAGTGTACCTAAATACAAATGATGATAAATTAATAATCTGTTTTAAATAAATATCATAGAATATTTTATATAAAAATAAATAAATATATAATTTAAATTTCAAATATATTAAAACTAATATAAGAAATACGCCATTAATCATGATGTAACAATATATACTAACAATCTTATCTACCTTATTTACAAAACTTTTTGTTTTCTTATTATTAGTTTGATTAATAGTGCATGGTTCTGTCTTTCTCTCTTTTTTCTAACTATCATATATATTCTCACTTCTATTATTCTATATATAGGATTAGAGTATGTCTAAATGACGTGTAAAAGCCGATACAAAAGACGTTACGTTGTTAAATTTTATTGTTATTAATTATAAATATATAATTAACTAGATGATGTTTTAGAAGTAAAGGATTTTTTTTCTCTCTATCTATACTAAATAATAACAATTTACAAATTTTATAATTTAAATTTAAATAATCAAAATAATGAAGATAATTTTAATAGAATACTTAACTATAAAACTATACAACTATTTATTTTTATAATTAATTTAGATTTAGCTTGCTAATCTAACCAAATCTACTTGATATGATTTATCATTATGATCAGTTTGCTCCTTAAGTTTTAAATGTAGTATCACTGTTATATTTTTATTATATAGTTTTTACACTATATTAATTCATATGAGCTTGCTCTATGATATATTTTTATATATAATATAATATACAAATTTAATTATATATTAGATATTCTAATATAAATAAAACTCCATACAGATTATAATTATCTTTTATTGTTTGATTATGAAAAAATAAATTATAAAAGTAATTTTAGAAAAAATAACTTCAGAACTTTTGTTTTTTTCATTGTTTAGATAGTTTAAAGATGTTTTTTATTAGTTATTCTTAAAAATATAACAGATAACAAACAGTAATATCTATATTTTTATAGATTAATTATTCATTTTATTACAAATTTAATCAACACAAAAACAATTAAGATAAATATATTAAAAAAAAAAAATTCTCAATAGAATAACAAACTAAAAAACTAAAAAAAACTACCAGCATATTAGGGTTAGCACCTCTTTTATGTTAATTTAAACTCGCTAAGAATTGCCTAAGAAAGAATTGTCAAACTTGTCCCTCTCTTAAGAACCATGACACATTTCAAACGACTAGTTGTAAATTAGTAAATACTATTTATAAATTAACATGCCAAATTTGTCAATTATCATATATAGGACAAACGTGTAATCCATTAAATATACGAATAAACCTACATAGAAACCACGCTAAAAAATCAATTGGTAATATATATATGAAAGAACACAATCAATTACATACTTTTAACAACTTTAAGATAGAAATACTAGACATATTTCAAAACAAAAAACAACGTCTATTATTAGAAAACAACTACATTTATAAACACAACACATTATTCCCTTATGGACTTAATGACGAATTAAACTACACATACAAACCACAAACAGAAGAAATTTCAACTTATGAAATCAGCTGCAAATACAAAAAAAATGAATTTAAAACTAAACCTAATAAAACTAGAGGTAAAACTACCAATAAATTAGGTTACATTGAATTTGAAGAATTACTGGACCCAAAACAAATGTACACTAACAACTTCGTCGATAAATTTATTAAAACATTATTTAAACTAAATAATAATAAATTTATCAAACTTATAGAATATATTAAAATTCATAATCTGACTAACAGATTAATAGATATCACACACGACATCTTTAAATACAGAAAAATTAAACAATCTACCAATAACATTAATATTATCATTAAATTTAATAACAATTTATTTAATCATATTAAGTTTAATGATATTTTTAATAACCAAAACATTAATAATCTTTTCCCTATAAAAAATTTAAATTTCAAAACAATCTGGAGATACAACAAAAATATAGGTAATTTAGTTTGCAATTATAACCAATTTATTAATAATTTGGCAAATTTTAAAAAAATTAAATGTAATTGCAACAACTATATTGATAAATATAAGTTTTTCAGGTCATATATTAACTAGCAATTTTTCTTTTTTAAATCCAGAATATCAGGATATTTTAAATAAAGGGTATAAATATATACCTCAAATTAAACACAACTATAATAATACAATTAAATCTATATTAAAAGATATAGATATTTTCATAAATAAAACTAGTATAAAATACAGTATTCCAGAATTTACTTTTCTGGAATGGAAACATAATATTAAAAAGGAAATTATAAATTATTATAATAACACACTTAAATACACAAAACCTAATTCAGATATTCCTTCTTTTAAAGAAAATATAATTAATTTACAGAAGGACTTTATTATCACTCCTATAGATAAATGTTCCAATAACTTATCTATAATTTGTAAAAATCTATACCACGATATACTAAAAAAGGAAATTGATAATAATCATAAATACACTTTTGCTAGAACTACAGCCACAAAAATCAAAAAAGACATCAAAAACGTTGAAAATTCACTAAAAATTTATAATCACTACAAAAATCCAAACATACCAAAGTTCTATATAATTCCTAAACTACACAAAAAACCTATTTCTTTCAGAACAATCACATCTGGTATAAATTCAGTTATAAAAAACATTGATATACAATTAGCTTCAACACTACAATTTATTATAAATAAATTAACTAATAAATATAATTATAAATTTATCGACTCAAATAAAAAAATCATTAACTATTTAATGAACAATTGGACAAACATGGAAACAGTACACGCATTTGACTTTGAGGACCTATATTCTAAAATAAATTTAAGAGATCTAAATAATAAAATAACCAATTTATTTAACGAAATCATTAATGACAAAACTTTCCACATTAAAATTATTCATAACAGATATAAAACAATTAAATTAGATCTTAAAACAGCAAAAACTCTACTGGAAACATTTTTAAATTTTAACTATATAGAATTTAAAAATAAAATATATATTCAATCAGAAGGAGTTCCCATGGGAACGTCTTCAAGTCCGTTATTAGCAAACTTAATATTATTCTGGTACGAAAGAGAATACTTTCTACAAAATAATGTTAACTGGCAAATGTTCCGTTATGTAGATGACATCATAATATTTAATAATCCACAGTTCAAAAATTTAATACCTAAAATTTATCCTAAATACTTGAAACTTAAGAACAATGAAAAAATTTATAGAAACAAAAAAGTTAACTTTTTAGACCTAAATATAGACCTTACAAATAATGCTATTAAAATTTATAATAAAAAAAGTAATTATAATTTCAATATTATAAAATACTGTAATATGAATTCTAATATTTCATTAAATTGTTGTAAAGGTATATATTTTGGTCAGTTTCTAAGATTTTATAGAATAAATAATATATTAGAAAATTTCATAGAAGATGTTAAAAATTTAAACATGGAATTTATTAAAAACAAATTTATTATCAGACAAGTAAAATATTTCAACAGTATATCAATTATAAAATACTTTACAAAAAATTACAAAACTTTTTGTTTTCTTATTATTAGTTTGATTAATAGTGCATGGTTCTGTCTTTCTCTCTTTTTTCTAACTATCATATATATTCTCACTTCTATTATTCTATATATAGGATTAGAGTATGTCTAAATGACGTGTAAAAGCCGATACAAAAGACGTTACGTTGTTAAATTTTATTGTTATTAATTATAAATATATAATTAACTAGATGATGTTTTAGAAGTAAAGGATTTTTTTTCTCTCTATCTATACTAAATAATAACAATTTACAAATTTTATAATTTAAATTTAAATAATCAAAATAATGAAGATAATTTTAATAGAATACTTAACTATAAAACTATACAACTATTTATTTATATATATATATATATATATATATATATATATATATATATATATATATAGATAACCGGCGATATCAAAGATTTTCTACTTCCTTAAGTTTTATCTATGAGTGTAGATTTTAAGATTTGAAGACTCATTTTAGTTATTACCAGTTGAATTTTAAGCAATTTTTCTTAATTTAAGACCTCATATTAAGATGAGAAGACTTGAATGTTTCACAAAGTGGTCGTTGAGATAGCGTGGCCGTTAAAAAGGCGTGGTATACTATTGTTTTTGTCGCACACGATAATCTTTCTCAGTGGGACACCAGTGTAGCCAAGCACGTTCTAAAATAAGTGCTAAACAAGGGTTCTTGAAAGGCCAGACTCTCGTTTGGCCAGAAATAACACTTATGTAAACTTCTGAGTGCCCACTAAACCTCACAGACATTACTGTTGATATTCTTTATAGGTCCATGGTCAAATGTTTCGATTTATTTTCATTGATTATTTATAATTTTATTGCTTATTTTTTTGTTGTCAAGAAAGCTAACTTTATTAATTGTTTGCTTTCTAAAATTAATTTGTTTTAAAATTCTCTCTCTCTCTCTTTTATAAACGATTTCAAACTGAACAATTTCATTTAAAAATATAAAAACCGGTGATTTTTTTAGTTAAAAAAAAAACTTTGAAAAAATAGACATTTTTTAATATTACTGAAATCGAATACATATATGTATATATCAAAAATAAATTTGCATATCCTAATATCTCACATAAGCATTTTATATGGCGAAGCGCCATATAAAAACTCACGTGCTTGTGACCAGGATATGTCGTATTTCATATGTCTATATAGACAATAAAGAACATAGGAATTCCTTATCTAGAATTACCAAGAAACACCATATTATGTAATCAAAATGGCGTCTAATAAAATGGACAACCAGAAAATGCAGGGCGGCAACCAGAAAGTTCGTATAACTGGTCGTTAACATTGTCCAAGCAGCTAAGGCAGGATGTAAACATATTGGCCGTGCCAGTCCTTGATTGGACAACATAGTTCGACTTCTCTGACGTCACCATCAGCATATATGCTGGGCTTTTCTGAGCATAGAGGATAGTAGCGGAAAACGGTCGCCATGTTGCCCGATTGAGTAGATATCCCAGGACTCCCTCTTAGTCCCAGCTCACCTTCCCGGGTGCTACCCCCTGTAAACCGAGGTAACCGAGTTCCTATGTGTGTGGTCTTCATTTATCTTCACGCTAGTGCACTCTGGCCCCATGACTGCATATTGGATCAGGAGCCTACTGCGACGTTATCGGCTTCACAATTCAAAACCTATTTTGATTATAAAAACAATATCACATTTGTACTCTTTTTTTTTTTTTCACATTGTGTCGCGGTCTCGCGCAATTCTGGCCTTAACTACCCGTTTCATGATTTTTCAGGATGCCTGAATGACCAGTTTTTTGGTCGTTGAGGTACAGCTTGTACCATGCTGATAAGGGCCAACAGCCCGAAACGTGTACGTGGTGAGCTTTTCTTGATTAATCAAGAATGGGTATTTGGCCAATTCTGGAATAATTAGAAATTAACGAGAATAGTTGATATTTATTCCGATAGATGGCGCAAGCCATCAGCAACTTTCAGTTGCACGATAAGGAGATGCCTTTTTCATAATTAATTATAAAGTTTGTATGTGATGTGACAGCGGTATATGTGATGTGACAGAGCGTGTGGACAGAACAGTTGAGATCGAGAGGAAGACAATGGAGATTGAAGAGAAGGGAGTCCGACTTCGACTGACCGTGGTGGACACGCCCGGATTTGGGGACGCTCTGAATGCCGAGGACAAGTAAGTGGGACCTCATCATGCTAGCTTGTACCTATCTCTACCACATGCTGACTTGTCCCACATGTACAGCTAGACAATCTGTCTTTTTACTTTAGATGACATGACTAGATCCTACAGGAACTGCTGTTACAACACCCAACTCACTCCGGACCATATATACCCGGCTATCCTTGCAGCCCTCTATATGACAGACATCAATCCAGAAGAAGACATCTATACGGCACCTCAGTTGGCTGGTATTGTGATCAGGGTACATGGACCGATCTGATCTGCTCCATGGACAAGACACCACCACCACTCTAGCTGACATGGCCAGTATCGTCGACCTAATTCCTCTTTTTTATATAGAACATTGTATTATTTCATCGTGTTTGAATATTGCAGAATAATATTTGGGAAAACCTAGCAACCATTCTGATAAGTCATTGTCCGTAGATGACCAGACTTAAGTGTGGAAATCAAATTATTGACTGTATTGACTCATCCATTGATGAGCTCTACTCTTCCCCGGCAGACACCATCAACAAACTTTACAAGCTTGATACCTTAATATGATTGAGTGGAGATAAGAAAGAAGAAGAAGAAAATATTTAAATTACTCAATCAAGTACTCCACAAACGGTTTCATTACCAATTTATTAATATTCACAAGCTCCTTCGAGTTAAAAAAACATCTTCTACTGCGTTTCTTCCAAGTACAGTAGAACTACCTCCCTGTAAAGGACAACACCTAATTGTAGAGCCAAAGTGTCCTTTAGAGAGAGGTGTTCTCTTACTGGAGAATTTCCTAATAGTAAAAATGGTAATTCATCTTCATTATATTGGAATTTTCTCATTATTTCTTTATGGGTTCAAATCAAATCTATTAGATCAATTCTTCTTTTTCCTACCTTTCCATTCATTTGCCCTCAGAATTTTCTTCATCAATCTTTTTCTGATGATCTTCAAAAATTCCTCTTTAATCTTTTCAAAATCGTCATATATAATGTGAAAAAATAGTGCAAATGCGATTTTGTACTGGGATAAGGTGCATAAATTAATTTTAAAAAGGCATCTCCTTATCGTGCAATTGAAAGTTGCTGATGGCTTGCGTCATCAATCGGAATACATACCTTTATTTCTAGAGACAAGGTGTACATTTCCATCTATATCTTCGTATATAATTCCTGATTTGCCTAAAAGACTTAATCTGCCAAAACCAGACTGTAAAATGAGATTATCCATAGGAGAAACCGAGTTGATTTATGGATGGTATTACATGGATGGTTTTCCTGTACTTATTCCTCGCTACCCAACACTATCGTGTAACTACATACACTATATGAGCATGTAGACGACGTGTAGCTGTGTGCAGCTGGAGATCCGTGGAACGCTACATCGACGAGCAATTCAACCAGTTCTTTAAGGATGAAAGTGGACTTAACCGCAAGAACATCACGGACAATCGCGTCCACTGTTGCCTCTACTTCGTTCCACCCTATGGACATGGGTAGGTGGTTTTGTGATTACACTGGTGTACTGTGTACTTCGTACAGCTTTATGACCATGGTCTTATGGTTACTCTGATAGTAATGTGCAACTAGTACAGTCCTATGGCCACGGGTAGGTGTTCTTATCATTACACTGATGTACCATGCCCCTCTGGCAACCTGTAGTTGCAAGCTCCACGATTCAACTTACAGATGCTTACTCGCAATTAAACCTAAGGCTTTAGGCACCAACATTCAGACATAGAGCTGCAGGCTTTAACGATGAAACCTAGAGTTACAAGCTCCAATAATCGAACTTAGACTTGCAGGCTCAAACAATCAAACCTGTAGTTGCAAGCTGCAACAATCAAGCCTGTAGGTATAGGTACCAACAATCGAACGTAAAGTTACAGGCTCCAACAATCAAACCTGTAGTTAAAAGCTCCAACAATCAAACCTGTAGTTAAAAGCTTCAACAATTAAGCCTGTAGGTATTGCTATCAACAATTGAACTTATAGTTATAAGCTACAACGATCGGACCTATTGTTTCATGCTCCAACAATCACATCTTTAGTTGAAAGCTGCAACAATCAAACCTGTAGGTTTAGGTAGCAACAATCGAGCTTATAGTTGCAAGCTCCAACAGTCAAACCTGTAGGTATAGGTACCAACAATCAAACCTGTAGGTTTAGGTAACAACAATCGAGCTTATAGTTGAAAGCTCCAACAGTCAAACCTGTAGGTATAGGTACCAGAAATAGCACCTATTGTTTCGTTCTCCATCAATCAAATCTATTGTTTCAGGTATCAAAAATAAGACTTAAATTAACACAAAGCAATAACGCGCCATCTATACATATAAAATGAAAGGATTTAAAAGCACGAATGTTTCTTTTATACATAATACAAACTTCTACTGTCCTTACTGCAATGAGACTTAACAATAAGACTTAATGCTAACTTTATACGATGTACATTAAATAAGACACTACAGACCCAACAACTACACCTAGAGAAATTGACACGACACCACAGGATCTACAATAACTAAACTATACCTGGCTGTCTCAAACAACCAGAAACCTGTAGTTTGCCATAATACGCTCTAGTTGACGATGCATGCACGTGCAGGCTGCGACAGCTCGACCTGGAGTTCATGCGGAGGCTCCACCAGAAGGTCAACGTGGTGCCAGTGATCGCCAAGGCCGACACGCTGACCGGCATCGAGGTCCGCAAGTTCAAGGACCGCGTGCTGAGGGAACTGGAGGAGAACAGCATCCACATCTACCAGCTGCCGGACTGCGACTCGGACGAAGATGAGGAGTTTAAGCAACAGGACCGGGAGCTCAAGGTTAGTTACAGGCTGTTTGACATCCTCCCTCTTCACCTCCCGTAACATCTTTCCTAATCCTTCTATACATCCCTTAAAATTCTCCCCAAATCCTTCTTTAAATCCCGTGATATCCTCCCCAATCCCCCTTTACCTATCATTACATCTTCCCTATTCCCTCTTTACCTTCCATTATAATTTCTTCAATCATTTACCCAAGCGTCACCTCCCGTAACATCTTTCCCAATCCCGCTTCACCTCCCATAACATCTTCCCAAATCCCTCTTTATCTCCTATAACATCTTCCCCAGTCCCTCTTCATCTCCTGTAACATATTCCCCAATTCTTCTTTACATCCCGTAACATCTTCCTCAATCCCTCTTCATATCCCTTAGCATATTCCCAAATCCCTCTTCATCTCCCGATACATATTTCCAAACCCCTCTTCATATCCCTTAGCATCTTCCCAAATCCCTCTTCATCTCCCGTAACATCTTCCTCAATTCCTCTTCATCTCCCGTAACATCTTTCCAAATCCCTCTTCATCTCTCGTAACATCTTCCTCAATCCCTCTTCATCTCCCGTAACATCTTCCTCAATCCCTCTTCATCTCCCGTAACATTTTCTTCAATCCCTCTTCATCTCTCTTAGCATCTTCCCAAATCCCTCTTCATCTCCCGTAGCGTCTTCCTTAATCCCTCTTCATCTCCCGTAACATCTTCCTCAATCCCCTTTCATCTCCCATAATATCTTCCAATGTTGTTTTGCTACAGAACAGCATTCCCTTCGCTGTAGTTTCCAGTACTCAAGTGGTCGAGGCCAACGGCAAGAGAGTACGTGGAAGGATTTATCCTTGGGGCATTGTGGAGGGTGAGTTCAAACTCTTTACCTTTCTTTCTTATTACCCCCTCTCTCTGTATATACAAACACAGGCAATTTTGGTCACACTTGGTTATCTCGTGTGTCTTCAATAAAGGTCACTGTAATATCTTTCAGAGTTATTGTCTGAATCCCGAAATATATGCTAAAAGGTACAACTTCCTTAAAGTTTTGTCCATGTGTGTATTGTTTGAATAATTGATGTCCATTCTAACAATATATTATGTTTGGTTCCAGTTGAAAATCCTAAACACAGCGATTTCCTAAAGTTGAGAACCTTTATCATTAGGTAAGTTCATATTTCAATTAATTAATTAATTAATTACCCTATATATAATATTGTCACGTGGAAAAATTAGGAAAAAGAAACTTCTGAATGGCACGGCAATTGATAACGGATAATATATTATGAAAAAAAGGCATCTCCTTATCGTGCAACTGAAAGTTGCTGATGGCTTGCGCCATCTATCGAAATAAATATCAACTATTCTCGTTGATTTTTAATTATTCCACAATTGACCAAATACCCTTTCTTGATTAATCAAGTAAAACTAACCACGGACGCGTTTCGGGCTATTGGCCCTCATCAGCGTGGTGCAAGCTGTACCTCAACGACCAAAAAATTGGTCATTCAGGCATCCTGAAAAATCATGAAACGGGTAGTTAAGGCCAGAATTGCGTGAGACCGCGACACAATGTTAAAAAAAGAGTACAAATGTGATATTGTACTGGGATAAGGTGCATAAATTATGAAAAAGGCATCTCCTTATTGTACAATTGAAAGTTGCTGATGGCTTGCTCCATGGCTTTTTTCGAATAATATATTGTTAAAATAAAAGTGTTCATCATTACAAACTTTCGTTTGGTAAATAAAGGAAGAACTATATTATCTTGCCAAACGAACCTACCAAAAGAAAAATTCAAAGAATCTTCTCTTGACAATATGGACGTTAGATCAAGACGGGTCACGTCTGACTGCACCTGGTCAACGGTCACGTAGCAATTATTTATGGAAGAATTACACAATAGATTGATAGGCTTGCGGATTATATTTTGCTTATATATATATATATATGGAAAATTTGCCGGGAGGAAATTGATCATAGAATTTGGCCCAGCCACCTTGCCAGCAAAACACCTCTTTGGTAGATTGTGAAGATTCCATTAGATCCCGTGTGGATCTCATGGAATAAAGTCCGCCCTAGACTGACGAGGGCCATTACCCAGAAACCATGGTCTCTAGGTGGACGCTTCTCAGTTTGCCTAAGCTGGTGTTGTGGCTTTGTCACCGACCCGAGGCCACTAGTTGCGGCGACGGTCAATAGATGGCGTCAGCTTTTGACGTTTATTTTGACGGGAGAGGCGCCCTATGCTCTTCTATATAATATATTATAATATATTTTTAATATTCAATAAAATAAATCGATGCGTGAAAAATTGAAACTTTAACAATAAAAATATCCCAGAAGAGTGGTCGTCTTCTTCTTACTTTAATCAAAGTGCTAAACATCGTACAAAGATGGAAAGAAAGTTTGGCAACATTGGTATTGCTTCACTCACAGATAAATATAAACAATTCCGTTATTGCATCCTGTTTTGTCTTGCCCAACTGCCAGAGCTAGAGCTATAAAGTTCTAGTCCTCTCTTCCTGCCTCCTGACCTCCGCGGACCCAATTCAGCCTAACCTGCCTCTTCCCTAACGGAGATCCTGTCCCTATCCTTCCCAGCCTGGTCATAGTGGTTTTATATATTCCGCTTTACGCGGCCGTTGGGGCTCAAAAATCATTTATTTTGGTTAGCAGCCCCGTAAATAAAGATATTTTCTCTCTATTGCATCCTGTTTTGATATGTTGACATTTCTAAATATTATTCAACAAAGAATCTCTTAGCTTTTTTGCCAGTAGAAGGGCGTGTGGCCCGAAAGCTCGCTCGCTATTATTAAAAAGTAGTTTGTTTAGGTTTCGACAAGTAGTTTATATTTAATTACTGTAAATATTTAAAAACTCCCTGATAATAAACTTCTCTTTTAGTTTTTTAATTAATTAATATTGCATCGAAATATATTATCATTTTATGTATGAAAAAACAATAGAAAAAATAAAAAGGTTAGGTATTGAGATATTTAAAACAAAGAAAGCATATAATTAATAGGCAATCCCATAATATTATGTTCAAATCATTAAGCTTGAGGGATAAGTCTCTTTCAAATACATTTATTTCAAGCTTTCGGGCACAACCGCCCTTCGACAGGAAAATTATATTAGCTACTAAAGTTTTCGGATCTAATCTATATATACATCTGTGAGACGCCCGTGTCTCAAGTGTAATGCGAGGCTTGCCGCGGGAGGGGATGAGATCTTTGAAAAAGATGGCCGTTTAGCCCTTTGAAATATCTGAAATAAAAGATGAATCGCAGAGTTCATGATACTGAGGGGGGTTTTGTGGCTGCAGGGAATATTACATTGTAAATTTCAGGTAAATCAATTTTTCTATTGAGGCTCTGGAATTTGCTTGATAGGATGATTGAATCCATCCTATCAAGCAAATTCCAGAGCCTCAATAGAAAAATTGATTTACCTGAAATTTACAATGTAATATTCCCTGCAGCCACAAAACCCCCCTCAGTATCATGAACTCTGCGATTCAATAAATAATCTTTTATTTCAGATATTTCAAAGGGCTAAACGGCCATCTTTTTCAAAGATCTCATCCCCTCCCGCGGCAAGCCTCGCATTACACTTGAGACACGGGCGTCTCACAGATGTATATATAGATTAGATCCGAAAACTTTAGTAGCTAATATAATTTTCCTGTCGAAGGGCGGTTGTGCCCGAAAGCTTGAAATAAATGTATTTGAAAGAGACTTATCCCTCAAGCTTAATGATTTGAACAAAACAAAGAAAGCATATCCTGACCACTAGCACATGTGCTTTTTAGATGGCAGAGCGCCATCTGGTGGAACAGAAATCAACTGAACGTTGATTTAACCTGTTCCCTGATATTTAGTCAACCCAATTTCTTGATAAATCAAGAAAAGCCATCCACGAACGCGTTTCACGCTTTTGGCGCTCGTCAACGTGGAGGTTTTGGTCTCAGTGGTACAGCTTACTCCACGTTGACGAGGACCAACAGCCCGAAACGCGTTCGTGGATGGTTTTTCTTGATTAATCAAGAAAATGGGTTGGCCAAATATCAGGGAACAGGCTAAATCAATGTTTAGTTGATTTCTGTTCCACCAGATGGCGCTCTGCCGTCTAACAAGCATATGTGCTACTGGTCAGGATATGCTTTCTTTATTTTATGTATATCAGTATTATTAATTTTGAAATTTACAAGGTTGTCCTAAAAGTTCGTAAACACTTGCTAAAAAATTGAATTTGGATATATACAGTAGAACTTGAATAATGAGTCAAATACCCATTCTTGATTAATCAGGAATGTATATTTGGCCAATTCTGGAATAATTAAAAATCAACGAGAATAGTTGATATTTATTCCGATAGATGGCGCAAGCCATCAGAAACTTTCAGTTACACGATAAGGAGATGACCTTTTTCTTAATTTATGCACCTTATCCCAGTACAATATCACATTTGTACTATTTTTTTTTTAAATAAATATAATGTTTGATTAGAATTCTTGAAGTCAGTTTCATTAAAAGTTCAAAGTCAACAAAGTCATTGTATGTGACAGCACCCATATGCAAGACCTGAAGGATGTCACCAGAGATGTTCATTACGAGAATTATCGGGCCCAATACATCACCAAGATTTCCCAGCAGGCTGCTAGGGAACGCAGGTAAGTGCAATTTTTAACTGTTCAATACATAACAGACCATACATTTAACTTATTTCAATCCATAGTTTCTTTATTTCGACTTAGAGCGCTATGTCCCCCTAGGGACACTTGCATTTTAAAGATAAACAAAATTTTTGAAAGAAGAGAAAGAAAGATATTTTAAATATGTACAGAATTAGTATGTAAGTTAGTTAGAAGAAAAGATAAAAACTATATGTATTGTAGCGTAGAAATCAAGCCTTGAAATATCCTAAGATGTAGAAGTATTTATTGATGACGTCACAGCGACTAGTTGACAATTATTAACAAGTCAGCCAAACTATCTACAGCTAGGGAATCTTAAGCAAGCAAGCAAAGAAATATTTTGAAGATGATTTCAAAAATACAGAGTATTATATATATTTTTATAATCTGTTGAATATTTTCATTGAATAATATTAAATTAAATAATAAAATATTTCTTCGCCACAATATCAACACAATTGATATATGTACAAATGGATCCATAGTGTATTATCCATAGTAAATACCAAATTCTTAGAATCTACGATAAGCAAACAGCAAGAAAACATAAACATTGAACTAACAGGAACACATGAAACAATATCTACAAATACTATCCCATAGATGTAAGCAGTCTCTATACCACAATAAGTTCCTGAGTTTATTAAAATGTTATTTTATATCTCATTATGATGTTTTGTCAACCTGCATATTTTTCTAAAATGTATATGTGGATAATCTTGCCAACTCTCTGTTTACTCTGTGGTAGTTGTGACAGCGACGGTGCTGTCAACTGGAAGTTGGGATTGGATTGGGGTGAATTTGCAGTCGTGATAGCAGGAGTGAGGACACTGGATAGGTTGGTCAAGGGAACCGATGCTGACAGACAGAGAGCATGGAGGAGAGTGAGCTTACGCCCCGCGATTTACGCTGGATCAGGAGAGACGTCTAGTACGGATGAGACTCGGAGACGCTACTGAGGCTTCCTCAGTCGGGTGGTGTCACGGAAGATGAAGAATCGCCTTGATTGGTCCAAACGACTGGGAAGTCATCTTTGATAGTTATAGAAGAAAATGTGAGGATGTAACATTGACCCAAATAAAGTTGTTTTCAGCGAATTCAACTCCGGGGTCCTTTGTCTTGGAGTTCTCTGGAATAAAAGTGTCGTTGACCTAGCGCTAATGATGTGAGATGGGAATCTTTCCTCTTAACTCTAGGCCTAACTGCAATCGTTTATTAATATCTATAATCTTATTATCTTCTTATTTTTCTCTATCTGTCTGATATACAGTCCATACTTTATTTGTCTCTTAACTCTGTACATCATGTTATACAGTAAGTTGTTACAAGGTTGTGGGACATATGCAGGGACATGGTAGAATGACTGGGGTTTTAAATTATATCACACACACAGATATATATTCTTCAAACTTTAAATATTTTGTAATAGTTTACTTTAAATATGTAAATATCATCTTAATATCATAAGTATAGTTTTAAAATATGTAAATAATAATGAAAATTTGTATAAATATATATCTTACATGTCAGTAGTTAGTTAGTGCGGTTCTCTCTGCGAAAGGCTGATAAGTCCTAAAGCCATATAAATGTATGGAACTTTGTAGATCCTAACTATAAGTTGTGTCTACAGCAAGCTACGTAGAGATTCTGTCACCAATCTCGACAGTATGTCTGAAGCAGACCGTCTACTGCAGCAGAAAGAAGAAGAGGTAAGAATCTTTGTAATCCCTATATATATATATATATATATATATATATATATATATATATATACAGTGGTACCTCGACATACGAGCGCCCCAACATACGAGTTTTTCGAGATACGAGCCGACGAGCAAGTGATTTTTTGTTTTAGTTACGAGCGAAATTCGAGATACGAGTTCGGTTCGGTAGTGTTGAAGATATTAATCTGTGATTTTAAATGTTTCTTTTTGACCAGTACTTTTGTTTTGTTTTTCTTAAAATGTTTCTTTCTTCTTCTTCATTATTATTTGTTCTATATGCAAAGCTTTGTTTTTTGAGACTTGAATAAACAAATTCAAGTTTATTATATTTTTGTGTGCTTTTAAAGTTAAAACACAACAGGTAGTAACACGCAGTCGCGCCATCACGATCAGTTAGCAGCGTGCTTCCGCTGTGATAAGTTGTGTTTTGTGTTCGCGTTTTGTGTTGCGTTTACATTTACAGTTTTAGTTCATTTATTTTTATAACCATGGATCGGAAGAAAGTTTGTAAAAAGTCAAGTGCTAAGAAAAAGATTATGAGTATTGAATTAAAACGTGAAATTATAGAAAAACATGAGCAAGGTGTTCGAGTTGTTGACTTGTCGAGGCAGTATTGCCGTAGTACGTCCATGATATGTTCTGTGCTTAAACGGAAGGAGTCGATAAAGAGTGTAACGCCGGCTAAGGGCCTTACGATAATTTCCAAGCTGCGAACCTCCCTTCATGAAAATATGGAGAAACTGCTGATGAAAGTTCTTTGTGGAGTGGGTAAACCTGGTTTTCGGCCTTACTGTTAAGAAATATCTACAGGAAAATAACCTACCCGTGCAAGCCCTTCTCATCCTCGACAATGCCCCTGCTCATCCACCAAACCTCGAAGATGACATCCTCGAGGAGTTAAAATTCATAAAGGTTCTCTACTTACCACCCAACACCACTCCTATCCTGCAGCCCATGGATCAGCAAGTGATTTCTAATTTTAAAAAACTATACACCAAGCATCTGTTTCGGCGCTGCTTTGAAGTGACGGAGAGCACAAACCTCACCCTTCGAGAGTTCTGGAAGGACCACTTTAATATTGCGATTTGCCTACAAATTATCGATCAGGCCTGGTTGGGAGTTACAACGAGGACCTTGACCTCTGCATGGAAAAAGCTGTGGCCTGAAGCTGTAGCTGAAAGGATCTATAAAGAATTGGAATCCGGTGTTTCAGTAGAGGAGGAGATTGTATCTCTGGGGAAATCCATGGGTTTAGAGGTGGAAGAGAAAGATGTGAACGAGCTCATCGAGGAGCACACCCAGGAACTGACGACTGAGGAGATACAAGAGTTACAGTCACAGCAGCATACTGAGGTTATGCAAGTAATTGGTTTTGAGGAGTCAGAGGAGGAGGTTATTTCTACATGTGAGATAAAGGAGATCTTAGGAATGTGGGAGAGAGTTTTACAGTTCGTGGAAAAAAAAACACCCAGAAAAAGTTGCAACAGGTCGTTCATCTGACCTTTTTAATGACACTTGCCTAACTCATTTTCGGAACATTCTGAGAGGGAGGAAGAAACAAACCTCCTTGGACATGTTTTTTTCTAAACGGCCTACAGGTGAAAGCGAGAAAAATGTAGCGAAAAAGGCAAAGACCAGTGAGGATATCTAATTTATTTATTTACATTCTCTTTTTTGTTTTTGTGCAATAAATATTTGATATTTATAAATACGTTTTTATTATCTAAAACCACGTAACAAAAATAACTGGGGTGACATTTTGGAGGTTGGAACGGATTAATGGTAGTTCATTTGTTTTGTATGGGGAAATTTGCTTCGAGATACGAGTAATTCAAGATACGAGCAAGGTTGCGGAACGAATTAAACTCGTATGTCGAGGTACCACTGTATATGAAAAAAAATAATAGAAAAAAAAAAAAGATAAGTGGGTCAGGTGTTGATATTAAAAATAAATAAGGCATTTCCTGACTACGAGCACATGTGCTTTTTGGTCGCAGTGGTTACAGCCTACTCCACGCTGACGAGCGCCAACAGCGCGAAACGCGTTCGTGGATGGCTTTTCTTGATTTATCAAGAAATTGGGTTGGCCAAATATCACGGAGCAAGTTAAATAAACGTTTAGTTTATTTTTGCTCCACTAGATGGCGCTCTGTCATCTAAAAAGCACATGTGCTCGTGGTCAGAAAATGCCTTATTTATTTTATATATATGTGAAAAAATAGTACAAATGTGATATTGTACTGGGATAAGGTGCATAATTATGAAAAAAGGCATCTCCTTATCGTGCAAATGAAAGTTGCTGATGGCTTGCGCCATGCGCCCACCTGCTGATTGTCCATCCTTGATATAGAAAACATCAGAGAATAAATCATTCTTCTATAAGAATTCTGTTATAATTTTACCAAGGTTACCAATATTACCAAGGTTGTCCTAAAAGTTCGTAAACACTTGGAAAATATAAATCATAATTAACTCAAAGCAATAAAGCGCCATCTATACATATAAAATAAAATGAGTTAAAAGCGCGAATGTTTCTTTCAAACATTCGCGCTTTTAACTCATTTTATTTTATATAAATCATAATCATATGTTTACGAATTTTTTGGACAAATTTAGTTTTTATTACATTATAGAAACCTTTCCATGTATAGATCTTTAATTTTTATTTTATTTGAGAAACTTATCCCTTTATTTAATTGAGAAACATATATTTGATACACAGTGACCTTTATTGAAGACACACGAGATAACCAATATCCACTCATGCAGACAAAACTTAAGGAAGTTGTACCTTTTAACATGTATATCGGGATCCAGACAATAACGCTGAAAGATATTACAGTGACCTTTATTGAAGACACACGAGATAACCAAGTTTGAACAACCTCTGTTGAAAAAAAGGTGCTCGGCGATATTCAAAGACTTTCCACTTCCTTAAGTTTTGTTCATGAGTTTAAATATACCTAACCTTATAACGTTACCTATTTATAAATAAGATCACAATACTTTGTGTTTTAATATTTAATTTACTTATATACAACAAGGTTAACCTTAATATATAAACAAAAAAAAATATCTAATGCAAAATTAGAGAAAAGAAAGAAAGTACAGTGTTGCCGAATGCCTAACTATATAAAGAAAATTCAAAGAATAATTAAATATATTTATACGGTGCATTATCGCACCATCTGTTATAAAAAAATTTGAACTATTTTGACACTTATGATTTTTTTTTAATTTTTATATAAATCAATTTTCTACTGCCCTTACTGCAATGATAAAAATAATGGAAGGGCCTTACACATCAATGGTGAACCCTCCCAACGGTTTCACCAGTTTAATCTACCATTCCGCTGTTATATTGCATTTTTCGATTTTCCTTTCATACTGATACTGATGTTAGACTCTTGGAATGGGTATTTTAAGTGAACTATGGACATAAGCTTTGAGGACAGTAGAAAAATCATAGAATAATTAAATATTTGACATAAATAAATAAATACAAAGCATGTTAAAAACCTTGAGTTTTTTTAAATTCGAAACTATTATAGACGTGTATGATTCTTTTATAAAAATAAACAATTTCTACTGCCCTTACTGCAATGGAAAATTCAGGGAGGGCCTGGTTTATCAGTTGTACACAAATTTATAAATCACTACTAATTCATCGTGTAAATAATTAAAGATACATATATATGTTAATAATTCTAATATAGCACAATAGTCTGATAGATTTCGTGCTTCTGTAATAATAAAATAAAAATCAGTGGTGAACCCTCCCAGTGATTTCGCCAGTTTAAAAAGTTTTTAAAGAACACCTGTATGTTCCAGATAAGAAGAATGCAGGATATGATCCAACAGATGGAACAGAAACTACTGGCAGCTGGAAGAGAAGAAGGAGGCGGTGGAACTCAAAAAGACAATGAGAGTGTGGTTAATCTCTGACGCCATTTTCCCATTTACAATCTTCCCAAATGTATGTACATTTACCTCATCGTGTTCTCGTCACATCCATTTCTACCGTGCCAGTGCAATAGAATATCTTTTACCAAATTTCCTAATTCAAATCTCGAAATTTTCTATCGGATCATTAGTCTTTTGGTATCAAAAAATATTCGTCTTTTGACAAAAAATATTTCTAAACTTAACCAATTCATTAATATTTAATTTCCTCAATTTTATAAAACTGTTTAAAACTTTTAAAATAATTTGTTTATAGAAATATATGTAACATAAGAGAATTTGTATTTTAGATTATTTATTTATTTTTTTTATATTTTCAATGAATTTTTATCTTTTATATATATATATATTTTTTAATAATATCGAAGGTTATTTTAAAATAAATTTAGGTGATATTTAACTAAATATATTCTTGATTTTTATTCTAATATTTTTAAAATGGAATTTGTGAATTATAATGATGCTAAGGAAATAATGCAACAAATTCTTAATATGCATTTGATACCCATTTTAGTGTTTAATTTTAAATTTAAAATGAATAGATTTTATTAATTAAAACATTTTATATGCGATCCATGCTATAGTTAAATAAACAAAATCTTATTTATGCTACTTTCACACACAAAAGAAAATAGCCTATTTCGAATTGTAAAATGCATCAAATATATTTGTGGGTAATATATAATTAAGAGGGACGAGTGGGTGACATTCTCGATTCCCGACAGTCATGAACCGGGATTGAATCCCACGTTAACATTTTGTTTAATATGTGAATAACCACATATAATTCACTGTTTCAATTATCATAAACTAGATTGCTCTTGTTGTGTGAGCGGTACCTAGTGATTTTGGAACCGAATATAATTAAGACAAAAAAAGGTTTTACAAAAGAAAAATGTATCTTATAATTAACAGACATTAAAAGAATGCAATCATGTCCTATAGACTTAATACTTAACATTTATTTTTATTCAAAGAAACATGTTTGTGCATTCTTGAATAGAAAGAAACACTAAAAATACACAAATTATCAGAAACATCTTCTCAAATTTAATTTTTTAATAAAATTATTAATAACAAAATTTTGTAAAACCAAACAAATATACAGTTAAACCTGTCTATAGCGCCCCCTCTAAATAGCACCTCCCTCTCTATAGTGCCCGATTTTAAATACTAGTACGATGCGATTTACATTAAAAGTGACCTGTCTATAGCACCCAATTTTGGTGATTCCCAAGAGGTGGCGCTATAGACAGGGTTTAACTGTATATTTAAATAAAATAGATAATTTATTAATTACCAAAAACATATTATCATCCTTTTAAAAGCTTCAATTTAAATGGAAATATATATTATCCAAAAATGTTATAGTTGCGCGCTTACATACTATTATAGAAATATCAGCTTAAATTACATTTTAGTTTGTGTTCGAAATAATAAATAATTTAGTATGATGAATTAGTGCGCCATATGTTATAAGAAAATTAAACTATTTTTGACGCGTATGATTCTTTTTGAAATAAAATAAATTATTTTATTTTAAAAAAGAGAGAGAGAGAGAATCATACGCATCAAAAATAGTTTAAATAATTTATTATATAAAAAAATATAAGGGCATTATTTAGATAATCAAATAAAAATATATAGAGAAGTCAATAAATATCCAGTATATCTTCTGTGTATTAAATGACAATTGAGCATTAGAACTAGGTTTACCCTGAAGGTTGTTTACATATAGGGTAAGATTTCTTGCGTTGCATTCATTTTATTGCCTCTCCCCCCATACATTTATACTTCAAATAATACAATTAAAGGAATATAATAAGAGATTTTGCAAGTATTATGATAATTTGCTACTTTTCAACCTTGTGGCACATCTGATCAAGAATCTGCGGCGACTACCCCTCCCTATAAGACGTCTCCGATTATGAACCTAAAAACAATTGCTCTAATTTATATCTGACGTATTCAAATGTGAATTAGTAGCGCTTAAGTCATTTAAAAATATATTTTTAAACATGTTTTTCTCTCATAAAAGTGTATCAGCAATGATAATAAAAAATAATATTAAGCAAAAAGGATTGAAAGACGCACAATTTTAAAATTCGGGCATTCAACCATAAATATACTTCCTATTTTATACACCATTAAAAAAATAATATATATTGTCAAATCATAATAAAATATTCGAACAATCATGAAATGTAAACCAGAAAAAATATATAAGTCAGAAAAATACATGCTTATTCGGTGGTTACATATACTAAAAATTGATAAAATTTCTATACGCTCAGAAACCTGGGTTTATTTAATCAATAAAATTACATATTCCATTCATTTAATTAAAAAATAGAAATATTTACAAAGCGATTTTACTCAAAAAATATCAAAAGATGCTTTATTTAGAAGTACAAAATAGATATATTTCAAGTTTAAAATTAATTTGTTCAATATATATAATAAATTTATATTTTTTTTCAAAATGATCTATTATTTAATATAGATAATTGAAAATATATAAAAATTCAATCAATAAATTTATTTTTATTTATACTATGATTGCGATTTATTCTTTGAAATTATTGCATCTACGAATATTTTAAAGAATTTAACAAAGAAAAAACTTTTTTAAAAATTGAAGAAATTATTTATCAAACATACAGGTTTTTTCTCAATGTGGAATTAAATAACATAAAATCTTTATAAAGGTTTTTTTGAATATAGAAAACATTTCACAAAAATATATATAGGTTTTTAACTTTTAATTGGACAATTTTAATTTATATTTAGACATTTTTCATTTTAATTTAGACACTTTCATTTTCATTTAGACATTTTCAATTTTAATTTAGACATTTTTTCATTTTAATTTAGACACAAGGAATTTTTATAGAAAAGTGATGTGTCTAAATTAAAATGAAAAATGTGTAGATATAAATTAAAAACCTATATATCAAGTACAATTTATAAATATCATTTAATAATAAATAATCGTAAATAATTTAACTAGATGATGTGAGATATATAAATATTAACTATCGTAATCGTATATGCTTTGCGAATTGAATGTTTGAATAATATCAATATATTACAGTTCTGAAAAAAAAAAAAGAAATATTTGTATGTAGTGTTCCCTATTATTACTAAACACATCATTTTCTATTATATGGTTATCGTTTGCTAACTCGTGAATCTGATAGGCTATCACCCATTTGAAGTTATTTATTGAATTTTTAACCCCTCTTATAACCTCCCAAAGTTAATGTTATATTAGGTTTTGTGTGTGCTCCTGTTATATCCCTGTTGTGTCTACTGTGAACACGCTGTAAATTATTTGCACATTTTTATTGAGTTTTTTGTACATTTTTGAATAAAATATTGCCATCTGGTGTATGAATAATTATATTTTTAAAACACTCAATTCGATATATTTAAAGTCATATCACATATTGTTATGTTTTGAATATATATAGCAAAATCCATAATTAAATCTCTTTTTATAGATAATAATAATTAATTAATTAAAAGTTTTAAAATGTTTTGTTAAAAAGCACTAAAAAGAAGAAAATAAATATTTTAGCTTTTCCTCCATTAAACAATTCGATTTATTATACGAGTCGAAATAAAAGGGCGGGGGAACAATCTCATCGTGTATTGAGAAAAGAGGTAAAATTACTGAGACAAAAACTTGCTATTCAGTTACTTTGTATTAAATCACTTCAACTACGAAATTCTTGATGATCGTTCCCCAATGCTTTTATTTTGATTCATATAGATCTACTTGTTCAATGATGGAAGTTGTTGACTTTGCTTAGAATTTTTATTGAAACCGATTCCAATAATGAATAATTAAACATTATATTTATTGATTTACAAGAGAGAGAACAAAATATAAAAGGGAAACTAATATTAAACAAAATAACTTTTTTCTGTTTAGGTTAGCGCCTATTTACCTGTGAGCTTACACACACTCTGTGGAACAATTAATTAATATATATACAACAGAAGCCTTACCTTACGTAGCTATTAGTACATGCTTCAGTCTGTTTGCCCTAATCTACGTGGTGCAAGTTGTGCAAGCTTATTTATAGAGAGATATAATGAATATAAATACAGTCGAACTTGGATAATTCGAACCCCAAGGGACCATAAAAAAAATTCGAATTATCCAAAAATTCGAATTAAAGATGTTTTGAATAAAAAGGCTTAAAACAATAAAAATCTCACAATTTCGATCAATTCCTTTATTAAGAATAACATTAGTTGCTGTAAATTTACATTTTTACCGTATATTTAGATTATGTGCAATAATTGTATGTATATACTATATACATTTTAAAAAATTTCAAAACTGATGTATTAATGTAAAAAAAAAAAGGGCAGATTGCTGGTTAAAAAAAATGTACAGATTATTCTGTTTCGTTGGAACTCTGAAATTTAATTTTTGCCAAAGAAGTCAGAAATCTTAGCCTGTTTTCTAGAATTAAGTCTTTCAGTAAGGACAAAGGATTCTAACATATTCAACGAGTGGAAAATAGAGGGACTTACGTCATTTTTACTTTCAAAAAAGCGTCTAAGTTGCATGATATAGTTCGTTGCTTCAGCGCACTTGGAACGTTCATTTCCCCGGCAACTGATGACTCGTCTTCATCACCCGATGCCTCGTCGCCGTCTTGTTTTTCAATGTTGTGGTTGAGCACTTCAGCGATGATATCTGCGTCGGTTATCTCACCACATACTGCAACATCGTCATCCACGTTTAAGAAATCGTCATACGAGATGGTAGGATTAGAAATGACGTCCTCCCAGCCGTCAACTGAAGGCATCGTTTCCGCTATAATATCATCTGAATTTTCTTCATCCTCCTCCTTTTTTACGAAACCAGCTTTTTTAAAACAGTGTTTGATCGTTTCGGACGTTACTTGGTCCCAAGCTTTCTTAAACAATCGAGAGGCTTGAAGAACGTCTAGTTTGATTTTAAGGGCTTCGGAATCTCCTGTCAATATGTTCTCAACTAGAAACCGTCTGTAAAAATTATTAAGATTTTTGATGACTTCCTTGTCCATGGGCTGGATAACCGAAGTCATGTTGGCAGGAAAAAAAATTACTTCCACATTTTCCATTGGAGGGATTGAGTTGTGTGCAGTACAGTTATCGATAAATAAAATAACTTTTCGTTTTTCTTTTGTGAACTTTTTGTCCAAGTTCAACAGCCACTTCTCAAAAAGATAACTAGTCATCCAAGCTCTTGCGCTGTTTGCATAGTCCACTGGCTTCGTTTTGACGTTCTTGAAACAACGTGGATTGGCTGCCTTGCCTATCATCAATAGAGGAAGCTTTTCAGATCCATCCATATTTGCACCAACCAGGAGAGTGACTCTCTCTTTGCTTAGTTTTCCCCCGTGACATTTTTCATGCTTAAAAGCTAGCGTTTTGTCAGGGGTGCATTTAAAAAAAAGACCCGTTTCATCAACATTGAAGACGTCTCTAGCGTCTTTATCCTGGATCAATTCCCGTAAATTATTTTTCCATTGTTCGGCTACTTGTAGATTAACGGCCCCACTTTCTCCACAAATGGTTTTGAACGAAATTTTGTTGCGTTCTTTGAAGCCATCTAGCCACCCAGAACTCGCCTTAAAATCGGTTTTCCCCATTTCAGTAGCAAATTGTTCAGCTTTGCTTCTTATAAGGTGACCACTCACGGGAATCTTCTTATCTCTTGCTTGCTTGAACCATTTTAAAACACATTTGTCCAAATCAGGATTTCCCGGCTCCCTTAACCTTTTTCGGCCTTTATCACACTCACTTTCACTCCTGAGAATTTTTTCTTTATTTTTTAAGTACGTCGACAACGTGTTTCGAGGAATCCCAAAGTCCTTAGCAATATCGGATTCTTTTTTCATCCCCATCTCTACTTCTTTAATCGCCGCTATTTTTTCAGCCAACGTCAAAGTTTTGTATGTTCGAAGCGCCGACATATTCGCTCCTTTTAGCTTTCTTGATAAATAAGGAGTCTCAAAAATCCAATAAAAATAAATTTATTATATATAGTACTTGCGGCAAGATATTGCCACGTGGAAAATTAGGAAAGACAAACTTCGGCGTGACACAGCAATTTATTTAAGGCAAGGACAAACTATAATTGATAAAATAAAAGATAAGCAATGAGGGAAGTTTACAGAGTAGCAAAATATAAACATAAAAATTGATAACTCTGTTAAGAAAATAATTAATAATAATAATATAACAAATTCGTTGTTACAATATTACGTCATTTCGCAAAATTTCACGCCTTGAACCGGCATCAGGTCCTTATTTTAGCTCGTAAAAGTTCGAATTATCCAAGACATAATTCGAATTAACCACGATTTTTTAACATTATTTATATAGGGAATTCTAGGGACCAAGATAAATATTCGAATTAAAGAGGTTTTCGAATTAAAGAAGTTCGAATTATCCAAGTTCTACTGTATATTTGTGATTACTCTCTGAATTATGACAGAAAAATTAATATTTATCTTGATTTTTGACAGACTTTTGTTTTACTTTCAATCCCAATTAGATTTTAGAAAAATTTAAATTTTTTATTTCTTTTTTCCTCTCTCTCTTTGAGATCTTTAAACAATCGCTGGAAAAAAATCAAACCTCAACTCTTAATAGATTCTAAATTGACAGTTCAGCCTCGTGTAGACATTGCCACTGGTAGAGTTCAGCAGAAAGTTTGTTCAGGGAATTGGAAGGAGTTCCTCGTGAGTGACCACATCCAAACTATAGTCCATGTTGGCAAACTTCCTTGGAATGAGCAGCTCGGCACATCAGTGTCAGTGAGCAGTCCTGGGATCTTTAATACGCTCCAGGAATCTGGGTTACCTCAAGAGATAAAGTCCTGGGATCAGTAGCTGACCTGTGTGATGGATTTCCAAAGATGGCCTATGTCTCGCTACCTCCTACACCGTCGTCTTAAGCTCGGTTCTCACCTTGTAAATATATATTTATAGGCTACAGTGGCCGTTGCTGAATCAAAGGTGAGCTGCAAACTGATTTGTTACACAGAGGAGTTATTATCTTGTTTCATGCCGTGTAGATCGTTACTGTCCAGCACAGATTTATCCTCTCCAGTCACACTAACTGTCGCGTTAGTCTTCTGTGAGGGAAAGTTCTCTGCTTGTTTATTCGCTCATTGGGTCTTCCTACCGTTCCTTAGTCTTGGTATTTTAGGCCACTTTGACGCTAGCCTGTGCACCTCGGAGAGTTCCTAAATGTGTTGTCGCGACACAGTGTTGGTGGATAGGTTGTGATGTGAGGTCTTTTGTTGCTCTGGTGTCCGCACCTATACAAGAGGAGAAGAGAAGGTGATAGGAAGATGAGACATTTTTCTTTGGCTTGGATTGCGAACGACGTCATTGACATCTTGCATGCGACGTCTTTGTTTCAAACTTTTTTGCAGGGATTCTACAGAGAGTCCAATGCTCTGTCGCATCCAAACAGGTAGGGTCGCCTGCACTACTATTTAGAGTTCTACTTCATCAGTTTATTCTAAAGATATTTTATTTCTATGACATGGAACTCATTCCATTTGTGATGGGAACATGATCTGGGTATCATTCGACCACATTTCTGGAGCCTCACTGACTGTTTGCTTCCACTCCGATGTCATCCAACTCGTGTTCCTTATTTATTCTGACATATTGGTACTGTATGCTTCTTCCTTCTTGACATGTGGAACTTGTCTATTTGGCACAGATGTATTTCTTCATCAAATCCTTACTATTGGTTAGCTTCATTTATCCATCATACTCAATCAATTTTCTCAGATAACAAACTTTGATTTTATTGAGTGAAAACCAAATATATTTGTTTCATATTTCTTTAAATTAAAGATACTTCGGCCAGTAAATCTTTTTTATTGTCTCGACGTTTCGACAAAAATATTTTGTCCTCATCAGGAGCGAACAAAAATTAAAACATTTGGCAAAGCGTTAAAAATTGTTCTAAATTTAGAATGCCGGCCAAGCAGCCTCTATCTTTACGATATTTGTTTCAATTTAAAAAAGGTTTATTGCTATTTATCCTCTGCTGTTATTGAAACGTGGATGGTTTCTGAGTGAGCACGTGAGGTCACACAGCTGGAGATGTAGGCATTGATTTTTTTAAGCACATCGCATGGAGAGTATAATTTCAATGAGAAAGCTGTAACCTGGATCTGTAGGAATGTAGATTTTATTGAAAAGCATTGTTTTATTTGCAAGCACATACAAAACAACATACATTTATAAACTTTCCACACTGAGAACTCAACTGTTTGTTTTCTCAAAAGTTTTTTCTCTAGGATCATAATCGAGTGTTCTGTGGCACACTCTTGTACCTCATCCATCATTTTCTTTACTTTCTCTCTAGGAGATCTCTAGACTGGTGCAGGATATTTGTAGAGGATAAAACCACTCTCTACGTATGGATATCCCCAATGTTAGAAAATTGGATTGTAGAGAGATTTTATAACAAGATATAAATGCCAGACTTAATATGAATGGACTGGTATCTGAGAGGTTTATTAATTCGTGTATTATTTTATTACTTCTTTTATTTTACAATTTTTGGCATAATTTCCACACCACCCATGAGGTACTGCCGTTGGCGCGTTACCCTATGTTTATAGTGGCGGGTTCCCCAGGAGGCCTATACCACTCTTCTGACAGAGCATTGACATCGGGGTCGCTCGAGTCAGCCCTCACTCGGGCTTACTCGGCCGAGTCCGATCAAACAGCCCGGCCAGGCTCCTAGACATCCTACCTAGGGTAAAAGTATTTGATCTAAAGTGTGATTGTTGGGGCCTTGTGACCCAGGAAACCTAATTTTTATTTTTAAACTCACTCTAAACAAAGAAATATTCTCAATAATTTTAAATATAATTTGATAAATGTATTTATTTAAGAAACAAAGTTTATGTATTCTCTTACATATATTTATTCTAATCATATTTTCATAATTTGATGTGATGCTGTAATAGAGAATCTACCTGTAGATTTAAAAAGGAAATTTCGCTATCAGACTTTCAACTTGGAACATCAACGATCATCTTATAGAAAATATGACGAGGAATATCATTTTACCACTCATTACTTCATCATTTCTTAATATATTTACCACAAATTTTGATAAGAGGTTTTCTAATACAGTAAAACCTCAATGAGAAGACACTCTGGCTAGAGGACAACTCTCTACAAAGGACAGTTTTCATTGGCAAAATTACCATTTTTACTATTTAACAACTCTCCAGTAAAAGAACACCTCTCTCTAAAGGACACTTTGGCTCTGCAATTAGGTGTCATTTACAGAGAGGTTTTACTGTATTAAAAATACTGACCCTATCTTTTTTGATCAAAACAAATTTACTCCTCGATTAATGCCCATTTTGATAATATCAATTCACTCACCAAATATACAAGTTAAAACTTGTTTTGGGCTATTCTACCTTATCTATGCAGTTACTTGTGTAGCGAGTCCGAGGGGAAAAGTCCCGTGTGTAGGTGAGGAAGTCGAATGGATTTATATTTAATTTGCGAAGATAAAATAGTTCGAGATACAAAGGTAGAATATAGGCGAACAGAGCGAGGGGAAACTTGCTTTGGGCCTTTCTACCTTGATTATTTAGATACTACTGGGTTCTAGTAGTGAGTCCGAGAGAAAGTTCTATGGGTTGGTTCCGAAAATAGTTTGGTAACTCCGGGATCGTAAAGTCTCGTTGTCAGGTTAGTAATTGGTAAAGCTTTCAGGGGATAAGCGGTTCAAATATCTTTGATCATCTTGATTGTAAGTGTAGTCATGTTGCTTTCGTGAGTTAATGCCTGTTTAGTATGGATTAGAGTGTGATTGAAGTGTTTATATGGGAAATTGAAGGTATTTTTGGGTTGGTCTCGATCATTTACGGGCGGTGAAATAAATTGTTCGTTTTCCGTATAGTGTTTTAATTTGTTGACATGAATTGTATCTGTCTCACGACTTAGAGGTCGGTTGGAGCGGTTGATCCGTACGATTTGAGGGGAAATTATCTCCAGTATTTCATATGGTCCTGAGAAGAAGGGTGCCAGTTTACCGGTGTCTGGGTGGTGGTATGTTTTTGCCAAAACGAGATCGCCTACTTCAAAATCGGAAGCTCTATGTGTTTGGTCGAATCTCGCTTTGTCGCGTAAGTGTCGTTCGTGTGTCCTTTGATAGGCCAATTCTCTGGCGTCGTCGATTTTTGGGTAGTTTTGTATATGCTCGGATAGTTGTAGCGGGAAACTGCCTAACAAGAGGTATGACGGTGGAAACCCGGTCACAGAATGTGGGGTATTGTTATAAGCCTGAAGGACCTGAGGTAGTAGTTTGGTCCAGGCCGTCTTAGGTTGCTGGAGGCGCAACAGTTTAAGTTTGCCAGTAATCGTGGCGTTTAGTCGTTCACTTAATCCGTTGGCCTGAAGGTTGTTGCTTGTCGTGAGAAGTTGGCCAATGTTATGTCTAATCAAAAATCTACGAAATTTCGGAGAGGTGAAGGCAGGAGCTCTATCCGTCAAAAGTCGTTTAGGAGAACCAAACTGCATCACCTTTTTAATCACTTGGGTATAGGTGAGAATGCTGGTGGACCGAGATGGAAATGCCCACGCGTACCGTGTGGCATGGTCCACTACGACATGTAAGAAGGTCTGAGAATTTCCATATTTCGCGAATCCAAAAATAGTATCTAGTGACACTAGTTCGTATGGCAGGACCGCTGGGGGGAGTTGTCCCAATTCTCCGTAGATAGGTAATTTTGGTGGTTAGACTAATTGGCATATTGAACAGGCTCTTACATGTGTCCTGATGTCATTTGTCATGCCGTCCCAATAGTATTGGGCTGCGATCAGTCTGGTCATCTGCGAAATGCCGGGGTGATTGAAATCGCGATGGGCTCGTTGTAGTAGGGTGCCACGGAGTGATGGTGGAACAATTATTTTAGTGACACCCCGTCGTGTGATGGTCATAAGGTCTTTGTCATTGAGGATATACCTTGTGTCCCTCCGTAATTCGCCCTGATGATCTTTTATTTGGGATGTGGATAGAAATCCGCAGAAAGGATTACGGGAGAGTAGGTTCGCTTCGTACTGACGCAAGCCCTTGAGGTATTTGACCTCATAGTCGTAAGCTGAGAGTCGAAGGCTCCAACGAAAGAGGCGTCCGGTGGGGTCTTTTATGGTCTTTAGCTATTGTAAGGATGAGTGGGACATTCAGGGGGATATTAATAAAGGTCGCTAAAGGTTGGTTGTAAGCAATAGTCGATTAGAGCCAGCAATTACAAGTAGGTTGAGGTCACATACAGAGTAATAAAAATGTTCAGGTACTGGAGCACTGTTAATAGAGGTGGAGAGAATAAATGGAACTAAACTAATTATAGGAAATATTGGCATCAGAGTTTACAAGAAATGACTTCTTTAGAGAATGAATGGTAGAGGTAAAACAATTTCACTTACAGGTTATGCTGGTTTAGAGAGAAAGTAGGTTCATTGAGTTCATTGAGGGAGGGTTGTGTCTGCAGATACTGTACGGGCCAGTGTTGTCCGCCACTGCAGTGACAGGGCTATGGCGGAGTCTTGTCCATGATGATGGAAGGTGTCCTGCTCTGGCACGGTGATCGTTCTTGGGCAGATCTAGAGCTGGGAGAAGTGTGCGAGAGGTTCATCTCCGTCGTAGGTGATCATATATTCCGGATCACGGTTCAAAAGTTGGCGAGGAAGGGGGTGAGAGCTCGAAGAGAAGTGGCTACAGTTGAGTTGGGTTTGTCCGATCACCATGGCTTTGCTTCTTTTTTCCCATATTCTAGTAGATATGGGAATTTGTTTCCCGGCCAGGTCTTATCCTGTCGACTTTTAATGTGACAATATGATTATAAGGTGGGGAAAGAGAAATAATCACACCACAAGTTGGTAGAGGAACCCAGGCAACCAGCGAGAGAGAGATGGCCCGGCCACCGCTGAGCGGCCGGCCGTTCGTATCGCACACAATCACCAACTGCCCTAAAAGTTCCAAGGTGTTGACGGACGGGCCCCATTTGCCGCCCCTTGGAATGTCGCTGCTATCTCAATTGACCAGACTTTACATCCCATCTCTCTCTGGGCTGGCTCTAGGTTTGCTTTATTATTCCTGGAAGAGTATATATTATGACATATATGTCATAATTTGTACATAACTGGATGTAACCCCACCACAATATGTATGCAATGTATGATCTAAAGATTTTAATAAAGACGAGGCTTAGCAAATCTGGGAGAAAGGCCATCAGAGAGGAAACGGTCATTAGTAGGTTTTATTATCCAAGAACTCATAAAAACTGAGTTCAAGAACCTTCCCCTTCCGGGATCATGTTAAAACAAGACAAGGACAAAGGATTAACAAAGATCCAATCATAGTCCAGGAAGATTAGCTAAGACCAATGAGAAACGGCCACACCTGGACAGTCATCCAATGAGAGACCTGAGAAGTTTACATGTTAAATCTCGGACTCAGTTTAGTTAGTTAGGAACCCGGCACCATCGGAACAAGTTAGGAGCTCGGCACCATCGCAACAAGTTGGGACCTGGACAGCATCGAGAGCAGTTAGCAGCTGGACCTGTCAGAGCCAGGACCTCGCCACCATCTTCCTCATCACGCAAATAAGTCCAATGTTTACTATGTGACAGCCTAGCCTTAGTCAAGAACCCCATAGTCACTCCTTTCTCCCTTGATCGCTGGCCTATTTCAATCCAATCCTGTGTCCTCGTTATTTTCCCCTGTGTGAATACCTTACTATCTCAGCAAACACGACTGCGCCCACAACAATCATCAATCAATCAATCAAACCACTCAATCAACCATCATCAAAAAGCCCCGCATATTACAGTGAGTCGACAGGATTCGACAGTTAGTCAACAGGATAAAATGGAAAACGAACGAGCGAAACAGCGGCAGCGGGATAGGGGAGAGATGGAAGATCGCACGACACACCCTGGCGGCAGTTTTACTCCAGTTGACTGCTGCCCTCCAGGAAGTGAGGTTGACCCGACGCGAGGGGACGTACCGGGGCCCCGCCGACGGGACACACGCCGCCCACCAACTCCCCCGAGCGACCGACCGGGAGATGGACGGCGCTATCGCCGCCATGGGACCGGGCGACACGACGCGCCACCCCGAGGAGCCACCGACCACCAAGCCGGACCCCTACGCCCACGACCAAGGAAAAACAAGTATGTGAACTAGCCCATCCCAACAAACTCAACACGCGAGCGCGCGGGCAGTGCAAACAGCCCCAACTCAGCAGCACGCCCGGCGTCCCACACCTCCACAACACGCCAGAGACGTACAAGCCGCCCAAGCCTTTCGTCACTAAGGTAGAAAGGCAACAACAAACCCTTTTCGTCAACCAGTTGACGATGAAACTGTCCCTAACCCCTGAACTGTCACCCCCCTTTTTAATTGATACAGGCGCAAGTTTGAACATAGTGCCATATAATCTCTATAAAATATTAAAAACTAACCTCCCTAAATTAAAATTAAAGAAACAGTCCATAGACCTACAGGCCATCAACGGTCTTGAACCGACAATAGGTAAAATAGTCCTCCCCCTGACAATAGGTAAACTAACTAAAAAAGAGAATTTCCATGTGGTGGAAGCACCTCTGCCATTTGGAATTCTCGGCATAAATACCCTCCGTAATTTTAAATTAGCAATAGACTTCAACCAAGGCACTATATTCCAGCTTGGCGCTCCATTGTCAACCCCCACCTATAACTTCAACCATGTACCCAATGAATGCACGTATTGGGAGTGCCAAGCGATGTCAAAAAGGACTCACCATGCACACAAACCTTCCGCACATGGCACCCAATGCGCGCATCCATTCGTCACGCGCACGCACAACCCAATTTTTTCACTAAGGCCAATTGCCTTTTTCATATGCCCTCAATGCACAAGGCCACAACGGCTCCAACTCACCACGACAATGCCCAAAATGTGTCCCTCCAACAGGGCAACTCTCACACTAAACACACGCGTGACCACACGTCACCACGCAACCATCACGCACGTGTACATCGCAACAAACACGACACTCACAACAACAACACCCAGACAGTATCCATCCAACAGGACAGCTCACACACAGAGCACACCCGTGACCACACGTCGTCACACGACAATCACACACGTGCACCTCGAAACAAGCGCGACACTCGCACCAAAAGACGACAACGCCACGCAAACACATGCACAACCACTGCCAATACCACCACACCATCTACACGAAACATAGAAACAATCCACACCACCCAACAACCACACAATCGCAAAACATTGCGACCTTTCTTAAGCGCTGTGAACGCTTACAAAAAGTTCATTCCGGATCACGCCCGCTTGCGAACGCCACTTGTCAACCTTCTAAAAAGGGATGTCATGTGGGTCTGGGATGACGAATGCCAGAAAGCGTTCACTAGCCTGAAGGAAAACCTTACAACACACCCCACGTTACACCTTTACCAGGAAGGTCTGCCATGCCAGGTGTACTGTAACGCCTCAACACTCGGCATCGCAGGCGTCCTCAAACAGGTCTACCTATACAGTCCAGAATTTCAGCCGCTCTCTGCGTGCACACGAACGAAATTATTCCATATCTGAACTACAATGCCTAGCAATTGTGGAGAGTGTGGATAATTTCCGCGTCTGTTTGATGGACAGAAAATTTACAATATTTTCTGACCATCCCGCATTGCAGTGGCTGAAAAAGATCAAAAACCCGTCAGGCAGATTATTTCGATGGAGATTAAGACTATCGAGATACGAATATGAGGTTCGCTACATAAACGGAGTGCAACAATATGAAACGGACATCATAACTCGTAACCCGTTCTGTGGCTTCTTAGACGCCTCCCTCATTAAGAGCCATCAGCCTTCCCCATCGGGAAATTCTAGCTTGACCATTGATCACAATGGACTGCATACCGTTTCCCGAAAAGGTGTAACTAAAATTATAGTTCCAAAACCACTCACAAACAAACTACTTAAATCAGTACACACACAGCACGACCATCCAAACATCTCAAAGATGACGAGACTCATCTCCGCTCAATATTATTGGCAGAACATGACACAAGACATTGCACAACAGGTAAAAACCTGTCCCACCTGCCAATTAGCAAAAAGTATCGATGAATCCAACCAACCGCTCCAAAGAAACACCGACACAGTCCACATAAACAAACTAAATCCGTACACAAAACATACCACACACACAATACAAACAATAACAAATTTACACCATCTGCGACAGAGGAACTGTGCTGAGAACATGTAAGAAAACATCTACCTATGTTTTCCCACGTGACGCAGCGGAGCGTGACCTTGGCTGCACGGGTGAGTCAGTTGTTGTTTTGCTCTCGATGGATGGACATTAAAACATGGTGGCAGCGATAACTGGATAAAATACGAACCCGTATATTGCAAAATATCGATTTTTGCGTACCTTGGAAGATAATTCAACATGGCTCAGATTCAACCTCCAGAAACTTTCGACTTCTCGACTCCCAACGAATGGCCCAAATGGAGGAAGAGATTCGAACGATACCTCGTGGTCAGTGGAATGAAGAAGAAAGAGGAGGCGGACAAGATCGATTTGTTCATGTACTTGATGGGCGACCGCGCGGATGATATATTCAGGACCTTCAAGTTCGATAAGGAGGAAGAGGCAACGAAAATTGATTCCGTCCTCAAGGTGTTCGACAGCCACTTCTGTGTCAGAAAGAATATTATCTACGAACGTGCGAAATTTAATTCAAGAATCCAAGAGGATCGGGAGCCAGTGGACGAATTCATCACTTCATTGTACAAATTGGCTGATAGTTGCGAATTTGAGGGTCTTCATGAGCAGTTGATCCGTGACCGAATTGTGGTTGGAGTGAGGGACAAAGCTTTATCTGAAAGAATGCAGTTGGACAACGAACTGACTTTGGAAAAGGCGGTGAAAATGGTTCGACAGCAGGAAGCCGTTCGACAGCAGCAAGTCGACCTGCAGCGTCCCTCAGCAAGCCAAAAGGTCAATCAGGTGAAGTTCAACTCGAAGAAACAATCACCGAAACAACAACAGCAGCCTTCGAATAAGAAGGAGAAGTCAGCCAAAACAAGATCACGATGTCCAAAATGCGGAGGTTTCACCCACAGGGAAGGACAGGCTTGCCGTGATGAAGGACAAAAATGTAACCTGTGTTCAAAAACTGGCCATTTTGCAAATTGCTGCCCAGATAAGCAGGCGAAGACTGCGGAAGTCAAAGCTGTTTCTGAACTTGATGAAGAAATTGGTTTTCTCCTGGAGGTCTCAGCTGTGGAGGATTCATCTAATCTCGATGATGATGAAGGCGAGTGCAGGAGGCGATGGACAGCAGAAATCCAAGTGAACGGGAAACAGGTGAAGTTCAAGCTCGACTCCCAGGCGGATGTTACATGTGTTCCTCTGTGTCTCTTCAAGAAGATAATGGGACAACAACGACTAGTGGAAAGTGATATCAACATTAGAGCTGCTGAATTCTCCGAACTTCAGACTGTGGGTATGTTTATATCAACGCTGCGAAATGGCAGTTATGAAATCAAGGAGAAGATTTATGTCATTCGTCGTTTGAGTGAACCTCTTCTGAGTCGCCGGGCATGTGAGCTCTTGAACCTGGCGAGGCGAATTGAAGTGGTTGCGACGAGAATTAACCTGATCAAGAAATTCCCTGAAGTGCATCCCATGCCAGTGGTGGAGCATATGCTGGGGCAACTGGGGGAAGCAAGATTCTTTTCGAAACTGGACGCGAACAGTGGCTTTCACCAGATTCCGTTGAGCCCGGACTGCCAGCATTTAACGACCTTCATCACTCCTTTTGGGAGATATAAATACTGCAGAATGCCATTTGGAATCTCACTCGCCCCAGAGTATTTTCAGAAAGTTATGTCAATAATCTTGCAAGGCATGGACGGTGTAATGTGTTACCTGGACGATATCCTGATATTTGCCTCCGACTCCAAGACTCACGATCGAATTCTTCGTTTAGTGCTCCGAAAACTGAAAGAGGCGAAAGTTACACTAAACAAGGCCAAGTGTGTCTTCGGCGTGCCAAGAATTAATTTTCTTGGGCACATACTGGATGAGGACGGTATTCGACCAGATCCAGCGAAAATCGAAGCAGTGGCGAAGATGCCTGCTCCGACCGATGTTCATGGCGTAAGAAGATTTCTTGGCATGGTGAACCATCTGGGACGCTTTGTGGAAAATTTATCTGAAATTGTGGCTCCACTGAACCAGTTGTTGGTGAAAGGTCAAGACTTCGTTTGGGATTGCAGCCAGGAGCGAGCATTCCGAAAGTTGAAAGAATTGCTCACGACTCAACCCATCTTGGCAGCATACGACGTCAGGAAACCAACTATGGTGTCATCCGACGCATCTTCATACGGCTTGGGAGCGGTACTGAAGCAAGAAGGTAAGAATGGAATCTGGCGACCTGTTGCTTATTCTTCTAGAACTATGACACCTACCGAAAAACGATATGCTCAGATCGAGAAAGAGGCTCTCGCAATTACATGGGCTTGCGAACGTTTTCAAGATTTCCTGCTTGGAAAGCGTTTCCGAATTGAGACCGACCATAAGCCTCTCATTCCTCTATTTTCGACGAAAGAATTGAGTTCGCTGACCCCAAGACTGCAACGTTTCCGAATGCGTATGATGAGGTTTGGATTCGAAATAGTGCATATCCCTGGAAAGGAGCTGCTCGACGCCGATGCATTATCCAGACAACCACTTCTTACAACCGAGGGAGGTGAAGACGAACGGCAAACCTCAGCGCATATAAATGCAGTTCTCTCGAGTATAACCGACAAAGACGAGATGTTGACGAAGATTTTTGAAGCTCAACAAGAAGATACGACCCTGAAAGCAGTAGTTAACTACCTTGAGAAAGGCTGGCCAGATAAGAAGAAAATGTCACAGGCTCTGCTCTCTTATTGGCATGTCAAGGATGAACTCGGCGTTCAAAATGGACTACTGATGCGTAGCTGTCGTCTTGTTATTCCAGCAAGTATGAAACTGGAGATCCTAGAGAAGTTGCACGCTGGGCACTTCGGGATTACAAAAACAAGACTTCGCGCACGTGAGACGGTATGGTGGCCTGGAATTTCGGAAGAGATCGCGGAAACGGTCAGAAAGTGCAGTGTCTGTATCCAGGAAGCCGTCTCAAAACATGAACCTTTGATACCAACCAACTTTCCTACACGACCGTGGCAAAAGATTGGAATGGATTTGTTCAAGTTCGAGAATAAGTGGTATCTAGTCGTCATTGACTATTATTCTCGATTTCCTGAAGTGGTTCAGCTGGATCGGCTCACAGCCAATGTGGTGGTGCGTAGTTGCAAATCCATATTTGCCCGACATGGAATACCAGAAACTGTTGTAAGCGATAATGGGACGCAATTTGGAGCTGCTCGTGAATTTGAAAATTTCGCAAGGCAGTACGGATTCACACATGTCACTTCAAGTCCTCGATTCCCGCAGAGCAATGGGATGGCAGAAGCAGGTGTGAAAATTGCTAAGTTGATCCTCAAGAAAAATCAAGACCCATCGCTTGGACTCCTGGAGTATCGATCGACCCCTTTGGAGAACGGTCACAGCCCTGCTGAGCTTCTCATGGGACGTAAACTCCGAACGACCTTGCCAATTGCACCAGAGAATCTTAATCCAAGGTTGGTGGACTCTCAGACCCTGAAAAGAAAGGAGGGGAGAAGGAGAAAGGATATGAAATCCAGATATGATCGACGCTGCGGAGCTACGGACATGGAGGAGCTATCCGAAGGTGACACGGTTTGGATTACAGATATGCGAACCTGGGGGATTGTAAAGCAGAAAGCATCGACACCAAGGTCATATATGGTTGATACTCCAGTTGGGACTTTACGTCGAAACAGGTCCCATCTACGAAAAGGTGTTACAGTGCAATATCCAGCCGACCCATCGACACCGACCTTTTCGGGGGAGGAACTGGTTGAAAATGAAAAGACCCCAGTTGTGGATTATCCCTCTAACGACCCAGAAGACGGCCAGATAAGAACCCGGAGTGGACGAATTGTTAAACCTGTGGATCGCCTTCATTATTAATTATATTATGCATTTAAAGTTTGTAAGGTATATATATATTTCAAGTCTTAAAAAGGGGGATGTGCTGAGAACATGTAAGAAAACATCTACCTATGTTTTCCCACGTGACGCAGCGGAGCGTGACCTTGGCTGCACGGGTGAGTCAGTTGTTGTTTTGCTCTCGATGGATGGACATTAAAACAGGAACGATTATACGTTTCCACTTAAAACTCCTACACACAGCATTTCTTCAACAGAACCAGTGACAACCAAACTAGCAAACAAAGAACGTGACATAGCCCAGCCGCAAAAACATCCAATTTCAAATCCGCCACAATCAATAGAAGTCCAACCCGATAATTAAAAAACCCAATTTGTGGAGAGGACATGGGAGATGTGCCAATATCCCATATTTCACCTGATATCTGTTATCTGTCTTCTGGTTATGCCCTATAGACTCGCTCCATTTATATTAATAGTTTACATGGTAATATATGCCCTATGGCCCCGAAGGCTGTACCAACTACAGGAAACAGTCTTCCATATAGGAAGTTCTGTCCTAAAAGCCATCTTCCATATAGGAAGTTCCGTCTTAAAAGCCACCTTCCATATAGGAAGTTCCGTCTATGAAGCCATCTTCCATATAGGAAGTTCCATCTATAAAGCAATCTTCCATATAGGCCATGCAATTTTAGAATTTCTAAATCTCATGTGGGAGATACTGGGAGAAAACTTAGAGCAATTCAGAGGGCCTCGACCCAACTAATTAAACGGCGTCCAGAGGGAGTAACACAATCTAAATCAATTACACAAGGGCAGGAAGTCTCAAAAATTACACAAAAGGGGAATAGATTTAGAGTCCCGAATCAATTAGAAAGCCAGAAGTAAGATGGAGACCATTTGCTTCCCGCGCGACATAAAGACGTCCGCCATGTTTTATCGGTCATCAAATTACTTACACAGAGGAGGGTGGACAAATTTAGAGATTTCCCCCCACGCGCCCCGAAAATAAAATTGAGGTCACCGCGTTCTCCCGATGTGGACAATTTTAACGGTCCACAAAACTGTACAACGAGCTTACATATCGACTTTTACAAAAAAACACAATTTAATTATATTAATACATTTCCCCATGAATTTCACCCTTTCTATTATTTTTATTTTTATTCTTCTACTTTCAAAAAACGTTACATTTACCCACACTAGGCACATATCTAACATACGCCCAAATACAACAGACCTTAGGATCTTTGACAACACATAGATTTCATTTTTACACATTTCTTACAAAAACTTATAACATTTTCCACACAATACGCACAAAGACAAAAAAATCTCCGAGGCAAATAAAAAGAGCTGAATGCGCCGCGTGACATAGATTTTGGCATATAATTTGATTACAAAGAGAGTTTGCGAACCTCTCACTCTACATTTTTCTTATCCCATTTATTTACATTATTTTCTTATTTTAAAATCAAAATTCTTAATCAAATTTACCATTTATCCTAATTCAAATACTTATCATTAATTTTAATCAAATATTTACCATTTATATAACAACTTTTTATTTTGTTCATAAACCAACAACTAAACAAATTTTTATCAACGAAAACTCTGGTTTTCTTTTAAAATTAGATATTTTATATTTTTTTATTTTGATTTACAAAAAGCCTTTTTCTTTTTTTTTTTTCACCATGCACCAAGGCATTCACTTTGATTTCTTCCAACTTATTTTAATTTTGATTTCTCAAAAGCCCTAATAGAATTCCCTCGATTTTGTTCCCTATCTCGAGTAGAATATGGTTTAGGCACATTTTCTTTTTTTTTTTTCACCATGCACCAAGGCATTAACTTTGATTTCTCCCAACTTATATTACTTTTGATTTCTCAAAAGCCCTAATAGAAAATTTCCCTCGATTTCGTTCCCCATCTCGAGTAGAAAATTGTTTAGGCGCATTTTCTTTTTTTTTATCCCACTATGTACCATAGCATTCATTTTGATTTCTTGTAATTAAAATTTTTGATTTCTCGTAATTATACTCAACCTATATATCATCAACACCATTCTCTTTTATCTCTTATATCACCACCAATGCTTGTATATAGCTTCTCAATAACCACAACTAATTTTCCCACAATTTTTTTTTTCCCCTTTACAGAATTCACTCAGGCTACCCCTTCTTGAATTCTTCACATGTAGGGGGCGCATCTGTCATAATTTGTACATAACTGGATGTAACCCCACCACAATATGTATGCAATGTATGATCTAAGGATTTTAATAAAGACGAGGCTTAGCAAATCTGGGAGAAAGGCCATCAGAGAGGAAACGGTCATTAGTAGGTTTTATTATCCAGGAACTCATAAAAACTGAGTTCAAGAACCTTCCCCTTCCGGGATCATGTTAAAACAAGACAAGGACAAAGGATTAACAAAGATCCAATCATAGTCCAGGAAGATTAGCTAAGACCAATGAGAAACGGCCACACCTGGACAGTCATCCAATGAGAGCCCTGAGAAGTTTACATGTTAAATCTCAGACTCAGTTTAGTTAGTTAGGAACCCGGCACCATCGGAACAAGTTAGGAGCTCGGCACCATCACGACAAGTTGGGACCTGGACAGCATCAAGAGCAGTTAGCAGCTGGACCTGTCAGAGCCAGGACCTCGCCACCATCTTCCTCATCACGCAGATAAGTCCAATGTTTACTATGTGACAGCCTAGCCTTAGTCAAGAACCCCATAGTCACTCCTTTCTCCCTTGATCGCTGGCCTATTTCAATCCAATCCTGTGTCCTCGTTATTTTCCCCTGTGTGAATACCTTACTATCTCAGCAAACACGACTGCGCCCACAACAATCATCAATCAATCAATCAAACAACTGAATCAACCATCACCAAAAAGTCCTGCATATTACAGTGAGTCGACAGGATTCGACATATATATATATATTAATGGACAAAACTTAAGGAAGTTCTACCTTTTAGCATGTATATCGGGATACAGACAATACACTCATGGACAAAACTTAAGGAAGTTTTACCTTTTAGCATGTATATCAGGATTCAGACAATACACTCATGGACAAAACTTAAGGTTGAAGTTGTACCTTTTAGCATGTATATCGGGATTCAGACAATACACTCATGGACAAAACTTAAGGAAGTTGTACCTTTTACCATGTATATCGGGATTCAGACAATACACTCATGGACAAAACTTAAGGAAGTTGCACCTTTTACCATGTATATCGGGATTCAGACAATACACTCATGGACAAAACTTAAGGTTGAAGTTGTACCTTTTAGCATGTATATCGGTATTCAGACAATACACTCATGGACAAAACTTAAGGTTGAAGTTGTACCTTTTAGCATGTATATCGGGATACAGACAATACACTCATGGACAAAACTTAAGGAAGTTGTACCTTTTAGCATGTATATCGGGATTCAGACAATACACTCATGGACAAAACTTAAGGTTGAAGTTGTACCTTTTAGCATGTATATTGGGATTCAGACAATACACTCATGGACAAAACTTAAGGAAGTTGTACCTTTTAGCATGTATATCGGTATTCAGACAATAACTCTGAAAGATATTACGGTGACCTTTATTGAAGAAAGACAAGATAACCAAGTGTGAATAACCTCTGTCTCCTTCAAAAAAATAGACAGCCGCAACATCAAAGACATTCCACTTTTTAATGTTTTGTCCATGAGTGTATTTTATAAAATAAAAATTCATATTAAAGTGAAAGAGAGAAAGAGGAAATAAATAATGGCTGTTGGAAGAAGGTTTTGTTGCTTGATGGCATGCTTGCCAAAGTTCCAGCTGAGATAGCCCGGCTGCACATGTTTAGTGAGGTGTTTTCCCAACTAGAGCTCACTGAGCTCAATGTCGCCACATTACTGCCTAGCCGTACATGTCTAGTAAGGTGTTCTCCTAGCTCATGCTTGTCAAGGTGTAGTGTGGTTGCATATTACCTATTACTGCTCAGCCGTGCATGCGTAGGTAGACATAACAAAAATGTATATAACAATCAACTACACTATATTTGTAGGTGCAATGGCTTATTTCCACAGTTGTATGATAAAATGTTTTATCTATAAAAGCAATTATATAATGGTCACGTTATAAAGGCAATCCGAAACTAGATTTCGTTGAAAACCGAATCATTTATACAAAAGCCTTCCAACAGGGAGCAGAGTAAAAAAAAATGGTTGTGACAATCAACAATAGTTGACTGTTGAAGAACAAGGTGCTAAAAATGCCTGCAGACAGCAAAGTAAACTTGTTTGAATGTGTCATTTGTGGATAAAAACTGCCCATTCACTTGATGTTTTCAGTTCTTGGCTGTAAAATGGTAGAGATATGCGTGCATACGTAGCGAGGTGTTCTCTTAACTAGCACTCATTGAGGCATACTGTGGTCACCACAAAAGTACAGATAATAAAAAACAAGAAGACAATAACTATTAAAATACTTTATTTCATTTAAATTCATAACATTTTAAAAAGTGATAGAGAGGCAAACTTTTTATTGCCTTGGATTAAGAAGGAGAAAATAAAATATTTGAACAACTATTTAAAAAAAAAACAACTTATGATCGTTAAATTAACAATAGATTTACAAAATTAACATTTTTAAAAATTTTTATTAAGAAGGAATACTAGAGACACATTCCAAAGTTTATATTGAAGTAATGAGATAAGAAGAAACATTTAAAAAAAAAAAGGTTTCAACATACATAAGAATGCATTTTTTCCATTACACACTCTTCCCAATATTCTAAAGAAGAAGAAAAATTACAAATATAATTATTTTGATACAAAAAAAAATTCTAACTGGAAAAAAAAAAGAACATTATGTATTTTAAAGATATTAAATGAATATAGTTACCAGAAAATAAGACATAATTTGTATTATAGATTATAAGCTACAAAAAAATAAGACCAGATCCAAATAAAATTGATAGTGTTTGACATTTCAGTAACAACGCTGTTACCATCATCAGACAAAAGAATAAATGGAATATAAAGAAGAATAAATGTATTCTTTTGTGATGGTAACAAAATGCTGTTACCGAAACATGACACACTATTTATTTATTTATATTTGGTCTTATTACCTTGTAGATGTTGAAGGAAGTTTCTTTTGTGGAAAAAATGTCTTGAGAGAAAAAAAAATAGACTAAAGAAGTTTCTTCTGAGAGTGTCTAAAGAGATTAAACAAATTAAGACTAAAATATCATAAATTAAAATTTTAATATGGTAAAAAAAAGAGAATCAATAGTTTTGATCATCTTGTTCACAACAGAATGACATACACAACTATGGAGTTTGATGAAACATCTGAGTGGATTTTAAATTCTTTTATCCAAATTGTTCAGTGTCAAAAGGAAACCTGTGTATTCAGTATTAGCAAAAATATAATCATGATAACATTTTTCTATAATTACAAATAATTTCTGAGATACAATCTTGTAATTTGAACAGGTAGAATTTTGTAATTATATATAGATTAGAAAAACAATGTAATAAGACCAAAAATCCCAAAATTTCATAATTTTTTCACTAATCATACAAATTATAGATACAAGGTAATAAGACCTAATCCAAATAATTTAATAGTATGTTATGTTTCAGTAACATGCATTGTTAGCATTGTTGTTACCGAAATGTCACACACTATTAAATTATTTGGATTAGGTCTTATTTTCTTGTATCTATAATCCAAATTGTGCTTTATCGTTATTATACACACAATTTATTATAATTTGGATTAGGTCTTAGTACATGGTGTTTCTAATCTATAATACAAATTGTACCATATTCAATTACTTGTAAATTATAGAAAATGTGATCATGATTATATTTTGCCCAACCATGTATATATGTGTGATTAAAAAATGTTAATTTATCATCATAACCAATGTTTAATTATTTTGTTCCATTCCACTTTCAACAAAGAAAAATTTCTACAACCCTCAAACACAAAAGATGGAAAAAAAGTAAATATATATTAGAAGAGAGGGCTTAAGCTCATCAGAGGAAAACACTCATTCTCCCAGCAGTTTCACATTGAAAAAAGATTGTTAGCCACTGCTTATAGTTCTCCCAATATTTTTATCATCTTCTGCAAAAAGGTAAAGAATTTTTGTCTTTAAGGAAAAAGAGAGAGAGAGGAACAAAATAAATAAAAGTGTTGAGAGATAATGATGATAAATAGGCATTTATTCACAGAGAGATTGGGAGAAAGGGGATATGTTAAGGAAATAAAGGATAGAGAATGAGAAGTGTGGTGAGAATTACGTTAAGGACTATAGAGGAATGGTGTAGGGTGAGCTATGGACTATAGAGGAATGATGAGGTATCAATGGAAGGTTGGGGGGTAGCAGGGAAATGGGTAAGAAGGTTGCCAGTACCCAGAATGTGGTGGTATCCACACCAGAGGAGGCTGGTACTGCTGCGGAGTACTGGCAGATGGCTGTGAATGAGGCAATACTGGATTGAATCCAGTTGGATGACAGGTGAATCCTGCATCTAAAGGAGGAAGAGGAATGGCTTGTTGAGGATTGGCTGACGACATTAATGACTGCTGTTTGCCATTTTCAGAATGCCACCAATCATTGTACAGCTTGTTGAAGTCTAGTGGTTGTTGATTTGGAACTGGCTGAGAAGTTATTGATGGATTAGGGAAGAATTGTCCAATGTTTTGCTTACAGGAATCCTCAGGTAAGTTGCTGGTAGGATAGCTACACCAGGGATTATTGGGCAGACCCAGGCTGTTCAACCAGGCTTGGTAGCTAGCAGATCCATCAGTGGAGAGATCCTGGAAACTGGAAGATGACTGTGGAGAAGAGAGGAGAACCAGCTTCTGACGGCTCCATTCCATTTCCAAGTTGCTGATCAATGAGTTCACCAGACCCTGGAAGACACAATTTACACCTTAAGAAATTGATGATAAAAAATATCCACTCAGTATATTGTGACAGATTTATATGTGATGACCAACTCTGCAAATCATCGTCAGTCACATGACGCCATATATATAAGTCAGCGTCATTATTATTAATATATATTATTATATGTAGATGAGGGGGGTCTGTTGGTTTTCGACCGCTAAGACCCAGGTTCGATTCCCGCATTGGACAATTTTTTTCTGATTAAAAAAAAAATGCTCCAATGGCCCCCGATTCTTGCAAAAGTCCAACCCCACCAGCGAGTGCAAGTAACCAAACAGAGTTCTGGCACATATGTAAGTGCAAAAGTCAAACTGCTTTTCATGTGTGTAGACATGTGGTGCACTTACAGTAAAAGCAGTCACCAACTTCTACCCACCATGATTATCATGGCCTGTACCACGTTTACTAGGGATAACAATAAAATATACATGGAAGTTATTCTTCTTTCTTATCTCCACTCAACAATCATATCAGGGTATCAAGCCTGTAGAGCTTGTTGATGGTGTCTGCTGGGGATGCTGAGTAGAGCTTATTAATGGATGAACCAATACAGTCAATAATGGGGTTGCAGGTTGATAATTGCACTTAGTCATGATGGAAGTTACTGCTGACTCCTACTAAGGAAATGTCCCAGCCAAGATATCCTCTCCTTGTTCTACGTTTCTAAATAGTGGTGGTGATTCATGTGGTCGTCCCACAGTTTGGTGAAGTCAAGGAACTCAACCATGGTGGGCAGTACAAGGTAAGATGATACTTAGAAGGAGTGAGAGGGTTACAACAGTCCAACCACACTATAGAAGAGTACAGAAAGTATCCACACACCTCTCTAACATCCGTGGGAGTGTTGCTCAGCTCAAACAGGGAGGTATAGTTGAGGAGGAGCCGCACAATTTCCACTGTAGTCTGTCTATCTTCCAAGCTGGTGACCTTCAAACTCTGGAAGGCCTACAGAACACACACAAGGGTGGTCAATGAACAAAGAACCTCTGGTTTGGGTTAGTTCACAAACCCCAAGATCCAGGGTTGGTTAACAAACCAAGAACCAGCATTAGTCCACGCAAACCAAGATCCAGGGTTGGTTACCAAATGGAGAACAGGCATTGGTCCACACAAACCAAGATCCAGGGTTGGTTAACAGAGAACCAACAATAATCAACACAAACCAAGATCCAGGGTTGGTTAACAATCCAAGAACTGGCATTGGTCTACACAAACCAAGAGATCCAGGGTTGGTTAACAAACTGAGAACTGGCATTGGTCTACACAAACCAAGATCCAGGGTCGGTTAACAAACAGAGAACTGGCTTTGGTCCACACAAACCAAGATCCAGGGTTGGTTAACAAACAGAGAACTGGCATTGGTCCACACAAACCAAGATCCAGGGTTGGTTAACAAACAGAGAACTGGCTTTGGTCCACACAAACCAAGATCCAGGGTTGGTTAACAAACAGAGAACTGGCTTTGGTCCACACAAACCAAGATCCAGGGTTGGTTAACAAACAGAGAACTGGCTTTGGTCCACACAAACCAAGATCCAGGGTTGGTTAACAAACAGAGAACTGGCATTGGTCCACACAAACCAAGATCCATGGTTGGTTAACAAACTGAGAACTGGCATTGGTCCACACAAACCAAGATCCAGGGTTGGTTAACAAACAGAGAACTGGCTTTGGTCCACACAAACCAAGATCCAGGGTTGGTTAACAAACTGAGAACTGGCATTGGTCTACACAAACCAAGATCCAGGGTTGGTTAACAAACTGAGAACTGGCATTGGTCCACACAAACCAAGATCCAGGGTTGGTTAACAAACTAAGAACTGGCATTGGTCCACACAAACCAAGATCCAGGGTCGGTTAACAAACAGAGAACTGGCATTGGTCCACACAAACCAAGATCCAGAATTGGCTAACAAACACAGAACTGGCATTGGTCCACACAAACCAAGAACCAGCTTCAATCTACACAAACCAAGATCCAGAATTGGCTAACAAACAGAGAACAAGCATTGATCCACACAAACCAAGATCCAGAATTGGCTAACAAACAGAGAACAAGCATTGGTCCACACAAACTGTTAAGAATGGTTGGGGAAAGCGGCTCTAGATGGCGCGAGCCATGGGATGCGCCGCAAAATCACCACAGAGTGCGCCCACGTGACAGTTTTCAACTATATAAAAGAAGGTAGATAGAGTAGCGGGGGGTAAGAAGTAAGGTAAAAGGTAAGAAGTAAGGTAAAAGGTATAGCAAGTAAGGTAGAAGAGAGGAAAGATTAGTCGCTGAGAGAGTTAGGCTCGGGCGCGAAGAAGGTATTTGAACGGTGACGTGGAGAAAGTGTTAGATCAGCAAGTAAGAAGTAGCAAAGTAGTTCAAAGTAAGAATAGAAAAGGCATAACAGTTCTGAAGTGAAAGAAGCGTATTTGAAGTGAAAGAAGCGTAGTTGAATTGAAAGGAGGTGTAGTAGAAGCTGAAGTCTAAGGAAGAGCGAAGTCGAAGTCAACGAGGATCAAGTCAAATAAGATAGAATTCAAGAATTCAAAGAAGTTGTAGATAAAGAAGACAAATTGGAAAAGTCAAAGTAAACTGTACATATGTAAATAAGCCTGTTGAGATCTCGGATTACCATATTAGCAAATAAAGTTAATATTATTTAGAAAGGCTGAGGTTGATTCTTCTCTGGGATTTCAATGACTGTTAGTCATTCTAGGAAATTACACAGAGACTTAACACAAACCAAGAACCAGCTTCAATCTACACAAACCAAGATCCAGGATTGGTTAACAAACAGAGAACCAACATTGGTCCACACAAACCAAGATCCAGAATTGGCTAACAAACAGAGAACAAGCATTGGTCCACACAAACCAAGAACCAGCTTCAATCTACACAAACCAAGATCCAGGATTGGTTAACAGAGAACCAGCATTGGTCCACACAAACCAAGATCCAGGATTGGTTAACAGAGAACCAGCATTGGTCCTCACAAACCAAGAACCAACAATGATCTCCCACAAACCAAGATCCAGGGTAAACTCACCCGTTTCACCTCCTCCATGGAGCTAGATGGCTCCAACTTGATCCTCTTGTCCGGTGGCTCCCCCTCCCTGACATCACAGAGACCCAGGTCAGACAGACACTAACCTTTCTATAACTTGGGAGACAACATAAGATAGACAGACAGTGTGTCCTAACTCCTCTCTGCTACCATCATTGTAGAAAGTTATTACATTTTTACTAATATTATTTATTATTTCTAATGATAAAATTGTTTTAAGTATTCTGGTTTGTTGGTGGGTTCATTTAAAGTGGCATTAAAAATAACATTTTGTTGTTTCTTATCCCCTTGTGTAAAGATTACACCAATTCCATGAGTTCATGCTCCTCGAGCTGTTTTATGATAAGCAACGGCCTCTCCTAAAGATAACATTTCGTAGTATCATGATGCATCAGCACGCCATCTGTTATGAATATTCAAAACTATTATAGACGCGTATGATTCTTTTGAAAATTAAGGACAGTAGAAATTGTTTAATTTTCAAAAGAATCATACGCGTCTATAATAGTTTCGATAATTCATTTTGTAGTATAAACTTCAGGGGGTTAAATATTGGCTGTTGAAATTATGGAGATACTTCACAGAATCTTGTTAATGGTGTTGTGCACAAACCAGTTTCATAGTGCATTGAAACTCCGCCTTTGCCAGTCCCAAGCCCGGATGAAAAAGGAGCAGTAACAAGCTCACTAAAAAACCTGGGCTCAGCTGGCCATGCTGATAGTACCTTGTAAGGGCTCCAGGGATACAGGATGAGCAGCGTTTGTACTCCATGTTAGGAGTGGCTGTACATGGCATCTGTTCCTCATGTCAGAGGTGGCCATTTCTTTTGGAGCTAAGTCGGCCTCTGCCACTGAGTAGTGCTCCCAGTCTTAATGACAAAGGCATTCTACTTCACCCAGTCATGATGGTTGTCAAACAGACACCATCAAGGGTCACAACTTGATACCCTAATATGATTGAGTGGAGATAAGAAAGAAGAAGAAGACGATAGCGCATTGATTCATCACCCAGGTCTCTCATGAGAGGTTTGACTACTCTAGCTGTCTACAAAGTAGATCCCCCGGGGTGTAGGTGACATTAAAACCTACCTGGTATCTTTCTCCATCTTGCAGACAACGGTCTCTTCAGTAGAATTTATTGTTGGGTTCACCTCATCAGCAATCATTTCTATAGCACATATATTGGGTCAGTTTATAGAACTTTCTTCTACCTCGTTAAAAACATTATCAGCATTTGAACATTAGCTCGTTATTTGCTATTGTAAATGATAAGGCACACACATGCACAATTTAGATTATAGATTAGAAACACAAGGTAATCAGATCAAATCAAAATAATATCAGAATGCAATGCTACCTACATAGGTGAGACAGGAAGATCAATACAAGTTAGACTTAACAAACATAACAGAAATATCAGAACAAAAGACCAACGTTCAATGATCTATCAACATATTGCACAGACTGGTCACCAATTTAACATAACACAAACGAAATGCCATTACAAAAATATTAAGAACAAATATCAACGGTTACTCTTAGAATCTCTCATTTCCAATAAATATAATAGAGAGCATAAACAGGAAGATCACAATACCTTAGATATCTTAGAAGAAATCAATAGATCAATTTTATAGGTTCTGATTGCCCTAAAAATGTAAATAGACATATTCCATAACATTGTTAAATTACATATCAATTTTAAAATTTCAGTTATAAATATCCACGCTGCACATGTATGTTTTTGTAAATATTTCTTGTGATATATAGTCGATGTTTTATTAAGCCCGTTGAAGAGAGATTATCACTTGAAAGCTAGCGTTTTGTAATAAAAAGAAACTCATTGTGATTAAACTATTTTGTAATTTTATAACCATAGTTCACTGTATTATAAAATTGAGAAATGGGGATTATTTCAGGTTTGTTAAAAAGGAAGTTTCTCTATATCCCCCAGGTTCATTTTAGTGGAGTTTTACTGCTTTTTTAACACACCTTGTTAATTGTCTAATAAATTAGGTTTCTATGGCCTTAATTGTAATGATAAAAAAATGTTTGGAGAGGATATATAGTATATACTATGAAACCCTGCTAAAACAAATCTGGGATATCACAAACCTTCCCTTATAACAAACATGAAATCCTCCCCATTTTTAGTTTATAATACAGTGAACTATAAAATTTTTGATTTTTCGTTGAAGAAAAGAAACTCATGCGATGTAACTTCAAGTGTCGTTTTACAATCACAGGCCGCAGTGTATTATAAGTTACTTTATGTATCATTTACAAACGGAAAAATACGTCCAGGGTAGCCTAGTGGACATGGCATCTGCCCGGTAAGCGGAACATTGTGGGTTCGATTCCCATCCCTGGACACTTTTGTTTTTCCGTTCATCATTACTTTTCATAATTCATCCTTTCATACCTCATCCAAAAAGGTTAGAAATAGTCGATATTTCACCTTGAAATAAAAATTTGATTTTTCGTTGAAAAGAAACTCATGCGGTGTAACTTCAAGTGTCGTTTTACAATCACAGGCCGCAGTGTATTATATTTTCGACAATTGTTTCGCCTTCTACAAGCTTTGGTCAAGCTTTTTAAGGCATCACTCATGTTTAGGTGTCTCCAAGCGCCCACCGCGGGGGAGGGCCAAGGAGAAGGCTGCAGTGTATTATATTGTATTATAAGTTACTTTATGTATCATTTACGAACGGAAAAATACGTCCAGGGTAGCCTAGTGGACATGGCATCTGCCCGGTAAGTGGAACATTGTGGGTTCGATTCCCATCCCTGGACACTTTTGTTTTTCCGTTCATCATTACTTTTCATAATTCATCCTTTCATACCTCATCCAAAAAGGTTAGAAATAGTCGATATTTCACCTTGAAATAAAAATTTGATTTTTCATTGAAAAGAAACTCATGCGGTGTAACTTCAAGTGTCGTTTTACAATTACAGGCCGCAGTGTATTATATTATACAGTGAAGTATGGTTATAACAAACCATGGCTATAGTGAACCACAGGTTAACTCCTATTGGGGTTTGCTATAGAGGGGTTTTACTGTATATACACTCATGGACAAAACTTGAGGAAGTTTCATACTTTGATGCTGCTGGCTATCTATTTTTTTTTAAGGAGAGAGTCAATTTTGTTCATACTTGGTTATCTCGTGTGTCTCCAATAAAGGTCACTGTAATATCTTTCAGAGTTATTGTATGAATCCCGATATACATGTTAAATGGTACAGCTTCCTTTTTTACCCATGAGTGTATATACAGTAAAAACCCTCTATAGTGAACCCCAATGGGACAGAGCTTTTGGTTCACTATAGCCACGGTTCACTATAGCCACGGTTTGGCTATTTTTTTTTTACTTTTCAAAAATTTTAGGCCATATAATTAAAAAACAGCCATACACACAAGAAGAGGCTGCCTCTTAATAGTGGTCACTTTATTTTAATTCCCTTAATTGACCAATTTCCTTATATTAATACTAAGTAATAATAGAAATCATTAGATGATAGGTTCTTCTTATCATTAACATACATGTACCTCTATGTCTAAGTTAAAAATCAAGACAAATCCTAGGCAAAGTTTTATTAAATATATATTCAAAGATATGAAATGATTTTAAAACATCATTATCACATTATATAATACAATTTTTACTTGAAAAAATGGCTCTAATACTTTGTTGTTTCAAAGCATTCTTCCAAGCATTGCACCATTCAAATAAAGTTAGTGTTTTTCTTCCATTTCATGTTTCCCCATATTCTTCTAGATCTAGATTTCGTTTTTTTTTTTTTTTAACCTGTCATGCAAAACATGGCTGACTTTAAAATCACCATAGTTAATGGCATAAAAATACTTTTTGTTTCATCACGGGACCGTTTATTTCGACTTTTTTTTTTTTTTTTTAGCCTTAAAACGTACGATCGCGGCAAAAGTTGTGGTTGATTCCTCTTTGTAACAATTTTTAATAACTTTATATTTTATCTTTTATAATAGAAAAGTTATATTCTCTTATTTTAATATGTTCTTAACATTTTGCCTATGTTGTTTCACTTTGAAAAGTTCTGAAAATGGCCTTTTTTTTTATTTAAGAAATAACGCTTTTGTTTTTAAAATGCCTTTGTTTTCTTCATTTTGGAAGCCATTTGCATTTTTTATATTTCAAATTTAATGGATGCAAAGATATTCTATTTAATAAAAAGTATAATGTGTAAAAATTTATACAACATACAGCAAAAATAAAGTGCAAAAATCAAACAAACAATGCCGCTAAATTTATTGTTTTGAAATCGCGATCCGCGAGTTGAAACATGCTCAAAATTTTGTTTTTTAATTTTTTTTTAAAATTACAATTCCAAGTTCGTTATAAGCATAGTATTTTTAATAGATTTTATCATTTTGGGACCCGAAATAGGTTCGTTATAGGGGTAGTTCGTTATTCTAAAAATCGCAAAGTTCGTTATAACGATGGTATTTTCAATGGAATGGAATTGGGAATCGGTGTGGGTTCGTTATAAGGGAAGGTTCGTTATATCCAGGGTTCGTATTAGCGGGGTTTTACTGTATGTGATAATTTGTATATAGCAATATGTAACCCCACCACAATCTATGCAATGTATCGTCAAAAGATTTAATAAAAGTTAGGCTTCGCGAAAAAGGGAATAACAATTAACAAGATTGCATCATCCAGGAAGTAAAGGTCACTGCCCAGGACCCCTATAAAACTAAAGTTCAAAGACCTTCTTCTTCCTGGAAGATTGCAATCATGGCGACAATGGAGGTACTAAGCCAATCACAGTTAAGCATGACAAATCAACAACCAATCAACTTTAAGCATGACCAACTAATAGTGAATAAGAAGCAAGCATGTAGAATGATCTCCACCAATGAGAAGCTGAGATAGTTAATGACGATTATCTCGGACAAGAAGTTAGGAGAAGGTAGGTGACCGGGCTAGAAGCAAGGTGTGCTCAACTTAGGCTCCAACCAAGGTAAAGTCCTCTTGATCATGTGAAAGGTAAAGGTACCTCCTCCAGCCTCATCACTCTCCCTTTCGCAAAGTCTATTCTCTATCCCATCCAGGTGTGCTCGTTATTCCCCTGTGGAAACCCACCATTTGACCAAGACTGCGCCATCAATCATCAATTCAACATAATCCGACATAGGATTCACCACAATTCACCAATCTCACAGTAAGTTGACAGGAGTCAACAGGATCTTACACAGGTAAACAACAGGATCCGACCGAGAGATGACAGGATCCAACATCGAAATATTATAGAGTCGACAGGATTTAATCCGATTATTACATACATATAGTTGTGTGTTGGGACATCCTATTCAACTCACCAATGGTAGACTGTGAAGCCTCTGTATGAGACGGACCAAGAGGAATTCTGAAATTGACGGTGGGTTTGCCGCGGCCATATTTCCGTTCCAGCTCCTCCGCCCAAGCCTCTACTGAATACTTGAGAAGATTGGGAGATAGTTTCTTCCTCACCAAGCTTTCATATTCCTTCTCGCTGAATTGTTTCTGGAACACAGAGAACAGCCATTATCTCCTGTAAAATGTCCCTGTAAAAAATTCATCCTAGTTTCACAAGGTAACAAGACCAAATCCACAAGGTAATAAGACCAAACCCAAATAAATAAATAGTGTGTGACATTTCGGTAACAGCGTTGTTACCATCTTCAGACAAAAGTATACTGAATGAGAAATTTTATCACAGCATGTTTTAAAATAGTTACTGTTATCAAGTGTGTAAACAAGATAACAGATAAGAAGAAGATAGTTTTCTGATAAACAGAGATAATTATTCTTAGAATTAAAAGTGGAAAAAAAAACACTTTTTATTTTTTTAATTAATTTATTTTTTCTATAATCCAAATTATGGTGCCTTATCAAGACCAAATCCAAATAAAAAAATAGCGTGTGACGCTTCTGTAACAGCATTGTTACCATCATTAGACAAAAAAAAAACCATTCAATTAGTACTTTTTGTCTGAATATAATAACAACGCTGTTACCAAAATATCAAACAAAATTTATTTATTTGTGGATTTGGTCTTATTTACAGTAAAACCCCTCTATAGTGAACCCTAATGAGACAAAGGTTTTGGTTCACTATAGCCACGGTTTGGCCTTTTTTTTTTTTTTTTTTTTTTAGGTTTCAAAATTTTTAGACCGTATAATTAAAAGACAGCCATACATAGAGGAAAAGGCAGCCACTTTACAATGTTCATTTTGTTTTAATTCGATAAATTGACCATCTCCTTACATTAATGCTGAATATCAAGAGAAGTCATTTGATAAAAGAGCTTCTCCTTATCATTAACATATATGTTTATATTGTTTTGTAAATAGAACAATCCATATTGATAAGGCACAATTTGGATTATAGATTATAAACACAAGGTAATAAGACCAAATCCTAATAAATAAATAGTGTGTGACATTTCGGTAACAGCGTTGTTACCATCTTCAGACAAAAGTACTGAATGAGAAATTTTACCACAGCATGTTTTTAACAATAACACACTTGATAACAGTAACTATTTAAAAACATGCTGTGGTAAAATTTCTCATTCAGTACTTTTGTCTGAAGATGGTAACAACCTTGATACCGAAACGTCACACACTATTTATTTATTAGGATTTGGTCTTATTACCTTGTTTTAGAACAATCCATATTTAAATCATTAGATAATAAAAAAGGCATATATTTGGCAAACAAATCTTTTATTAAATCCAATATATGCCTTTTTTATTATCTTTTATATATATATATATAAACCTATGTATACATGTGTGTTCAAAAAGTATCGCGACTTTTGTGTTTTTTTCAAAAATTATTTATTTATTCATGAATACCTATTTTGTCCCCTTCAAAGTAATCCCCATGAGATATTATACACTTGTGCCAACGGTTTTTCCAATCTTCGAAGCACTTCAAAAAATCATTTTTTAAAATCTTTTCAGCTCCTCCTTCGATGCCGTCTTTATCTCGTCAAGCGTAGCGTAACGTCGTCCTTTCATGGGCCTCTTCAGTTTAGGGAACAAGAAAAAGTCACAGGGGGCCAGAACAGGGGAATATGGTGGCTGCGGCATCATTAGTGTGTTGTTTTTGGTCAAAAAGTCGTGCACAAGCAACGATGTGTGAGCAGGGGCGTTATCGTGGTGCAAAAGCCAATTTTTGTTCTTCCACAAATCCAGGCATTTCTGGCGGATTGCTTCGCGCAAATTGCGCATAACTTGCAGGTAATATTCCTTATTGACCGTTCTACCCTGTGGCAAGAACTCATGATGCACCACGCCCTTGCAATCGAAGAAAACTGTCAGCAAAAATTTCACATTCGACCGAACTTGGCACACTATTTTCGGTCTTGGTTCGTGCGGCAGCTTCCATTGAGATGATTGAGCTTTGGTTTCCACGTCATAACCATAAACCCACGCTTCGTCACCAGTTATGACCCTCTGGAGCAAATTTGGTTCGTCGCGGACAGAGTCCAACATCTCATTAGCAATGTTCATGCAATGCTGTTTTTGGTCGCAATTGAGCAATTTTGGTACGAATTTCGCGGCAACCCGTCTCATGCCCAAATCATTGATAAAATTCGAATGGCACGAGCCAATCGATATGTTTAGGTCCTCAGCAACTTCTCTAACGGTGATTCGACGATTGGCCAATATCATTTTCTCCACTTCATTAATTTTTTCATCTGTTGTTGAAGTGCTCGGGCGTCCGGCACGCTCTTCGTCGTTCACATCTTCTCGGCTTTCTGAGAACATTTTGTACCACCGATAAACGTTGCTTCGGTCCAAGGTAGCTTCTCCGTATGCCACAGTCAACATTCGGAATGCATCGGCGCACTTAATTTCGTTTTTCAAACAAAATTTGATACAGGTTCTTTGATCTATTTTTTTTAATAGGTAAAAATCGAAGACGATCCAAAACATCTGCAAGCAAAGCAGCTGTCAACAATTAAGTGAACATTCAAAATGGCCGAGCTTGTCGGCATAAGTGAGAGACATGAGTACCAACATAAAGCCACAAAAAGATCGAAATTCGAATATACGTAACCCGCGAAAATTCAAAATTTGCGATACTTTTTGAACACACCTTGTATACCTAGTGTAAATGCTCCAATGGCCCCCGATTTCTTGCAAAAGTCCAACCTCACCAGTGAGTGCAAGTAACCAAACTGGGCTCTGGCACATTTGTAAGTGCAAAGTCGAACTGCTTTTCACATGTGTAGACATGTGGTGCACTTACAGTAAAAGCAGTCGCCAACTTCTACCCACCATGATTATCATGGCCTGTACTACGTGTACTAGGGCTAAGCATAAAAAAATGTATATATATATATGTATATATACCTAGTGTTTCTAATCTATAATCCAAACTATGCCTTATCATGCCATCATCATACTTTGTAGAGAGGTGTCCTTTAGAGTGAGAGTGTCCTCACATTGAGTATGTTCTACAATATAGGAAGGAAGGGTTACCAGAACTGCCATACGGTGCTCTGTTCCAATAACATGCAGGACTACAGTGTCTTCAGTACAGTCCTGGGCACAGAGAGTGCACTTGTAGGTGGAGGGGATTTCTGGATTCTCCGGGGGATCTATGATGATGGAATCCAGTCCTTGACACACATCACAATAACTCAAATTTACATACTACAGTACAACTACCTCTCTGTATAGGATAACACCTAGAAGTGTTCTCTTACTGGAGAGTTGATACAGTAGTACAACCTCTCTGTAAAGAACACCTAATTGCAGAGCCAAAATGTCCTTTAGGGAGAGGTGTCCTCTTACTGGAGAGTTGCTACAGTAGAACTACCTCCCTGTAATGAACAACACCTAATTGCAGAGCCAAAATGTCCTTTAGGGAGAGGTGTCCTCTTACTGGAGAGTTACTACAGTAGAACTACCTCTCTGTAATGGACAACACCTAATTGCAGAGCCAAAGTGTCCTTTAGGAAGAGGTGTCCTCTTACTGGAGAGTTTGTAAATAGTAGAAATGGTAATTTTGACAATGTAGAGAGGTGTCCTCTAGAAGGAGTGTCCTCTCAGGAAGGTTCTAATGTATATACATTTTATTGGGAAAAAAGTAACTTATGCAAATTGTACTTCGTGCTTATGTAAATTTGACTTTTTTTATATATGAGCACTTAAGGCCTAACTTGGGTATCTACATGCTGAGAAAGAGTACTCTGTATTACAGTAGAACAACCTTCATGAGAGGACACCTTTCTACAAAGGACAGTTTTTCCATTATCAAAATTACCATTTTTACTTTTTTAAAACTCTCCAGTAAGAGAACACCTCTCCCTAAAGGACACTTTGGCTCTGCAATTACGTGTTGTCCATTACAGAGAGGTTGTTCTACTGTAGCAACTCTCCAGTAAGAGGATACCTCACTCTAAAGGACACTTTAACTCTGTAACTAGGTGTTGTCCTTTACAGAGAGGTAGTTCTACTGTAGCAACTCTCCAGTAAGAGAACACCTCTCCCTAAAGGACACTTTGGCTCTGCAATTACGTGTTGTCCATTACAGAGAGGTTGTTCTACTGTAGCAACTCTCCAGTAAGAGAACACCTCTCCCTAAAGGACACTTTGGCTCTGCAATTACGTGTTGTCTATTACAGAGAGGTTGTTCTACTGTAGCAACTCTCCAGTAAGAGGATACCTCACTCTAAAGGACACTTTAACTCTGTAACTAGGTGTTGTCCTTTACCGAGAGGTTGCTCTACTGTAGCAACTCTCCAGTAAGAGGATACCTCACTCTAAAGGACACTTTAACTCTGTAACTAGGTGTTGTCCTTTACCGAGAGGTTGCTCTACTGTAGCAACTCTCCAGTAAGAGAACACCTCTCTCTAAAGAACACTTTAACTCTGCAGCTAGGGGTTGTCCCTTACAGAGAAGTTATAATGTTAAGTGAAACTCACCGACCACGGGAGAATATTTCTGCAGTCTCTCCTCCAACTGAGTGGGGATCCATGGCTCCTGTTCTGTACAACATTGCACATTTGATATTTCAACATTTTTGATATTCATTTAGCCATTTAACATGTTTCTCGATACAGCACACCCTGTATCTCAAGTGGCCACTTAGATGTGATGGATAACAACACACATATGTTCAATAAATAAAAGATCACACAAATATATATCCCCCAATATCTCCCAAACACATGGAGAACTCATGGACAAAACTTAATGAACATATATATCGGGATTCTAACAATAACTCTTAAAGATATTACAGTGACCTTTATTGAAGACATAAGAGAGATAACCAAGTTTGAACAAAGTTGCTTCCGTCTTCTTTAAAAAAAAAAAAAATAGACTACCTGTGACATCAAAGACTTTCCACTTAAGTTTTGTCCATGAGTGTAGTTGTCGCCTCTCCAGTCAAAATAGACATCAAAACTAGATGCTATATATTGACTGTCGGCGCAAACTAGTGATCTCGGATAGATGACAAGATGGCGGCTAGTTTTGATTTCTATTTTGACGGGAGAGGCTAACTTTATTTTTATAGATCATTACCCTTCTGGCAAAATTTCCATCTATATTTTGGCCATAGATTTGGCCTAGCTACTTTACCATCTAAACACTTCTTTGGCGCATTGTGAAGATTCCATTAGATCCCTTGTGGATCTCATGGAATAAAGTCCGCCCTAGACTGACGAGGGTCATTAGTCCGAAACCATGGTCTCTAGGTGGACGCTTCTCAGTTTACCAAAGCTGGTATTGTGGCTTTGTTACCAACCTGAGGCTGCTAGTTTGCGGCGACGTTCAATAGATAGTATCAAGCTTTGAGATCTATTTTGACTGGAGAGCCAACCTTATACCTTATAGATCAATATACTCCCAGAAAATTTACACAAATAAATATATTTAAAATTTAAATTGCTATCTATCGTTAAAATTTGTGATAATTATTTTTGGCAATGTATTTATTTTCACATATCAAATGTTATTTCTACAGACATTACTGCAATGATAAAAGTTATTAAATGAGAGGGATTATTGATGAATGAGGTATTATTGATGAATCCTCTCAGCATATTGTCCAAATCAATCTCCAAACCGCTATTGAATTGGATTGGTTTTCTTGTATACCCTGTATTTACTATGGAAGGTAGCTTAGAGGTGTTTAGGGAACCTATGGATATAATCTTGTATATATCTCTGGCAAAGGCTGGAGCTCTTGGCCTACCTGAAGCCAGAGAATCTACCACCCAACTAGACGAAAGATACCTCCTCCATACCATCAAAACCCAATGCCTGCAGGAATGGAGTTCTAATGCTACACATGACTGGTACAGAGCAGGAGGGACAAGCACCGGTTCTGTCCTCCCAAGAGAACAACAGTCTTTGATTTCCAGACTTAAGTCTGGTCATCTACGGACAATGACTTTCCAGAATGGTTACAGGGTTTTCCCACTATGTACTAAGTGTCAACCTGCAACCCCAAGACATATTATTGACTCATCCATTGATGAGCTCTACTCTTCCCGGCAGACACCATCAAAAGTCTCAAGCTTTACAAGCTTGATACCTTAGTGTGATTGAGTGGAGATAAGAAAGAAGAAGAAGAAGAAGAGATTATATATTATTGGCTTAATGTAGCAAACAAAAGTTAATGTTTTTTAAATATTTTTAAAATTATTATTCCCCTAAGTACAAACCATGGTAATCACGGTGGGTAGTCAGCTACTGCTTTTACTGTAAACGCACCACATGTCTACACATGTGAAAAGCAGTTCGACTTTTGCACTTACAAATGTGCCAGAGTACAGTTTGTTTACTTGCACTCGCTGGTAGGGTTGGACTTTTGCAAGAATTGGGGGACATTGGAGCAATTTTTTTTTTTTTTTAATTAGAAAAAAAAGTGCTTAATGCGGGATTTGATCCTGGGTCATAGCGGCCGAAAACCAATGGTTTAAACCATCCTTCCACCGAACCTCTAGTCTTCTTCTTTCTTATCTCCACTCAATCATATTAGGGTATCAAGTTGTGACTCTTGATGGTGTCTGTTTGACAACCATCATGACTGGGTGAAGTAGAATGCCTTTGTCATTAAGACTGGGAGCACTACTCAGTAGCAGGCCACTGACTTAGCTCCAAAAGAAATGGCCGCCTCTGACATGAGGAATAGACGCCATGTGTAGCTGCTTCTAACATGGAGTACAAACACTGCCAAACCTCTAGTGAATGTTATAGATGACACAAGCAAGATTAACATAGAAGATATTATTGATAGAAAGTGGGGGTTAGTCCAATAAAGGTATGAGGACAAACCACTTACCTGTTAGCTTTATGCTCTGCAATCACAAGTAAGAGGCTTAGAGAGCGCAAGCTACAGAAAAAAAAAAAAAAAGACTTTATTTTGTATAGTGACAAAAACCCCCTTATAAAAAACAGAAACATGAATTTATAAAAATAATCATAAGCATTTATTTTTTTTTTGAAGAAGGAGTAAAAGTTAACGGCGACGAGTATCGTTTATTAATGCTGTAAATTCAGCAAGCTTTCAGACTTTGACGTCCTTCGACAGTCAACTTTCCAAGAAACTAGAAGATAATCTATATATTGTCGCGGAGATAAATAAAGCAAGGGCAAAATTGGGGATAATTAATTTATTATAAAGGTGGGTATTTACCTTTTAGTTCTCCAATAAACTTATATACAAGAGGTATTTATAGGGAGAACAACTTATCCCAAGGTAAAGATAATAATAATGAGAGTGGTCAGCCACCGAGGCATTCCGTTTTCCTTATTTGCCGATCAGATTCCGAGAACCCCTCACACCTGTGGTCCCCCCCGGGGTCCAGGGATGATTGACAGGTGTCCCGTCTGGATGGAGTTTCTTGACAATATACAGGTAAATATTTACATAATTAGAACTCTGCGAAATAAATGATTATTATACAAAAAGCTTGTCTTTTATCTATGTAAACAAATTTGTTCTGAGAAAAGGATGACTACCATAGGATGCAGGGAAAGGCAATATTATTTGGGGTTCTATTTACTTTCCATAAGTTATTCTTGTCGCAGTAAAACAACCTCTCTGTAAAGGACAACACCTAGTTGTAGAGTCAAATTGTCCTTTAGGGAGAGGTGTCCTTCTACTGGCGAGTTGTTAATTAGTAAAAATTGTAATTTGGGGGAGATGAAGACTGTCCTTCATAGAGAAGTGTCCTCATGCTTGAGATTACACGAATTCCATGAGTTTATGCTCCTCCAGCTGTTTGATGATAAACAGCGGCCTCTCCCAAAGGTCCTGTTTAGTACATCTAATACAAGCTGTGTTCTGGAGCTGCAGGTGCAAAGCTACATTTTAAGCAAGTGGGATAGATTTTGTTGTTATTTTCTATATTCAATGGCTTGAGATGGCCTGTTCTAAATCTTGTTGTTTTGATGCTGTCTGAGGTTCAGAGCTCCTCCACTCCACTGTACCAACTGTGCTTAGGTGGGATCCATAAAAAAGGTAACATGGTTGTGTTTACACCAAAGAAAGAGATCGATTAGTTAAGGTAAAAAAATCAAAAGTTACATGACCATTCACTTAGAGATTACAGGCATGAATAGGTCTTGGTACCTTTCTTGTGAACTAGGTATAAGCCAAAAAATAAGATATATATGCAGTAGAACTACCTCCCTGTAAAGGACAACACCTAATTGCAGAGCCAAAGTGTTCTTTAGGGAAAGGTGTCCTCTTACCGTAAAGTGTCAAAATAGTAAAAATGGTAATTTTGCAAATGAAAACTGTCCTTTGTAGAGAGGTGTCCTCTAGCAAAAGTGTCCTCTCGTGGAGGTTCTACTGTATAAATAAATAAAACAGCTAAAAGGATATGTCACCTGCTGATGCCTCTTTCCTGACACATGGGTCTTCATGGTGGCCATAGACGTGCAGGGACAGCGACAGATCTAAACAAAGAGATTTAGCAGAGGAAACAATAAACACCTACAGTTGTAGCTACAGAGTCTCATCATACAATCAACTCTTTTTATTTGGAATCATAAACTTTCTTTTATTATCCCTAGTATACGTGTGGTATACAGGCCAGGAATAGTTTCTGAAGATAGTAACAACGCTGTTACTGAAACGTCACACACTATTTATTCTATTTGTATTTGGTCTTATTACCTTGTGTTTATAATCTATAATCCAAATTGTACCTTATCATTAGGATGTGGTCTTATTATACCTTGTGTTTATAAACTATAATCCAAATTGTACCTTATCATTAGGATGTAGTCTTATTACCTTGTGTTTATAATCTATAATCCAAATTGTACCTTATCATTAGGATGTGGTCTTATTACCATGTGTTTATAATCTATAATCCAAATTGTACCTTATCATTAGGATGTGGTCTTATTACCTTGTGTTTATAATCTATAATCCAAATTGTACCTTATCATTAGGATGTGGTCTTATTATACCTTGTGTTTATAAACTATAATCCAAATTGTACCTTATCATTAGGATGTGGTCTTATTACCTTATGTTTATAATCTATAATCCAAATTGTACCTTATCATTAGGATGTGGTCTTATTACCTTGTGTTTATAATCTATAATCCAAATTGTACCTTATCATTAGGATGTGGTCTTATTACCTTGTGTTTATAATCTATAATCCAAATTGTACCTTATCATTAGGATGTAGTCTTATTACCTTGTGTTTATAATCTATAATCCAAATTGTACCTTATCATTAGGATGTGGTCTTATTACCATGTGTTTATAATCTATAATCCAAATTGTACCTTATCATTAGGATGTGGTCTTATTACCTTGTGTTTATAATCTATAATCCAAATTGTACCTTATCATTAGGATGTGGTCTTATTATACCTTGTGTTTATAAACTATAATCCAAATTGTACCTTATCATTAGGATGTGGTCTTATTACCTTATGTTTATAATCTATAATCCAAATTGTACCTTATCATTAGGATGTGGTCTTATTACCTTATGTTTATAAACTATAATCCAAATTGTACCTTATCATTAGGATGTGGTCTTATTACCTTATGTTTATAATCTATAATCCAAATTGTACCTTATCATTAGGATGTGGTCTTATTACCTTGTGTTTATAATCTATAATCCAAATTGTACCTTATCATTAGGATGTGGTCTTATTACCTTATGTTTATAATCTATAATCCAAATTGTACCTTATCATTAGGATGTGGTCTTATTACCTTGTGTTTATAATCTATAATCCAAATTGTACCTTATCATTAGGATGTGGTCTTATTACCTTGTGTTTATAATCTATAATCCAAATTGTACCTTATCAATTGTGTAGTCATGTAGTGTACTTAGAGTAAAAAGTAGCCGCTAACTACACCCACAGCCAAGTATTGGTAGATTTACCTCACAGTAGAAAGCTCCCGCTCCAGTATCAATGATCCCAGAGTAGAAGTTGTTAAGGTCTTGAAACTTCTGTTCTGTACACACAAAACTCTTCAGTCAGTTAAAATGGTGAGAAGAAAGAAATATTTGGATTAGAGATAAATTGACATATCACAATAGGACTTATTACCTACACAAGGTATATTAAATAAATAGTATGAAAAATTTGAACTATTTTAGATGCATACGATTCTTTTAAAAATAAATCAAACTCCAACTTCGCTGGTCCCAAGCCTGGATGAAAAAGGAGGAGTGGGAGCAGTAACAATCTCACTAAAAAAACCTGGGCTCAGCTGGCCTGGCTGATAGTACCCTGTAAGGGCTCCTAATCCAGGGATACAGGATGAGCAGCATTTGTACTCCATGTTAGGAGCGGCTGCACATGGTGTCTGTTCCTCATGTCAGAGGTGGCCATTTCTTTTGGAGCTAAGTCAGTGGCCTGCCACTGAGTAGTGCTCCCAGTCTTAATGACAAAGGCAGATGCATTCTACTTTACCCAGTGTGGAGATAAGAAAGAAGAAGAAAAATAATTCAGTTTTCTACTGCATTTACTGCAATGATAAAATAATGGGAGGGCCTGACTCATCAGTGGTAAGACCTCCCAGGGGTTTCGGCAGTTTAATCTACCATACTGCTGTAATATTGTATTTTTAAGTTTTCCTTTTATACTGATACTGAAGCTGAACTCTTCGAAATTGTATTTTGTAAACTGGCGAAAACACTGAAGACCCTAATACTTCTCACATAATTTCAACGCCTTTCCATAAAGTTTTTATTTTCCTCTTCTTCTTTCCTTATCTCCACTCAATCATATTAGGGTCAGGTTGAAGTAGAATGCATCTGCCTTTGTCATTAAGACTGGGAGCACTACTCAGTGGCAGGCCACTGACTTAGCTCCAAAAGAAATGGCCGCCTCTGACATGAGGAACAGAAGCCATGTGCAGCCGCTCCTAACATGGAGTACAAACGCTGCTCATCCTATATCCCTGGAGACCTTACAGGGTACTATCAGCCGGGCCAGCTGAGCCCAGGTTTTTTAGTGAGCTTGTTACTGCTCCCCCTCCTACTTTTTCATCCGGGCTTGGGACGAGCAAAGGTAGAGTTTTATTTTCCTGAGGAGGACGAAAGATTATTGCTCAAAACATTGGAAATTAAAAAACTCATATGGCCGAAATATCTGTTATTTGAAGAACTATGAATGCCAGCAAGGCCTCCTCTACCTTCAAGACAAACAAATCAATAATTTTAGATTTGGATCTTGTTATATTTCTACTCTATTATCTAAATTTTATCTTATCACTAACACTCACCATCTTTTAGTCTTTTCACAGTCTGGAGAGAGTAACACACAACACACCAAATTTAGGCTAGAACATAGCATGCAATAATAATGTCCAGGGTAAGCCTAGTGGACATGGCATTTGCCCGGTAAGTGGAACACTGTGGGTTCGATTCCCATCCCCTGGACAGTTTTATTTTTCCGTTCATCATTACTCTTCTCATAATTCATCCTTTCATACTTCATCCCTAAGGATAAAAATAGTCGTTATTTCTCCTTAAAATAAATTTCTATTTTTCGTTCGAAAGAAACATTTGAAGTAAAACTTGTCAAACGTCGTTTTACAATCATAAGCCGTATTATATTGTATTATAAATATATATATATATATATATAAAATTGCCTCTGTCTCCTTCAAAAAATATATACAGTAGAACCTCCCTTTAACGGACAACCTGCTAGTGGACACCTCTCTATAAAGGCCAGTTTTCATTTGTAAAATTGGCATTTTTACAATTTAGCAACTTTCCGGTAAGAGGACACCTCTCACTAAAGGACACTTTGTCTATATAATTAGGTGTTGTCCTTTACAGAGAGGTTGTTCCAAGGTTGTTCTACTGTATAACCAGCGGACATCAAAATATAAAACTTTCTTAAGTTTGGTCCATGAGTGTATTTATATAAACCTACATGAGAGTAAACATTTACTTAGAGGAAACCTCTCTACAAAGGACAATTGTCATTACCAAATTTACCATTTTAACTAGTTAGAAACTATAAACTATAGCATATCTCCAGTAAGAGATCACCTCTCCCTAAAGGACACTTTGGTTCTGTAATTAGGTGTTGTCCTTTACAGAGAGGTAGTTCTACTGTATTAGACTAGTGGAGTGTAATAAATTACATCAAGTGGGTCACCAAGATATCCGAGATAAAAGAATGATACAGTAGAACCTCCATGAGAGGAATCTCTCGCTAGATGAAACCTCTCTACAAAGGACAGTTGTCATCGCAAAAATGATCATTTTTACTAGTTAGCAACTCTCCGGTAAGAGGATACCTCTATCTAAAGGATATTTTGGCAATTAGATGGTGACCTATACAGAGAGTTGGTTCTACTGTATTCCACACGTCAAGTTGTACCAATCAATCAAGTATGTAAATATATCCAGAGTACTTAGAGACTTTATCATGGAGAAGGAAAAAAAAAAAAGACTGTAAGGGCCAGCCTGAAAACTCCCAACTCACCTATTCTGAAATTTCTTCCATCCACAAACAAACCTCTCTCTTGAATTCCACCCTAAACCACCCCTGTTTCACCCCCATTCCTAACGAATCTTCTTTCCACACCCTTACTAGGGAAGAACAAACAGCGATTTCAAGATTACGAACAGGACATCTTAGAATACTCCAATTTAATGGAAAAATCAAAACATTCCCGAAATTCCTCAAATGCGATTCCCAACCAGCCAGTTCTGAACAACTATTGAATTGTATCAAATCCTCCAAAAAAGACCTCCAGGAAAACCCCAGGACTATAATAGAAAAGCTGAGACAATGGAACCTAATGGAGATCGTTTAAATGACTTGAGGAATAAGCAACAACTTACAGACTTGTGCTTGCTGCCGGCATAGTGGGTGTCCAGGGTTTGTTGGTCGCAGGTGTACACATCACAGATCTACACACCCAAGATAGGTTACACACACACTTAGACAATAACAAGATAATATAAAACTCCGCCTTTGCCGGTCCCAAGCCCGGATGAAAAAGGAGGAGGGGAGCAGTAACAAGCTCACTAAAAAAACCTAGGCTCAGCTGGCCCGGCTGATAGTACACTGTAAGGGCTCCTAATCCAGGGATACAGGATGAGCAGCGTTTGTACTCCATGTTAGGAGCGGCTGTACATGACATCTGTTCCTCATGTCAGAGGCGGCCAATTCTTTTGGAGCTAAGTCAGTGGCCTGCCACTCATAGAGGTTCTACTGTATACAAATGGCACTCAAGTCCTTATAATTAATTTACTAATAAGTCAATAACACGCCATCTATACATAAAACATCACTGTCCTTAGTGCGATGAAAAAATATTTGGAGAGCTTGGCTCATAGGTAAAACCTCTCAGTGGTTTCGCCAATTTAATCTACCAGACCGCTTCTTAGAGCTCTAATACTGTATTGGATGATTCTGCTTATATACGCTAACCATTTTAACTAGTTACAAACTATAAGAGATCACCTCTCCTTAAAGGGCACTTTGGCTCTGTAACTAGGTGTTGTCCTTTACAAAGAGGTTATTCTACTGTAGCAGCTCTCCAGTAAGAGGACACCTCTCCTTAAAGGACAGCTTGGCTCTGCAATTAGGTGTTGTCCTTTACAGAGAGGTAGTTCTACTGTAGCAACTCTCCAGTAAGAGGACACCTCTCCCTAAAGGGCACTTTGGCTCTGTAACTAGGTGTTGTCCTTTACAAAGAGGTTGTTCTACTGTAGCAACTCTCCAGTAAGAGGACACCTCTCCCTAAAGGACAATGTGGAATCTCAGAAATGGTATTCTAAAAAATTATGGACATAAGCTTTTAGGACAGTAGAATTACATATAAATGTTTGCATTGAGCATCCACTGATGAGTTAAGCCTTTCCAGGTACTTCCCAAGAAGATTGGGACAGTATGCAAATAAAGTAGTTCCACTTACAGCGCAGTGAAAATCTGTAGCCATTCTCTTTGGTCGGCCATCTGAAATATCTGTGAAAACATACAAAGGTTGGTTAGCATGTATATCGGGATTGAGACAATACACTCATGGACAAAACTTAAGGAAGTTGTACCTTTCAGCATGTATATCGGGATTCAGACAATACACTCATGGACAAAACTTAAGGAAGTTGTACCTTTCAGCATGTATATCGGGATTCAGACAATACACTCATGGACAAAACTTAAGGAAGTTGTACCTTTCAGCATGTATATCGGGATTGAGACAATACACTCATGGACAAAACTTAAGGAAGTTGTACCTTTCAGCATGTATATCGGGATTCAGACAATACACTCATGGACAAAACTTAAGGAAGTTGTACCTTTCAGCATGTATATCGGGATTCAGACAATACACTCATGGTAAAAACTTTAAAAAGTTGTACCTTTTAGCATGTATATCGGGATTTAGACAATAACTCTGAAAGATATTACAGTGACCTTTATTGAAGACACACTCATGGACAAGACTTAAGGAAGTTGTACCTTTTAGCATGTATATCGGGATTCAGACAATACACTCATGGACATAACTTAAGGAAGTTGTACCTTTTAGCATGTATATCGGGATTGAGACAATACACTCATGGACAAAACTTAAGGAAGTTGTACCTTTCAGCATGTATATCGGGATTCAGACAATACACTCATGGACAAAACTTAAGGAAGTTGTACCTTTCAGCATGTATATCGGGATTCAGACAATACACTCATGGAAAAAACTTTAAAAAGTTGTACCTTTTAGCATGTATATCGGGATTTAGACAATAACTCTGAAAGATATTACAGTGACCTTTATTGAAGACACACTCATGGACAAGACTTAAGGAAATTGTACCTTTTAGCATGTATATCGGGATTCAGACAATACACTCATGGACAAAACTTAAGGAAGTTATACCTTTTAGCATGTACATCAGGATTCAGACAATACACTCATAGACAAAATTCAAGGAAGTTGTACCTTTCAGCATGTATATTGGGATTCAGACAATACACTCATAGACAAAACTTAAGGAAGTTATACCTTTCAGCATGTATATCAGGATTCAGACAATACACTCATGGACAAAACTTAAGGAAGTTGTACCTTTTAGCATGTATATTGGGATTCAGACAATACACTCATAGACAAAACTTAGGAAGTTGTACCTTTCAGCATGTATATCAGGATTCAGACAATACACTCATGGACAAAACTTAAGGAAGTTGTACCTTTTAGCATGTATATCGGGATTCAGACAATAACTCAGAAGGATATTACAGTGACCTTTATTGAAGACACATGAGATAACCAAGTGCGAACAAAATTGCCTCTATCTCCTTCAAAAAAATAAGAAGATCGGTAACATCAAAGATTTTCCACTTCTTTAAATTTTATCAACGAGTGTGTTTTCAAGGATTAAAGTGTTGAGATGTGAGAAACGGAATCATTTGGATTCCAAGACATTAATCCTACAGAGTCAAATCTCTTCCTTGAAGGAGGTAGCTAAGAACGCAACCACTTTGTAAAAACCATGAAGAACTTGTTGACTAACTTTGCCTTCAATAAGAGACCATTACCTCTAGAAGAAACCAGGATGTTATCCATGTTTTAGGCCATGGTCTCTCATGAGAGGTTCTACTGTATCCTCTCATGGGATTTCATCAATACAGATAGCCCCCCACCTCTGTGATAACGATGGTCATAGTTAGTAAAAGTCCATACAATAGTTTCCCTTGATAACTGAGACATATAATCTGGTAATTGTTGGGTTTAAAATATGCTAAGGCATACCAAAATCTAGAATATATGGTAGCAAAGTATTTATTATATTAACAGAGTATCATTTATAATGTTTATATTTTGTTACTCTGTGAAACTTCCCTTAACTTTTGTTTTTTAATCATTCATAATATTAAGGTACAATTTGGGGGGGGTCGGTGGAAGGCTGGTTAAACCGTTTGGTTTTCGACCACTACGATCCGGGTTCGATTCCCGCATTGGACACTTTTTTCTGTTTAAAAAAAAAAATTCTCCAATGGCCCCCCCCCTGATTCTTGCAAAAGTCCAACCCCACCAGCGAGTGCAAGTAACCAAACGGGGCTCTGGCACATTTGAGAGTGCAAAGTCGAACTGCTTTTCACATGTGTAGACATGTGGTGCGCTTACAGTGAAAGCAGTCGCTATAACTACCCACCATGATTATCATGGCTTTGAGATAAGAAAGAAAAAGAATCCAAATTGTGTCTTTTCAAAAAAACACTTTCTGTGATCTCTGTGGAATTTCCAAACTCTAGCAAGTGATTTAAAAACTACAAAAATGTTAAAATTTCAGTTTTTAAATAACCACCCTGTGCGGGCATATTTATAAACATTTCTTGTAAGAAATAGATGATGTCTTAATGAATACTGTTGAAGACTTGCTTGAAAACTTGCATTATAAAGAAAAAGAAACTCATTGTTAGAAAATCTTGGTGATTTTTAAACACTTTTCACAATTATATCTTCGCAAGGTACATTGAGAGATTAACAATGTTGTTTCCGAAACGTCACACACTATTTATTTATATGAATTTGGTCTTATATTACCTTGTGTTTATAATCTACTAGCCGAATGACCCGGGCAACGCCCGTGTTTTACCCGATTGAATGTTTTTATTCAAATACTATTTGTTACAATTATAAATTGGCGCCTTAAATAATTGCATATGTTAGTTAATAACTATAGCCTATGTGCTTTATCTTTCTATGTACTGTTGGCTTCCGTAGGCGTCTCTTACTGGGAAAAAGAAAGAGAGGATTCCATTTGGTTATTATCTAATATATGCATTTATTTAGGGAGCGACCCGCTCCAACACAATAGTTACAAAGACGAAATAGCGAGTGGGGGGGGGGGGGGGGGGGGGGGGCAAAGGTGGCGTGACCGTAGCCAACCAATAGGAGGGCGCCATTCCAAAAAAAAAAAGCAAACGGTGACAGAGATGAAAACTGACTGATTGATTAGGAGATGAGGAATGATGCTCGTAACTGTATATAGAATAATACAAATTGTACCTTATCACAATTATATCTTGAATCCTTTAGTAAAAAATTATTATCCCTAGTACACGTGGTACAGGCCATTATAATCATGGTGGGTAGAAATTTGCAACTTTTACTGAAAGTACACCACATGTCTACACATGTGAAAAGCAGTTTGATTTTTTCACTTACAAATGTTTCGGAATGTTTCGGTGCCCTGTTTGGTTACTTGCACTCACTAGTGGGGTTAGACTTTTTCAAGAATCAAGGGCTATTTGAATATTTTTTATTTTGAATCATGTTGTTGTTGTTTCTTATCCCCTTGTGTAAAGATTACACGTTTTCCAATGGAATGGGGTATAGGGGTGCAGCAATTGTTGATCATGGCACCATGCTCCAGACACACTTTGGTGAAAGTCTGACTTTACCTGTAATTTGAGGCCGTTCCTAACATGGAAGCCTTTGCTGCCGACTCTAACATGAGTACAGACACAGCTCCTCTGTATTCCTGGAGAGAGGGACCCTTGCTTAGGTCCATCAACCAGGTCAGTTGAACTCAGGATTTTTAAAGAGGTCTTTCTCCTCTTTCTAACAATGCTGCTGTTGGTCCGCAACTGCTTATTTGTCAGAGTTATTCTGCTTGTTTCGCAGCTGGCCTTCATATCTGAGGTCGTAACCTTATCCACCACCTAGGGACGCGCCCTGTAGCAGTCAGCTCTGCCAAGGGAACTTGGATAATGAATGTAGCAAGTGATTTGTTGAGAGTAGCCTATCTCTTACTCACCTGGTTTTCTATCCACCTGAAAGCACACAGAGAGCAGGTGTACAGTTAGGAAGAGTACTCAAACTTCAGTTATCTCTTTATGTACCCTTGTAGAGAGAGGGGTAGAGATGTCTGAAAGCTTTAATATACACCTATCCTCCGATTTACACGGTAGATACTGTTGGAGTTTATTTTATTTTAAATTTATTTTTCTTTTTTGTTTTAATTTAATTTGACCACGGAAGTCTGGTCATGTGTATTTAGAAATGTATATATTGTGATGTAAAATAAAGTAGACGAGTCACCAGTTATTCGTGTCAGCCTCATCCTTGTTAGTTGATACTCCCGTGTGCGAGGTGCCGCATCCTCCGGAAGAACAATGCCTCCCTCAGCCTTAGGTCGCCGGCAGTTCGGATCTTCCCTCAGAGAAAACAAGGAATACAGTCCTCTAAAGACGGCGGAGTGAGGTATAACAGGTTAGCGCCTTTCAAGTGGAACCCCTCCTCCAGCCCAGGTTAAACAGATACGTTCCTGAGAAAAACGTGTAAATCGGGGGATAGGTGTACACAGAAATAAAAATAAAATGCATTGACAGGTTAAAATATGTAGTCAGCACATAAGCTCGGGATTCCTCGTGAGATGTGTACACAGCGCATGTGTTCAATCACAGTAGCATTTAGTATAGTGCGATAAAAACAAAAAACTTATTTGGAAAACCGTGTAAAAGCGAAAACGTGTAAAACAAGTACTGTGTAAATCGGGGGATAGGTGTATTTAATAAAGATAAAAGATGTCCAGAAACCTGTGGCATTGATTAATATCCAGGAGATCAATTAAACATCAATTTTATCTTGACAAGAATTAGATTCAGTAGGAAGTTGATGTTTTTCCTGAAAATATTGTTTACCAAATGTTAGGGCAAACTTTCACTCGGGTGAAAATCATGCAAAGCTGGGTGAATTCTCTAGTAATTTATATATATAGAAGAATGACAATAAAACTGTTATATCCTCGATGGCATGTAGGATCTAGGAGAGGCAAGCAGGTGACACTAGATGATAGTTCTTTATTTGGTCTGACTTATATACATGTATGATGATGATAAATAACTACACAATAAGCCAATGACAACAATACTCTGTTGTCAATACACGAAAAATGTTCACTGCATATGGTCAGAACTCTGCTGTGAGTTGTACAGGTCTTTACTCACCTCACATTTGATATTCTTGACTTCCACAGCATTGTTGTTGTTGTCATCTTCACTGCTGCTGGAGTAGGAAACAATCTTCTTCTCTGCACATCATCACTTTGTAGGTTCATCCCGTCATCACACTGTGTTACATACCTACTACAGTAGAACTACCTCCCTGTAAAGAACAACACCTAATTACAGCCCCAAATTGTCTTTTAGGGAGAGGTATCCTCTTACTGGAGAGTTATTACAGTAGAACTACCTCCCTGTAAAGAACAACACCTAATTACAGAGCCAAATTGTCCTTTAGGGAGAGGTATCCTCTTACTGGAGAGTTGCTACAGTAGAACTACCTCCCTGTAAAGGACACCTAATTACAGAGCCAAATTGTCCTTTAGAGAGAGGTTGTCCTCTTACTGGAGAGTTACTACAGTAGAACAACCTCCCTGTAAAGGACACCTAATTACAGAGCCAAATTGTCCTTTAGAGAGAGGTTGTCCTCTTACTGGAGAGTTGCTACAGTAGAACAACCTCCCTGTAAAGAACACCACCTAATTACAGAGCCAAATTGTCCTTTAGAGAGAGGTGTCTTCTTACCGCAGAATTGATAAATAGTAAAAATGGTAATTTTGCAAATGAAAACTGCCCTTTGTAGAAAGGTTTCCGCTAGCGGGGTGTTAAAAGTCATGACATATAGTATGTAAATATCTTTTTGAATGTATGACTAGGAATGTAGATTTCTATTGAATGTATAAATTATTATGTAAATTTCCTTTTGAATGTATATAACTTAGCCGTGTTGTTTAAATAAAAAGAGTTTTTTAGTAGAGCAGAAGAGCTTTACAAGTGTAGCCGCTGGTTTTGTCTTCCTTATTTTCTTTCTTGCTTGATCACCCGAGGCAGCCCAAACAATATCAAGACTTTGGGTAAAAGTTTTACTTGTTAAAAGGAGGTTTCTTCAATTTGACCTCTCATACCTTAACATTTGTGGCGTCAAGGGTGGGCTGCGTGGGCTGGTCAAGCAGAGGAAGTATTAGAGCCTGCCGAGTAGCAGAGAAAGTATTAGCCTGCCGAGTAGCAGAGGAAGTATTGGAGCCTGCCGAGTAGCAGAGGAAGTATTAGCCTGCCGAGTAGCAGAGGAAGTATAAGCCTGCCGAGTAGCAGAGGAAGTATTGGCCTGCTGAGTAGCAGAGGAAGTATTGGCCTGCCGAGTAGCAGAGGAAGTATTAGCCTGCCGAGTAGCAGAGGAAGTATTGGAGCCTGCCGAGTAGCAGAGGAAGTATTAGCCTGCCGAGTAGCAGAAGAAGTATTAGCCTGCCGAGTAGCAGAGGAAGTATTGGAGCCTGCCGAGTAGCAGAGGAAGTATTAGAGCCTGCCGAGTAGCAGAGGAAGTATTAGAGCCTGCCGAGTAGCAGAGGGAGAGTGAGAATCTGCGGAGCTCAAGGGAAAAGTGAAGCTCAAGGTTTAAAGGAGCTCAAAAAGCCCTTTATTAAAGGTTTAAAGGAGCTCAAAAAGCCCTTTGTTAAAGGTTAAAAGGAGCTCAAGGGAAAAGTGAAGCTCGGGGTTTAAAGGAGCTCAAAAAGCCCTTTGTTAAAGGTTAAAGGGAGCTCAAGGGAAAAGTGAAGCTCAAGGTTTAGCCCTTCGTTAAAGGATACCTACAAGGTGAAAGGCTACCTACAAGGTGAAAGGATACCTACAAGGTGAAAGGATAACTACAAGGTGAAAGGATACTTACAAGGTGAAAGGATACCTACAAGGTGAAAGGATAACTACAAGGTGAAATGGAGGAATTGAGCAAAATAAGAAAAGCTGCCAGAGGCAAATTTACCGAGCAGGTTAATGGTTTAAATACAGAGTTAAGGGATCCTCTTATTGATAAAAGTGGCATATATGCAAAATTTGATAGATTGGAATCTCTCCATTTAGAGCTGGTGGCATTAAATGAGCAATGCCAGGGAATTTTATTGGCCCAAGAGGCTATTAGCAACGATGAGATAGATAGGGAATTTGGGGAGTGTGTGAAGTTTACATAATGGAAAGATTTTATTTAGAGGCTAGAATTCGCGTAATGCGTGAGCAGGATGAGGATGCTCAGGCCAAGACTTCTCAAATTCCACCAGGGGCGTCTAGTGCCTCTCCGAATTCAGAAACCGATAATCAGAAAGTTATCGAACTTCAGACTACTTCTACGTCTCTATCGAAAAGCCCGGAAGAGTCCATGAAAAATGAAATTGAAGGCGTGGAAAAAGAGGATTCTGTAAAAACTGCTAGAGCTACGGATGTGAAGCCTGCTCTAGCTAAAGCTAGAATGCTAAAGGAAGCTTGTTCAGCTCCCTCTATAATAGACATTGAATATGAGGGCAAAAAAGGTGCTGTGAATGCTATTAAAGAAAAGAAGGAATTACACGCAGCAGTTGAAGGCGGTGAAGGAAGGAAACAGAAGCGGCAGTTAAATGCAATAAAGTGAAGAATTCTGAAACTGCAGTTGATAGCTATGTAGGTGTGAAGGAAGCTGAGGCTAAAGACAAAGCAAAGGAAGCGGAAGCAAAACCCGATAAAGTGAATTCTAAAGACGGAGATAAGGGAGATGAAGTAAAAGAATCTGAAGGTCAAAAAGCAGGAGATGAAGGCGACGGAAAAAAGGATTCTGAAGCGGTGCCAAAGGGCGAAGGAATGAAGGATTCTGAAGCGAAGCCTAAGGGCGCAGGAGTAAAGGATTCTGAAGCGAAGCCTAAGGGCGAAGGCGTAAAGGATTCTGAAGCGAAGCCTAAGGACGAAGGAATGAACGATTCTGAAGATGAGCCTAAGGGCGACGGAGTAAATGATTCTGAAGCGAAGCCTAAGGGCGACGGAGTAAATGATTCTGAAGCGGAGCCTGAGGGCGAAGGTGTAAAGGATTCTGAAGCGAAGCCTAAGGGCGACAGAGTGAAGGATTCTGAAGCGAAGCCTAAGGACGAAGGAAGGAAGGATTCTGAAGATCGGCCTAAGGGCGATGGAGTGAAGGATTCTGGAATGGCAATTAAAGGTTATGAACCGGTGAACAATTCTAGAGCAGCAGCTGAAGGCGCTGATCAAGTGAAGATTTCAGATGATGAAACTGAATCGATTGATGATAATGAGGAAAATGAGGAAAGAGTTGTCAAAGTTCCAGCATCGAGGAAATTGGTGAAAGCAAGACTAACTGGAGATACGGAATTTAAGATAAAGGAAAGCACAAGGTCTCTTACGAAGGAGGAAACTGCTAATGAAAAATGTGAAGATGCAAATTTAAAGAATAAGGAAGATTCTGAAGCTGAGTCCAAAGGCGATAGAATAGGGGATTCGGAAGCTGAAACCAAGGGTAATGGAGTAAAGGATTCTGGAACAGCAATTAAAGGTTATGAATCGGTGAACAATTCTAAAGCAGTAGCTCAGGGTACTGATTTAAAGGTGGAAGAAAAGCTAGATGCAGAACAGGGTACTGATTCAAAGGTGGAAGAAAAGCTAGGTGTAGAACAGGGTACTGATTTAAAGGTGGAAGAAAAGCTAGATGCAGAACAGGGTACTGATTCAAAGGTGGAAGAAAAGCTAGATGTAGAACAGGGTACTGATTTAAAGGTGGAAGAAAAGCTAGATGCAGAACAGGATACTGATTCAAAGGTGGGAGAAAAAATTATTGATCCAAAGGATTGGTTGAATGAAGGGTTCATCGAAGGAGTTAATGAAGATCCACCTGAGGTAAAAGGACACTATTTGCCCCGTCACTTTTTGTTTAAGAGTGGGTCCAAAATGACGCCTATATGGCCAGTATTTGACGACGCTTCCTGTCGGGGATATAACGGAATTTCCTTGAAACAATATTTAAGGAGGGGACCCATTCTGCTGAGAAGAATCCCGGAAATAAGGATAAAACTTCGGGAAAATAAGTTCGAAGTTTTGGCAGACATTAGGAGATATTTCCAGGTGATGGCCATCAAGGAAAATGATTGGGACTACCTCCGATTTCTTTGGAAGAAGAAGATGGACGCTAATGGGGCAATCTCCGGTGGTGTGTATGGAGAGGGTGCCGCAGTGTGCCGAGGGGAAGATGGTTTTCCTGGATAAGAGCCTGGGCTCCCTGCAACGGTGTCCCACCTACCAGGATCCCCCCATCACGGTGGAACGGATTTTTTCTTTCTTGTTTTACAAAAAAGAAAGGTGGGGGTATGTTAAAAGTCATGACATATAGTATGTAAATATCTTTTTGAATGTATGACTAGGAATGTAGATTTCTATTGAATGTATAAATTATTATGTAAATTTCCTTTTGAATGTATATAACTTAGCCGTGTTGTTTAAATAAAGAGTTTTTTAGTAGAGCAGAAGAACTTTACAAGTGTAGCCGCTGGTTTTGTCTTCCTTATTTTCTTTTTTGCTTGATCACCCGAGGCAGCCCAAACAATATCAAGACTTTGGGTAAAAGTTTTTATATGTTAAAGGAGGTTTCTTTAATTTGACCTCTTATACCTTAACACGGGGTGTCTGATAAAGGGAGGTTCTACTTTATCACCAAGGATGGAAGATTTTTATACAGTAGAACCTCTCTTATAGGACACTCATGCTATATTGGACACCTCTAAACAACAGACAGTTTTCATCTCCAAATTGACCCTCCCATTTAAAATACTGTTGTGTTCAAAAAGTAGCCAACTGGATGGTAAACGTAACCAGAAATTATTGTTATCTTTTAAATTAAAAACTCTATTTTATTTATGTTTTTAATTGTCTATTTTAATTTGGTATTTATTTTATTAATATTTATTTTAGTACAATAGAACCTCTCTTTAGAAGACACCCCGCTAGCAGATACCTCTCTACAAAGGACAGTTTTTTTTTTGCAAAATTACCATTTTTACTATTTAGCAACTCTCCAATAAGAGGACACCTCTCCCTAAAGGACACTTTGGTTCTACAATTAGGTGTTGTCCTTTACAGGGAGGTTCTACTGTATATAACAAAAACAGTCCTATAGAGATGACAGGTAGAATTGTATTTGACCGTTGACCACCATTTTTGCAGCAATATTTTAGAGATGACAAGCCTGATAAGGCAGATTCAGTACTTTTGTCTGAAGATGGTAACAACACTGTTACCAAAACATCACACACTATTTATTTATTTGAGTTTGGTCTTATTACCTTGTGTTTAGATGACAAGCCTGTTATTTTTTGCTTCTCAAGCAGAATACACCTTGATGGAAAATTATATAACATGTCATGCTACAGCAGCAATAGCCCTTCTACAACCGGCCCAACAGAAACCAACGACCCCATTGGATCAGTCCATAGTTACTATGTCCCACCAAGATGAATCGCTCCACATAATTTGGATTTTGACTTGTCACCTTTTTTATTTCAAATCTATAATCCAAATTGTGCCTATCACGTACAGTAGAACCTCCATTTAACGGACACCCTGCTAGTGGACATTTCTCTACAAAGGACAGTTTTCATTTGTAAAATTACCATTCTTACAATTTAGCAACTCTACAGTAAGATGACAGCCCTCTCTAAAGGACACTTTGGCTCTGCAATTAGGTGTTGTCCTTTACAGGAAGGTTCTACTAGGAATTTGATTGAAAAATTACAATTTTTACTATTTAGCAAATCTCCAGTAAGAGGACAACTCTCCCTAAAGGACACTTTGGCTCTGTAATTAGGTGTTGTCCTTTACAGAGAGGTTCTACTGTAGCAACTCTCCAGTAAGAGGACACCTCTCCCTAAAGGATATTTTGGCTCTGTACTAGGTGTCCTTTACAGGGAGGTTGTTCTACTGTAGCAACTCTCCAGTAAAAGGATACCTCTCCCCTAAAGGACACTTTGACTCTGTAATTAGGTCTTGTCCTTTATTCTATTTGGATTTGAAAAAACAGTTGAATAAAGTAGGTGTTGAATTGTTGAATAAAAAGGTTCTACAGTAGTACATAAAGAGCTCTAGTTGAATGCCATATGTAGAGATATGTGTTCAGTAGACATCAGTACCTTTAACTTCTTTGTCTTTACAATCAGGGAGAGGAGACTTGTAGCTTTCTTTGGCACCTCCATATTTGGACGTCCCAACAGTCTGCCACCCCACAGAAGATGTAAATATGACAGAGATCAAAAGCATTTTACAGTAGAGCTTCCATGAGAGGACACTCCCGCTAAAGGACACCTCTCTACAAAAGACAGTTTTCATCAACAATATAGTAGAACATCCATTAGAGGGGACTCTCACTAGAGGACACCTCTCTGCAAAGGGTAGTTTTTATCATCATAATTGCTATTTTTGCTATTTTACAATTCTCCAGTTGATACTTTGCCTCTGCAACTAGGGGTTGTTTTTTACAGAGAGTTTATTCTACTGTAGTAAAATGTCATTGAGTATCTATTCCGAAGAGGGTAACAAAATTTATTAAATATTTCCATCTAGAATACTCATTTTAGCTTTATAGCCAAATATATATACGATGCCATCCAATAAAACTTACCCATTTGTGCTTTTTCCCTCTAAAGTGGTTCTTCAGGTGGTTCATTGAAGAGCAATAGATGTCACAGATCTGAAAGCAATCAAATGAAAGGGAAAAAAAGTCAAATTTATGCTCCCCTTTTAAAAATGAATTAATATACAGTTAAACCTGTCTATAACGCCCTCTCTTGGGACTCACCAAAATAGGGTGCTATAGAGAGGGGGTGCTATAGACAGGTCACTTTTAATGTAAATCGCATCGTACTACATATTTAAAATCGGGCGCTATAGAGGGGGTGCTATAGACAGGTCACTTTTAATGTGGGGGGTCGGTGGAAGGCTGGTTAAACCGTTTGGTTTCGACCACTACGACCCGGGTTCGATTCCCGCATTGGACACTTTTTATGTTTAAAATAAAAAATGCTCCAATGGCCCCCGATTCTTGCAAAAGTCCAACCCCACCAGCGAGTGCAAGTAACCAAACGGGGCTCTGGCACATTTGTAAGTGCAAAGTCGAACTGCTTTCACATGTGTAGACATGTGGTGCGCTTACAGTAAAAAGCAGTCGCTAACTACCCACCATGATTATCATGGCCTGTACCACGTGTACTAGGGATAAGCAAAAAAAAAAAAAACTTTTAATGTAAATCGCATCGTACTACGTATTTAAAATCGGGTGCTATAGAGAGGAAGGCGCTATTTAGAGGAAGTGTTATAGACAGGTTTAACTGTATCTAAAAAAATGGAAGAATTATAAAGCACAAATGTTTCTTCTTTTTTTTTTCAAAAATAAAATAATCTCTTCTACTGTCCTTACTGCAATGAAAATATATATTGTGAGGGCTTGGCTCATCAGTGGTAAACCCTCCCAGAAGTTTCGCCAATTTAATCTACCAGACCACTTCTCATAGAGCTCCAATACTGTATTGGATGATTCTGATTATATATGTGACAATGACGGGTGGAATCTTAGAATAGTATTCAAGTAAACTATGGACATAAGCTTTTAAGACAGCAGAATTAACCACTGATGAACCTTCCCAATATATTTTTTCATCGCAATAAGGACAGTAAAAGTTTTGTGTTTGAAAAAAGAAAAATTTGTGCTTTATGCTTCCATTTCTTATGTATAGATGGCCTTTGCCGGTCCCAAGCCCGGATAAAAAAGGAGGAGGGGGAGCAGTAACAAGCTCACTAAAAAAACCTAGGCTCAGCTGGCCTGGCTGATAGTACCCTGTAAGGGCTCCAGGGATACAGGATGAGCAGCGTTTGTACTCCATGTTAGGAGCAGCTGCCCATGGTGTCTGTTCCTCATGTCAGAGATGGCCATTTCTTTTAGAGCTAAGTCAGAGGCCTGCCACTGAGTAATGCTTCCAGTCTTAATGACAAAGGCAGACGCATTCTACTTGACCCAGTGTGGAGATAAGAAAGAAGAAGATATATAGATAGCACATTATCGCCTTATACAGTAAAACCCCTCTATAGTGAACCCCAATGGGACAGAGCTTTTGGTTCACTATAGCCACGGTTTGGCTTTTTTTTTTTTTTTTTTCTTTTCAAAATTTTTAGACCGTATAATTAAAAAACAGCCATACACACAGGAAAAGGCATCCACTTAATAATGGTCACTTTGTTTTAATTCCCTAAATTGACCTATTTCTTTACAGTAATGCTGAATATCAAAATAAGTCATTTGTTAATAGGTTCTTCTTATAATTAGCATACATGTTTATATATAAACCTATGTATTATTTAAAAATTAAGCCAAATCCCCTAGGCAAAACATTATTAATTATATATTTAAAAGGTATAAGAGTATTTTAGAACATCTTTCTCAAATAATATAATACTAAATTTATTTGAAAAAATGCCTCTAATACCTTGTTGTTTGAAAGTGAAATTTGAAAATCAGAATTGTCTTAAAATATCGTTATTTCCACCAAAGGAATAAAGCTCCATGTATTCTGAATCAATTGAAGATGAATCAAAAGTATCCAATTCAGAAAAATCGGACGCGAAACATGTTGATACGATAGCGCGATCGGTAAAATTGCGAATAAAAAACGCCAATTTACAAACACAAAATCGGTAGTAAAACGGCCGGCCAGGAGGAATATCCGCGAACCCTAAATGAGTCATATACCTAACAAGAATTTGTCCTAAAAATAGAACTGTAGTGGTAGTTTTTGAGAATTTATAAGTTGATTTGTTTGTGGCAAGTGAGACACGGGGAACTTGGGGGAACTGGTTTTTTTTTTGCCTTTTTCTTCCAATTCCAGTTTCCACATATTCTTCTGAAGTATAGATTAAATTTTGTTTTTAACCTGTCTTTCAAACCATTTCTGGCTCTTTAAAATTATTTAGAATTATTTTTTAGCCTAGGGTAAACTTTATATAGAACGCTTCTAAAAGGGCATGCTGCCACTGTTTTTTTAGAACGCCATTCTTTGTTTCTTTTCTTTATTTTGGAAGCCATTTGTACAATTTTTTTTTATGCACTAGCGCGCCATCTGTTATTAAAATTCAAAAATATTTTAAAGGCGTAAGATTATTTTTGAAAATAAACAATTTCTACTGCCCTTACTGCAATGGAAAAATTAATGGGAGGGCCTGGCTCATCAGTGGTGAACCCTCCCAGCGGTTTCGCCAGTTTAATCTACCATACCGCTGTTATATTGCATTTTTGGAACTTCCATTGCTCGAAGCATATTATATATTTATAATGTATGTAATTCTACTGTCCTCAAAGCTTATGTCCATAGTTCTTCTAAAATACCCATTCAAAGAGTCTATCAACAGTATCACTATAAAAGGAAGTTCCAAAAATGCAATATAACAGCGGTATGGTAGATTAAACTGGCGAAACCGCTGGGAGGGCTCACCACTGATGAGCCAGGCTCTCCCATTAATTTTTCCATTGCAGTAAGGGCAGTAAATATTGTTTATTTTCAAAAAGAATCTTACGCCTTTAAAATATTTTCGAACAATTTTTTTCATTTAAAAATTGTCGAATGCAAATATATTTTATTAAATAAAAGTATAATGTGTAAAAATGTACACAACATACAGCAAAAAAATAGAATGGAGGTGAAAACAAACAATGCCGCTAATTTTTTGTTTTGAATTCGCGATCCGTGAGCTGAAACATGCTCAAAATTTTGTTGTTTTAATTTTTTTTTAATCACAATTTCAAGTTCGTTATAAGCTTGTATTTTTAATAGATTTTATCATTTTGGTCCGAAAATAGGTTCGTTATAAGGGTAGTTCGTTATTTTAAAAATCGCAAAGTTTGTTATAATGATGGTATTTTCAATGGAATGGAATTGGGAATCACCGTGGGTTTGTTATAAGGGAAGGTTCGCTATATCCAGGGTTCGTATTAGCGGGGTTTTACTGTATTAATAATTCTGAAAAATGAAGTAAAGGTATTATAAATTACATTGATGGGGTTGTGGAATGTTGCATTGGGGGTCAACTGTGAGTGGGAGTGTAAGGTCACAACATGAGAGCTCTCCTAGGGAAAGTTTAAGTTCCAAAGTCAGGATGCTTCTTATAGAAGGTGTATACACATGGTGCATACACACAAACCCTTAGGATTATTATGGCTTCTAGCCATAGGGATAAGATGAAATAACAGGTAATAAGACCAAATAAATAAATAGTGTGTGACGTTTCGGTAACAGCGTTGTTACAATCTTCAGACAAAAGTACTGAATGAGAAATTTTACCACAGCATGGTTTAAATAGTTACTGTTATCAAGTGTGTAAACAAGATAGCAGAAAATAAGAAGTAAACAATATAACAGATAAGAAGAAGTCTTCTTATTATCTGCTATCTTGTTTACACACTTGATAACAGTAACTATTTAAACCATGCTGTGGTAAAATTTCTTATTCAGTACTTTTGTCTGAAGATGATAACAACGCTGTTACCAAAATGTCACACACTATTTATTTATTTGGGTTTGGTCTTATTACCTTGTGTTTATCATCTTTATTCAAGATATTATAGATGATAAGGCACAATTTAGATTATAAATACAAAATAATAAGACCAAATCCTAATGATAAGACACCCTCTATGTGTATATGTGTATAAACATGTTGCATACACACAAACCCCTAGGATTATCATGGCTTATAGGCCATAGCGATAAGATGGAACTACCATCTTTATTCAAGATAATATAGATGATTTACCCCCACTTGCACAAAATGCAGCTTGGTGCTTTCAACTCCAGAACACAGGCTTGTATTAGATTGCACTAAACAAGACCATTGGGAGAGGCCGCTTCTTATCATAAAACTGCTCGAGGAGTGTGAACTCATGGAATATGTGTAATCTTTACACAAGAAGATAAAAAAAACAACAAACAACATAGCTGATAAGACACACAATTTGGATTATTCTATATACAGTTACGAGCGTCATTCTTCATCTCCTAATCATCTCTGTCACGGTTTGCTTTTTTTTTTGGAATGGCGCCCTCCTATTGGTTGGCTAGGATCACGCCACCTTTGCCCCCCCCCCCCCCCCATCATGCCTCCCCCACTCGCTTTTTCATTTTTGTAACCATTGTGTAGGAGCGGGTCGCTCCTTAAATAAATGCATATATTAGTTAATAACTAAATGGAATCCTCTCTTTCTTTTTTCCAGTATGAGATGCCTACGGAAGCCAACAGTACATAGACAGATAAAGCACATAGGCTATAGTTATTAACTAACATATGCATTTATTTAAGGTGCCAATTTATAATTGTAACAAATAGTATTTGAATAAAAACATTCAATCGGGTTAAACACGGGCGTTGCCCGGGTCATTCGGCTAGTAGATTATAAACACAAGATAATAATACCAAATCAAAAAAATAAATAAGGTATGACAGTTTCGGTAACAGCGTTATTACCATCTTCAGACAAAAGTACTGAATCCTGTACTTTTGTATTCATAATTCAGTACTTTTGTCTGAAGATGGTAACAATGCTGTTACCGAAATGTCACACATTATTTATATATTAGGATTTGGTATTATTACCTTGTGTTTATAATCTATAATCCAAATTGTGCCTTGTCAATATAGTTTTAAAAGTAAAAATTTAAAAAACTTACCTTGCAGTGAAAAGAATTGGTGTTAATATTTCTTGGCATAATTATTTCTAGACTACAATTGATGGAAATCTAGAAAACACACACACACAAATGCAGTCATACATTTCAACTGGAGGGAGGAGAGAAAATATTATTAGAAAAATAGTCATTTTGCACATTTAGAAAATTGTTTTCAAAAAAAATAGTTCTTGGTAGCTCACATGATATCTTCCCATTTGCAACTTCTATTTATATACATACAGTAGAACAACCTCCATGAGAGGACACTCACACTAAAGGTCACCTCTCTACACACACACACACAAAGGACAATTTTTTTACAAGTCTTTTATTTCCAGACTTAAGTCTGGTCATCTATGGACAATGACTTTCCAGAATGGTTACAAGGTTTTCCCACTATGTACTAAGTGTCAACCTGTAACCTAAACCACATCATTGACTGTATTGACACATCCATTGATGAGCTCTACTCATCCCCAGCAGACACCAAAAAAAGTCTTGAGCTTTACAAGCTTGATACCTTGATATGATTGAGTGGAGATAAGAAAGAAGAAGAGGACAGTTTTCATCTCCAATGCAGTAGAAAAACCTCCATGAGATAAGACTCACATTAGAGGACACCTCTCTATAAAAGACAGTTTTCATCTCCAATACAGTAGAACAACTCCATGAGAAGACACACACACTAAAGGATACCTCTCTGCAAAGGACAGTTTTCAACACCAAAATTACCATTTTTACTATTAAGCAACCTTCCAGTAAGAAGACACCTCTCCCTAAAGGACACTTTGACTCTAAAACTAGGTGTTGTCCTTTACAAGGAGGTTGTTCTAATGTAAAACTCTATGATAAGAGGATACCTTTCTCTTAAAGGACACTTTAACTCTACAATTAGGTGTCCTTTACAATGAGGTAGTGTTAGTGGAGTTAGTTATTTCTTTGGTATAAAGTCTCGCATACATTATTTTTCTCCCTTCTGAAAAAAAAAAACTTTCATTTCTATCTCCTTATATGTTAGTAAATAAAAGCAGCATTCAGTCTATTAAGACACAATGTTAATCTTCCTATTTGCTACAGACGAAGAAACGCATGTCAGGGAGAAGAACTCCTTTATGTATGAAAACAAGTGTACAAGCTTTCGAGCAAGGTCGGCCTTCTATACAAGTACTACTATGGGATTGTTTCCTTATACAGTAAAACCTCCATGATAGGACACTCGCGCTAGAGGACACCTCTCTATAAAGGACAGTTTCCATTTGCAAAATTGCCATTTATACTATACAGCAACTCTCCTGTAAGATTACATCTCTCCCTAAAGGACACTTTGGTTCTGCAACATGGTATTATTCTTTACAGGGAGGTTTTACTGTATATTGAAATGTATTAAAAATAAAGAAGGCATCTCCTGACCACGAGCACATGTGCTTTTTAGATGGCAGAGCGCCATCTAGTGGAGCAAAAATAAACTAAATGTTTATTTAGCTTGCTCCGTGATATTTGGCCAACCCAATTTCTTGATAAATCAAGAAAAGCCAACCATGGTCGTGGTCAGGAGATGCCTTCTTTATTTTTAATATCAACACCTGACCCACTTATCTTTTATTTTTATATATTATTTTTTCAATGAAATGTATATACAGGAAAACTTCTCCCCACCCTACGTTTCTTCTTCAATATATAGTCTATGTTGTTGAGCCAGTCAGTTTACCATGAAAGAAAGCAAGAAGCAATCTTTCAACCATATCAGGTGTCAGGATTCTGATTGGACGCATTCCCATTTTCACTCATCTGTTATCTTGTTTACACACTTGATAACAGTAACTATTTAAACCATGCTGTGGTAAAATTTCTCATTCAGTACTTTTGTCTGAAGATGGTAACAACGCTGTTACCAAAACGTCACACACTAATTATTTATTTGGATTTGGTCTTATTACCTTGTGTTTATGTTGGTATGTAAATACTACTTAAATGCCAGTATCACACGCTTGTGCGATATTTAAACACTTCTCAACATTTATTCTCCTAGTTAAGAGGTCAGCAATGTGCACTCACGAGCGGCTCTCTGGATATGGCTTGCGAATGCTAGCGAATACTATTTATTGTGAGCAAGTAAAAAATTTGTGGCTATTTAAATCATAACAAGCTCACTAAAAAACGTTGCTAAGATGGCCTGGCTGATAGTACCCTGTAAAGGCTCCTAATCCAGGGATACAGGATGAGCTGCATATGTACTCCATGTTAGGAGTGGCTGCACATGGCGTCTGTTCCTCATGTCAGAGGCGGCCATTTCTTCTGGAGCTAAGTCAGTGGCCTGCCACTGAGTAGTGCTCCCAGTCTTAATGACAAAGGCAGACACATTCTACTTCAACCAGTACCCTAATATGATTGAGTGGAGATAAGAAAGAAGAAGAAAGTTATATATAATTGACTTCAGGCAGTTACCAACACAAACTGGGTGATAAAGATTATCTTAAAGATTGAGGTGTTGCCTGACATTCATATTTCTAAAATAATAAAGATAAGAAAGAAGAAGTTCTTCTGGTCACGTTTACCATCCTTTTGGCTATTTGTTGAAACACAACAATATAATACAAATGAAAACATCAAAACGCGAATGTTTCTTTTCACAAACTTCTACTGTCCTTACTGCTAAGATTCCACCATTCAGTGTAGCATATATAAGCAGAATGATCCAATACAGTATCAGAGCTCTAAGAGAAACAGTCTGGTAGATTAAACTGGTGAAACTGCTGGGAGGGTTCACCACTGATAAGCCAAGCCCTCCCAATATTTTTTCATCACGGTAAGGAACAGTAGAAGTTTGATTTATTTGTGAAAAAGAAACATTTGTGTTTTGGTGTTTACATTTGTATTATATAGATGGTGGGTTATTGTTATGTATTAACATAGCAATATATTTAAAGGCAACTAGAAGATTTAAAAGATTTGTGCTTCACCTAAGTACTTCTCACAAATCCCATAAACAAATTTTAAGTCAAAGCTAACATTAAGCATAAAAGGAAAAAAAAATTATAACTTTTAAATATATATCTGTTGTAGTTGTTGCTTATTCCTCAAGTCGTTTAAACCATCTCCATTAGGTTCCATTGTCTCAGCTTTTCTATTATAGTCCTGGGGTTTTCCCAGAGAAATATCTTCTCCTTCTTTCTTATCTCCACTCAATCATATTAGGGTATCAAGCTTGTTTGACAACCATCATGACTGTGTGAAGTAGAATGTGTCTGCCTTTGTCATTAAGACTGGGAGCACTACTCAGTGGCAGGCCGACTTAGCTCCAAAAGAAATGGCCGCCTCTGACATGAGGAACAGACGCCATGTGCAGCCGCTCCTAACATGGAGTACAAACGCTGCTCATCCTGTATCCCTGGATTAGGAGCCCTAACAGGGTACTATCAGCCGGGCCAGCTGAACCCAGGTTTTTTAGTGAGCTTGTTACTGCTCCCCCTCCTCCTTTTTCATCCGAGCTTGGGACCGGCAAAGGCGGAGTTCAGAGAAATATAAATCTTCACAAGGTAATAAAACCAAATTCAAATGTTTATAATCCAAATTGTGCCTCATTATAATCTTCTTTCTTATCTTCACACACTCAATCATATCGGGGTTCAAGCTTGTTAAACTTGATATTTTTAGATGGGGTGTCTGCCGGGGATGAGTAGAGCTCATCAATGGAGATTTGACATCCATAATAATTGGGTGGAGTAGAATGTGTATGTCTTTGTCATTAAGATTGGAAGCACTACTCAGTAGCAGGCCACTGACTTGAACTCCAATATGAAATGGCCATCTCTGACATGAGGAACAGACACCATGTACAGTCGCTCCTAACATGGAGTACATCCTATATCCCCTTTGTCATTAAGACTGGGAGCACTACTCAGTAGCAGGCCACTGACTTGAACTCCAATATGAAATGGCCATCTCTGACATGAGGAACAGACACCATGTACAGTCGCTCCTAACATGGAGTACATCCTGTATCCCCTTTGTCATTAAGACTGGGAGCACTACTCAGTAGCAGGCCACTGACTTGAACTCCAATATGAAATGGCCATCTCTGACATGAGGAACAGACACCATGTACAGTCGCTCCTAACATGGAGTACATCCTATATCCCCTTTGTCATTAAGACTGGGAGCACTACTCAGTAGCAGGCCACTGACTTGAACTCCAATATGAAATGGCCATCTCTGACATGAGGAACAGACACCATGTACAGTCGCTCCTAACATGGAGTACATCCTATATCCCCTTTGTCATTAAGACTGGGAGCACTACTCAGTAGCAGGCCACTGACTTGAACTCCAATATGAAATGGTCATCTCTGACATGAGGAACAGACACCATGTACAGTCGCTCCTAACATGGAGTACATCCTATATCCCCTTTGTCATTAAGACTGGGAGCACTACTCAGTAGCAGGCCACTGACTTGAACTCCAATATGAAATGGTCATCTCTGACATGAGGAACAGACACCATGTACAGTCGCTCCTAACATGGAGTACATCCTATATCCCCTTTGTCATTAAGACTGGGAGCACTACTCAGTAGCAGGCCACTGACTTGAACTCCAATATGAAATGGTCATCTCTGACATGAGGAACAGACACCATGTACAGTCGCTCCTAACATGGAGTACATCCTATATCCCCTTTGTCATTAAGACTGGGAGCACTACTCAGTAGCAGGCCACTGACTTGAACTCCAATATGAAATGGTCATCTCTGACATGAGGAACAGACACCATGTACAGTCGCTCCTAACATGGAGTACATCCTATATCCCCTTTGTCATTAAGACTGGGAGCACTACTCAGTAGCAGGCCACTGACTTGAACTCCAATATGAAATGGTCATCTCTGACATGAGGAACAGACACCATGTACAGTCGCTCCTAACATGGAGTACATCCTATATCCCCTTTGTCATTAAGACTGGGAGCACTACTCAGTAGCAGGCCACTGACTTGAACTCCAATATGAAATGGCCATCTCTGACATGAGGAACAGACACCATGTACAGTCGCTCCTAACATGGAGTACATCCTATATCCCCTTTGTCATTAAGACTGGGAGCACTACTCAGTAGCAGGCCACTGACTTGAACTCCAATATGAAATGGTCATCTCTGACATGAGGAACAGACACCATGTACAGTCGCTCCTAACATGGAGTACATCCTATATCCCCTTTGTCATTAAGACTGGGAGCACTACTCAGTAGCAGGCCACTGACTTGAACTCCAATATGAAATGGTCATCTCTGACATGAGGAACAGACACCATGTACAGTCGCTCCTAACATGGAGTACATCTTGTATCCCCTTTGTCATTAAGACTGGGAGCACTACTCAGTAGCAGGCCACTGACTTGAACTCCAATATGAAATGGTCATCTCTGACATGAGGAACAGACACCATGTACAGTCGCTCCTAACATGGAGTACATCCTATATCCCCTTTGTCATTAAGACTGGGAGCACTACTCAGTAGCAGGCCACTGACTTGAACTCCAATATGAAATGGTCATCTCTGACATGAGGAACAGACACCATGTACAGTCGCTCCTAACATGGAGTACATCCTATATCCCCTTTGTCATTAAGACTGGGAGCACTACTCAGTAGCAGGCCACTGACTTGAACTCCAATATGAAATGGCCATCTCTGACATGAGGAACAGACACCATGTACAGTCGCTCCTAACATGGAGTACATCCTATATCCCCTTTGTCATTAAGACTGGGAGCACTACTCAGTAGCAGGCCACTGACTTGAACTCCAATATGAAATGGTCATCTCTGACATGAGGAACAGACACCATGTACAGTCGCTCCTAACATGGAGTACATCCTGTATCCCCTTTGTCATTAAGACTGGGAGCACTACTCAGTAGCAGGCCACTGACTTGAACTCCAATATGAAATGGCCATCTCTGACATGAGGAACAGACACCATGTACAGTCGCTCCTAACATGGAGTACATCCTATATCCCCTTTGTCATTAAGACTGGGAGCACTACTCAGTAGCAGGCCACTGACTTGAACTCCAATATGAAATGGTCATCTCTGACATGAGGAACAGACACCATGTACAGTCGCTCCTAACATGGAGTACATCCTATATCCCCTTTGTCATTAAGACTGGGAGCACTACTCAGTAGCAGGCCACTGACTTGAACTCCAATATGAAATGGTCATCTCTGACATGAGGAACAGACACCATGTACAGTCGCTCCTAACATGGAGTACATCCTGTATCCCCTTTGTCATTAAGACTGGGAGCACTACTCAGTAGCAGGCCACTGACTTGAACTCCAATATGAAATGGCCATCTCTGACATGAGGAACAGACACCATGTACAGTCGCTCCTAACATGGAGTACATCCTATATCCCCTTTGTCATTAAGACTGGGAGCACTACTCAGTAGCAGGCCACTGACTTGAACTCCAATATGAAATGGTCATCTCTGACATGAGGAACAGACACCATGTACAGTCGCTCCTAACATGGAGTACATCCTATATCCCCTTTGTCATTAAGACTGGGAGCACTACTCAGTAGCAGGCCACTGACTTGAACTCCAATATGAAATGGTCATCTCTGACATGAGGAACAGACACCATGTACAGTCGCTCCTAACATGGAGTACATCCTGTATCCCTGGAACCCTAAAGGGTACTATCAGCCAGGCCAGCTGAGCCCAGGTTTTTTAGCAAGCTTGTTACTGCTCCCCATCTTCCTTTTACATCTGGACTTGGGTACGGCAAAAACGGAGTTATATTTATAATAAATCTCTATAGTTTAATGAGTACGAGGTCATGGAGATTAAAAGTTCATAGGCCTCCATGATAGGTAAAAAGAACTGTTTTTTAGTTGGCTATCCAAGGGGCACCACAGGACAGACTTTGCCCCTCCCCCATATGACATCATGGTACATAAGAGCCTCTTAAGGCGTGAGTAGAATACCTCACATCTAGAACACTTCCCCAATCTATCTAGAACATCAAACTCTGCAGCGCTGGCAGAGACGCCATATTCATTGTACATAGTGTATATAATTTTGAAAATAGAACAATCCATAGATAAATCTCTAATTAAAAAGACATATATTGGATCAAATTTACCAATATTTCAGTTGGCTGAACGCCAACCTTTATCAAGGTGTTATAACATTTTAAAGTGTGTCAACAACAAACTCAGCGCCACATAACGTCAACAGCATTAAGTTTTTTAAAAATATTTTGTGTAGGTAAAAATGTATTCAATTATATTCAATAATGCATATATTAATTTAATTATCTTTTTTAAATATAGTACAGACTGTGCACTTTTGCATGTATTGACAAGATGTCAATAAAATTATTGTAATTGTCATTGTCTAGAACACTTCCAAATGTGCCATAAGCCCAAGTTTTCTTAATAAGTACTCTAGCTAGAATATTGAACTATATCACTATTAAACTGTCACATTTAGGGAAGAGAGAAAATACTATAAGAAAATAGTTGGACCTCCCTGTAAAGGACAACACCTAATTGCAGAGCCAAAGTGTCCTTTAGGGAGATGTGTCCTCTTACTAGAGAGTTACTAGATAATAAAAATACTAATTTTGACAATGAAAACTCATCCTTGTAGAGAGGTGTCCTCTCATGGAGGTTCTACTGTACTGTCAAAAAGATGAAAGTTTTTATACTGAAACAACTTGTATATGATTAGGTCTTGCTACATTTTAACTTTCATCAATAACCATGATCTGTTTTGTTTAAAGATATCAGTGATATATTATTACTTTACTCTGTTTTGATTCGAAACCAATCATTTTTATCATCATCTTGTAGACAACAAAATGTTTGTGATATAATGTGCACGTGTGCAAGAATTGTAAAAAAGAATAAAATAATTATAGCAGCATAAAAATGGTGTTGAGTTTTCTAAGATATTATTTTATTTATTAATTTTTCTGTGATTATGTAAATATTGACCGCTGACTATCTTTGTATGTAATTGAGTTTTTTAAATAAAGTTTGTGTATGTGAATAGTTCTTGGTCGTGCTTTATTCTCTCTTTGGCTGAGGCATTGGAATCACCTTTGGGGTGTCGTCTGGGCATTGGAATCACCATTGGGGTGTCGCCTGGGCATTGGAATCACTATTGGGGTGTCGTCTGGGCATTGGAATCACCATTGGGGTGTCGCCTGGGCATTGGAATCACCATTGGGGTGTCGCCTGGGCATTGGAATCACCATTGGGGTGTCGCCTGGGCATTGGAATCACCATTGGGGTGTCGCCTGGGCATTGGAATCACCATTGGGGTGTCGCCTGGGCATTGGAATCACCATTGGGGTGTCGCCTGGGCATTGGAATCACCATTGGGGTGTCGCCTGGGCATTGGAATCACCATTGGGGTGTCGCCTGGGCATTGGAATCACCATTGGGGTGTCGCCTGGGCATTGGAATCACCATTGGGGTGTCGCCTGGGCATTGGAATCACCATTGGGGTGTCGCCTGGGCATTGGAATCACCATTGGGGTGTCGCCTGGGCATTGGAATCACCATTGGGGTGTCGCCTGGGAAGTTGAAAACCTATACAGTCCTCTGAAGTACGGCCTTTTTTCGTTAAGGACAAAAGAACCTTAACAAATGGTGTATCTTTCATTTATCTTTAAAGATATCTAAATATATATAAAGTGCAATTTCTTATAACTTTCACTATTAATATTCAACCTATAATAGAAACATATCAAACCAGTCTTTTTATTTTTTTTTTATTCTCTTCAGCATTTCAAGCCAGAATTCTTCATTTTTCACATGAAAACTCATAATTCAATAATTTCTTGAGATGATTTGTGCCACCTAGAATTGATGTGATATCTCGTCATTGAGATTCCAGCTAAAGAGTTTGTTTAGGTACAAACAGATTGTTCCTTAGAGATCTAATTGTTTCCCCCCACCTCACCCAGCTAGAGAAGATGGCCGCTGTCCTGAGAGAATGCCTATTTCTGCTACTATTGCTGATGACGGAGACGTACGCGGAACCAGCCATGTTCCACATGGTAACATGTCCGGACAATCAGTCTATGTGCCCTCCCAAGAACATGTGTTGTAAGTCATGGTCCGGTTCCTGGAGCTGTTGTCCCCTGGACAATGCGGTGTGTTGCGCTGACGGACTCAAGTGCTGTCCTCATGGTACGCGATGCGATGCCTTCACCTTCAACTGTTTCACTGGGATTGCAGCCACTCATCGCCACACTCGCAGCGTCCCTCTACGTCCTCCTCTTGTCAAGAAATAATGATAAACTGGGCTAGCACTAGTTTTTTTTTGGAATTGATCATTTTCTCCAGTAACCTTTACACCTGGTCGGTCTAATTTATGGATTCTTTATCACCTATTTCTTTCTTAATATCCCTAGTACACGTGATACAGGCCATGATAATTGGCGACTGCTTTTACTGTAAGTACACCACATGTCTACGCATGTGAAAATCAGTTTGACTTTTGCACTTACAAATGTGCCAGTGCCCCTTTTGTTTACTTGCACTCACTGGTAGGGTTGGACTTTTGCAAGAATGGAGAGCCATTGGAGCATTTTTTTTTTAAATCAGAAAAAAAGTGCCCAATGCGGAAATCGAACCTGGGTCATATTGGAATCTCTGGAGATAGTAAGATTCAGAAAAAGAGATACCTCAAGGAGAGAACATACCTGGCTGTGTTTTTAGGTGGTCACTCACGGGAGGGACTAGGTATTTTGTTATGAGCCATTACATCATACAGTAGAGCCTCCCTTTAGCAGACACCTCTCCACAAAGGACAGTTTTCATTTGAAAAAATACCATTTTTACTATTTAGTAACTCTCCGGTAAGAAGGACACATCTCCCTAAAGGACACTTTGGCTCTGTAATTAGGTGTTGTTCTTTACAGGGAGGTTATTCTGATGTTGGGTCATAGCAGTCGAAAACCAATGGTTTAGATCACCCTTCCACCGACCCCCTATCACCTATTTCTAAAATAATAGACACTTTCAGCAAGTTTTACTTTATCTGACCCAAGTGTCTATTATTTTAGAAATATGAATGTCAGGCAACACCTCAATCTTTAAGATAATCTTTATCACCCAGTTTGTGTTGGTAAGTGCCTGAAGTCAATTATACAAGGTATGTCCCATAAGTTCCTGGACTGGATCCATAAAAAAAAGGTAAGATTTTTTTTTTTTAATTATTAAAACTCTCTCTCTTTTCAAAGTAATCCCCAACACAGGGTAATAAGACCAAATCCAAATAAATAAATAGTGTGTGACGTTTCGGTAACAGCGTTGTTACCATCTTCAGACAATTTATACATTCAATAATATATTCAGTACTTAATAATATATTAATAATAATACATTCAGTACTTTTGTCTGAAGATGGTAACAACACTGTTATCGAAACGTCACACACTATTTATTTATTTGGCTTTGGTCTTATTACCTTGTATTTTTGACATATTCTAAACATTGGTACTTTAATTTAAATATTTAATCATGTACGGTTCCTTTTGCTCTGTATGTTTATTTTTTGTATATATGGTTATATTTCTTTTTGTTTGTTTTTTCTTTCTTATCTCTTTTCTTTTTCCTTATTACTTCTTGTAGTCTAGTTTTTACTTTTGAAATATCTTCCTTTGCTAAATCCTGTAGAGGGGAATCATGTATAGCGCTGGATGCCCCAATAAAAAGGCGTGTGTGTGTATGTGTGTATTACCTTGTATTTATAATCTATAATCCAAATTGTACCTTATCAAATTAATCCCCCCTTGCTTCAACGCACCAGCGCCATCGTTTCTCCCAATTGTCGAAACAGTTTTATAGGCCTCTTTTGGAATGCTTAAATGCCAACAGCTATTTTTCTATTATGTCATCCCTGGTGTCAAAATGTCTTCCTTTTAGAACTGCTTTAAGTTTGGGGAACAGGAAAAAGTCATTTGATGCGATATCTGGGGAATAGGGTGGTTGAGGTAGGATTTGTGTCCCATTTTTCGCCAAAAAACTCGTCACCAAGTGCGCTGTGTGAGGGCGGGCATTGTCATGGTGTAGGATCCAGTCATCATTAGTCCATTTTTCTGGCCTTTTTTTTCGAATTGCTTCCCTTAGACGGCGAAGAATGCCCAAATACATTTCCTTAATAACTGTTTGGCCTGCAGGAAGATACTCATGATGAACAATGCCCTTGTTATCCAAAAAAGCGACCAGCAACACCTTGTTTCTGGATTTCAATATCCTGGATTTTTTGGGTCTAGGCTCACCCTGACCTCTCCACTCGGCAGATTGACGCTTGGTTTCTGGGTCATAGCCATAGACCCATGTCTTGTCGCCTGTAATTATCATGTCTTTCCATTCCGGATACGTTCTTGTCATTTCCAACATGTCCTCACAGGTTGCAAGCCGACACAGTTTTTGCTCACTAGTGAGGAATCTTGGGATGAATTTTGCAGGGGTCTTTTTGAGCTTCAAATCTTCGGTTACGATCCTTCCAATCGTTGTTTTAGAGATGCCTGTGTCTTGCTCTAGCTCCAGCAAAGTGGTTCGAGGATTTTCTTTTATCAAATCGATGATTTTTTTTGCACATTTTCATCAGTCCTTTAAAATTTTGGGTGTCCTTGAGGAGGATCATCTTCAATGGAAATTCTGCCAGCTTTAAATCTAGAATGCCATTCAAAAACAGTTGTTCTCTTTGGGGCGTCATTGGGGAATGCTTCATTAAGCATTTCAAAAGTGTCGGTTGCTGATATTTGAAGTTTCACACAAAATTCTATGCAAATCCTCTGCTTCAATTTTCGTTCCATCGTAAAATCGCCGCAGCGCTAGGTGTGACCTTTAAATAAATTAGAATGACCTTGGTGCGCGTGCATGTACCGCCTCGATATTGGTACCACCGTGATGCCAGATATTTTTTCTATAATAAACAGTCAAATTTATTAACATTTTTCATTTATTTATTTTTTTATGGACCCAGTCCAGGAAATTATGGGACATACCTTGTATATAACTTTCTTCTTCTTCATTATCTCCATTCAATCATATTAGGGTACTGAGTGAAGTAGTCTGTCTTTGTCATTAAGACTGGGAGCACTACTCAGTGGCAGGCTGACTTAGTTCCAAAAGAAATGGCCGCCTCTGACATGAGGAACAGACGCCATGTGCAGCCCCACTCCTAACATGGAGTACAAACGCTGCTCATCCTGTATCCCTGGAGACCTTACAGGGTACTATCAGCCGGGCCAGCTGAGCCCAGGTTTTATAGTGAACTTGTTACTGCTCCCCCTCCTCCTTTTTCATCCAGGCTTGGGACCGGCAAAGGCGGAGTTACTATTTATTATTTTTTATTTATTTATTATTTAAGATTTATGACAGAGAGAAATGGCACCACAGTGATGAAAAAGCATGAAAATCTCAGGTTATGTCAGTCTAATCTCTCATGTACATAGACAAGACAATTTATAAACATCCAACCCAACCTATCTACCAGGTGCTGTCCCATTTAACATCCTATAATCTCACTAGCTTCAGATGCTTTTTACTTTTATTTGATACAAGAAACCCTAATTCAAACAATTCAATAGTGTGTGACGTTTCGGCAACAGCATTGTCACCATCATCAGACAAAAGAATAAATGCAATGCAAATGATGGTAACAATGCTGTTGCCAAAACGTCACACACTATTAAATTATTTGGATTAGGTCTTATTTTCTTGTTTATAATCTATAATCCAAATTGTGCCTTATCATGCTTTTATTTGAGTACATTTATAATCATTTTTAGCATGTTTCTAATGAGATGATTCTTTAGAGAAAAGGAAACACAAGGTAATAAGACCAAATCCAAATAAATAAATAGTGTGTGACGTTTCGGTAACAGCATTGCTACCATTGATGAGGCACAATTTGGATTGTAGATTATAAACACAAGGTAATAAGACCAAATCCAAATAAATAAATAGTGTGTGACGTTTCGGTAACAGCGTTGTTACCATCTTCAGACAAAAGTACTGAATGAATTCCGTACTTTTGTCTGAAGATGGTAACAACGCTGTTACCGAAACGTCACACACTATTTATTTATTTGGATTTGGTCTTATTACCTTGTGCATTGCTACCATCTTAAGACAAAAGTGCTGAAATGGATCAACGGTACTTTTGTCTGAAGATGGTAACAACGCTGTTACTGAAACGTCACGCACTATTTATTTATTTGGATTTGGTCTTATTACCTTGTATTTCTAATCTATAATCCAAATTGTGCCTATCATTTAGGGAAAAATGATAAAGCACAATTTGGATTAATAGCTTATAAATACAAGGTAATAGATGCCGGAAATGTCACACCCTATTTATTCATTTTCTTGTATTTATAAAAAAAAGATATAGAGGATATTCAGAGGAAAACATTAAGGAATTTTATAGTATCTTTAATTCATGTGAATTGTGACAAAAGGTAATAAGACCAAATAAAAAATAATAATAATAAATATTGTGCGACATTGGTAACAGTTTTGTTACCATCATCAGACAAAAGTACTGATTGAGAAAATATATCACGGTTATATTACAGATGATGGTTAAAAACATTACCAAAAGTCACACACTATTTATTTGGATGTGGTCTTGTTACCTTGTGTTTCTAATCTATAATCCAAATTGTGCCTTATCATTCAGGTAATTTTTATGGTATGAAGATTTTTAGGAAAAATTTTTCAAGCTTGAATGATTTTTTTTATAACAGTAGAATCTCCATGAGAGGACACTTGTGCTTGAGGACACCTCTCTACAAAGAAAGGTTTTCATTGTCAAAATTACCATTTTTACTATTTAGTAGCTCTCCAGTAAGAGGACATATCTCCCTAAAGGACAACACCTAATTGCGAAGACAAAGTCTCCTTTAGAGAGAGGTGCCCTCTTACCGGAGAGTTACTAAAGAGTAAAAATGGTATTTTTGGAAATGAAAACTGTCTTTTATATAGAGAGGTATCCTCTAGCACGAGTGTCCTCTCATGGAGGTTCTACTGTATATATTCCTGCCCAGAAGTCCTCCTCTATGTGGCGGGCGGGAGAAGCAGCACAAGTAAGGGACTGCCCTGTAGTACGGTGTCGTGAGCCGCTACGGTAACCGTGAACAGGGAACTGTGGCTGACTAACGGGGCAATGGCACCCCCCTTTCCATGGAGCAGCACAAGTAAGGGACTGTCCTGTAGTACGGTGTCGTGAGCCGCTACGGTAACCGTGAACAGGGAACTGTGGCTGACTAACGGGGCAATGGCACCCCCCTTTCCATGGAGCAGCACAAGTAAGGGACTGTCCTGTAGTACGGTGTCGTGAGCCGCTACGGTAACCGTGAACAGGGAACTGTGGCTGACTAACGGAGCAATGGCACCCCCCTTTCCATGGAGCAGCACAAGTAAGGGACTGTCCTGTAGTAAGGTGTCGTGAGCCGCTACGGTAACTGTGAACAGGGAACTGTGGCTGACTAACGGAGCAATGGCACCCCCCTTTCCATGGAGCAGCACAAGTAAGGGACTGCCCTGTAGTACGGTGTCGTGAGCCGCTACGGTAACCGTGAACAGGGAACTGTGGCTGACTAACGGAGCAATGGCACCCCCCTTTCCATGGAGCAGCACAAGTAAGGGACTGTCCTGTAGTACGGTGTCGTGAGCCGCTACGGTAACTGTGAACAGGGAACTGTGGCTGACTAACGGAGCAATGGCACCCCCCTTTCCATGGAGCAGCACAAGTAAGGGACTGCCCTGTAGTACGGTGTCGTGAGCCGCTACGGTAACTGTGAACAGGGAACTGTGGCTGACTAACGGAGCAATGGCACCCCCCTTTCCATGGAGCAGCACAAGTAAGGGACTGCCCTGTAGTACGGTGTCGTGAGCCGCTACGGTAACTGTGAACAGGGAACTGTGGCTGACTAACGGAGCAATGGCACCCCCCTTTCCATGGAGCAGCACAAGTAAGGGACTGCCCTGTAGTACGGTGTCGTGAGCCGCTACGGTAACTGTGAACAGGGAACTGTGGCTGACTAACGGAGCAATGGCACCCCCCTTTCCATGGAGCAGCACAAGTAAGGGACTGCCCTGTAGTACGGTGTCGTGAGCCGCTACGGTAACTGTGAACAGGGAACTGTGGCTGACTAACGGAGCAATGGCACCCCCCTTTCCATGGAGCAGCACAAGTAAGGGACTGCCCTGTAGTACGGTGTCGTGAGCCGCAACGGTAACCGTGAACAGGGAACTGTGGCTGACTAACGGAGCAATGGCACCCCCCTTTCCATGGAGCAGCACAAGTAAGGGACTGCCCTGTAGTACGGTGTCGTGAGCCGCTACGGTAACTGTGAACAGGGAACTGTGGCTGACTAACGGAGCAATGGCACCCCCCTTTCCATGGAGCAGCACAAGTAAGGGACTGTCCTGTAGTAAGGTGTCGTGAGCCGCTATGGTAACTGTGAACAGGGAACTGTGGCTGACTAACGGAGCAATGGCACCCCCCTTTCCATGGAGCAGCACAAGTAAGGGACTGCCCTGTAGTACGGTGTCGTGAGCCGCTACGGTAACTGTGAACAGGGAACTGTGGCTGACTAACGGAGCAATGGCACCCCCCTTTCCATGGAGCAGCACAAGTAAGGGACTGTCCTGTAGTAAGGTGTCGTGAGCCGCTATGGTAACTGTGAACAGGGAACTGTGGCTGACTAACGGAGCAATGGCACCCCCCTTTCCATGGAGCAGCACAAGTAAGGGACTGTCCTGTAGTAAGGTGTCGTGAGCCGCTATGGTAACTGTGAACAGGGAACTGTGGCTGACTAACGGAGCAATGGCACCCCCCTTTCCATGGAGCAGCACAAGTAAGGGACTGTCCTGTAGTAAGGTGTCGTGAGCCGCTACGGTAACTGTGAACAGGGAACTGTGGCTGACTAACGGAGCAATGGCACCCCCCTTTCCATGGAGCAGCACAAGTAAGGGACTGCCCTGTAGTACGGTGTCGTGAGCCGCTACGGTAACTGTGAACAGGGAACTGTGGCTGACTAACGGAGCAATGGCACCCCCCTTTCCATGGAGCAGCACAAGTAAGGGACTGTCCTGTAGTAAGGTGTCGTGAGCCGCTACGGTAACTGTGAACAGGGAACTGTGGCTGACTAACGGAGCAATGGCACCCCCCTTTCCATGGAGCAGCACAAGTAAGGGACTGTCCTGTAGTAAGGTGTCGTGAGCCGCTACGGTAACTGTGAACAGGGAACTGTGGCTGACTAACGGAGCAATGGCACCCCCCTTTCCATGGAGCAGCACAAGTAAGGGACTGTCCTGTAGTAAGGTGTCGTGAGCCGCTACGGTAACCGTGAACAGGGAACTGTGGCTGACTAACGGAGCAATGGCACCCCCCTTTCCATGGAGCAGCACAAGTAAGGGACTGTCCTGTAGTAAGGTGTCGTGAGCCGCTACGGTAACCGTGAACAGGGAACTGTGGCTGACTAACGGAGCAATGGCACCCCCCTTTCCATGGAGCAGCACAAGTAAGGGACTGTCCTGTAGTAAGGTGTCGTGAGCCGCTACGGTAACTGTGAACAGGGAACTGTGGCTGACTAACGGAGCAATGGCACCCCCCTTTCCATGGAGCAGCACAAGTAAGGGACTGTCCTGTAGTAAGGTGTCGTGAGCCGCTACGGTAACTGTGAACAGGGAACTGTGGCTGACTAACGGAGCAATGGCACCCCCCTTTCCATGGAGCAGCACAAGTAAGGGACTGTCCTGTAGTAAGGTGTCGTGAGCCGCTATGGTAACCGTGAACAGGGAACTGTGGCTGACTAACATAGCAATGGCACCCCCCTTTCCATGGAGCAGCACAAGTAAGGGACTGTCCTGTAGTAAGGTGTCGTGAGCCGCTACGGTAACCGTGAACAGGGAACTGTGGCTGACTAACGGAGCAATGGCACCCCCCTTTCCATGGAGCAGCACAAGTAAGGGACTGTCCTGTAGTAAGGTGTCGTGAGCCGCTACGGTAACCGTGAACAGGGAACTGTGGCTGACTAACGGAGCAATGGCACCCCCCTTTCCATGGAGCAGCACAAGTAAGGGACTGTCCTGTAGTAAGGTGTCGTGAGCCGCTACGGTAACCGTGAACAGGGAACTGTGGCTGACTAACGGAGCAATGGCACCCCCCTTTCCATGGAGCAGCACAAGTAAGGGACTGTCCTGTAGTAAGGTGTCGTGAGCCGCTACGGTAACTGTGAACAGGGAACTGTGGCTGACTAACGGAGCAATGGCACCCCCCTTTCCATGGAGCAGCACAAGTAAGGGACTGCCCTGTAGTAAGGTGTCGTGAGCCGCTATGGTAACTGTGAACAGGGAACTGTGGCTGACTAACGGAGCAATGGCACCCCCCTTTCCATGGAGCAGCACAAGTAAGGGACTGTCCTGTAGTAAGGTGTCGTGAGCCGCTACGGTAACCGTGAACAGGGAACTGTGGCTGACTAACGGAGCAATGGCACCCCCCTTTCCATGGAGCAGCACAAGTAAGGGACTGTCCTGTAGTAAGGTGTCGTGAGCCGCTACGGTAACCGTGAACAGGGAACTGTGGCTGACTAACGGAGCAATGGCACCCCCCTTTCCATGGAGCAGCACAAGTAAGGGACTGTCCTGTAGTAAGGTGTCGTGAGCCGCTACGGTAACCGTGAACAGGGAACTGTGGCTGACTAACGGAGCAATGGCACCCCCCTTTCCATGGAGCAGCACAAGTAAGGGACTGTCCTGTAGTAAGGTGTCGTGAGCCGCTACGGTAACCGTGAACAGGGAACTGTGGCTGACTAACGGAGCAATGGCACCCCCCTTTCCATGGAGCAGCACAAGTAAGGGACTGTCCTGTAGTAAGGTGTCGTGAGCCGCTACGGTAACTGTGAACAGGGAACTGTGGCTGACTAACGGAGCAATGGCACCCCCCTTTCCATGGAGCAGCACAAGTAAGGGACTGTCCTGTAGTAAGGTGTCGTGAGCCGCTACGGTAACTGTGAACAGGGAACTGTGGCTGACTAACGGAGCAATGGCACCCCCCTTTCCATGGAGCAGCACAAGTAAGGGACTGTCCTGTAGTAAGGTGTCGTGAGCCGCTACGGTAACTGTGAACAGGGAACTGTGGCTGACTAACGGAGCAATGGCACCCCCCTTTCCATGGAGCAGCACAAGTAAGGGACTGTCCTGTAGTAAGGTGTCGTGAGCCGCTACGGTAACTGTGAACAGGGAACTGTGGCTGACTAACGGAGCAATGGCACCCCCCTTTCCATGGAGCAGCACAAGTAAGGGACTGTCCTGTAGTAAGGTGTCGTGAGCCGCTACGGTAACCGTGAACAGGGAACTGTGGCTGACTAACGGAGCAATGGCACCCCCCTTTCCATGGAGCAGCACAAGTAAGGGACTGTCCTGTAGTAAGGTGTCGTGAGCCGCTACGGTAACCGTGAACAGGGAACTGTGGCTGACTAACGGAGCAATGGCACCCCCCTTTCCATGGAGCAGCACAAGTAAGGGACTGTCCTGTAGTAAGGTGTCGTGAGCCGCTACGGTAACTGTGAACAGGGAACTGTGGCTGACTAACGGAGCAATGGCACCTCCCTTTCCATGGAGCAGCACAAGTAAGGGACTGTCCTGTAGTAAGGTGTCGTGAGCCGCTACGGTAACTGTGAACAGGGAACTGTGGCTGACTAACGGAGCAATGGCACCCCCCTTTCCATGGAGCAGCACAAGTAAGGGACTGTCCTGTAGTAAGGTGTCGTGAGCCGCTACGGTAACTGTGAACAGGGAACTGTGGCTGACTAACGGAGCAATGGCACCCCCCTTTCCATGGAGCAGCACAAGTAAGGGACTGTCCTGTAGTAAGGTGTCGTGAGCCGCTACGGTAACCGTGAACAGGGAACTGTGGCTGACTAACGGAGCAATGGCACCCCCCCTTTCCATGGAGCAGCACAAGTAAGGGACTGTCCTGTAGTAAGGTGTCGTGAGCCGCTACGGTAACTGTGAACAGGGAACTCTGAAATGTGGCTGACTAACAGGGCAATGGCACCCCTACTTTCCATTAGTCCACATCACCACCACTGTATAGATTTTTGTTTATGATACATTACCGCGTCATCTGTTATCAAAATTCAAAACTATTATAGACGCATATGATTCTTTTTAAAATAAAACAATTTCTACTGTCCTTACTGCAATTGAAAAATTAATGTGAGGGTTCACCACTGATGAGCCAGGCCCTCCCATTAATTTTTTCCATTGCAGTAAGGACAGTAGAAATTATTTTATTTTAAAAAGAATCATACGCGTCTATAATAGTTTTGAATTTTGGATATATTTTTGTGTATTTTTTATACAAGAAAGAGCAAAAATAAAAATGGCATATCCTGACCAGGAGCACAAGTGCTTTACAGAAGGTAGAACTCTATCTGATGGAACAGAAATCAACTAATCATTGATTTAGCCTGTTCCCTGATATTTGGCCAACCCAATTTCTTGATAAATCAAGAAAAGCCATCCACGAAACAAGAAAGAGCATAATTTGGAAAAGTAAATACACATTTATGATCAAATACACCTATCCCCCGATTTACACGGTAGATACGTTCCTGAGAAAAATGTGTAAATCGAGGGATAGGTGTATAATAAACTGTCAAATCTGAATAGGTGTTCGCCCCCTCATGAATCAGAGCCTCCCAATATTCTTTTCAACATAGGTAGTATAGAGTAGAATATCGCATTTTAGTATAGTGCGATAAAAACAAAAAAAAACTTATTTGGAAAACCGTGTAAAAGCGAAAACTTGTAAAACAAGTACCGTGTAAATCGGGGGATAGGTGTATAAAGATTTCACTAGTCTCTCTAAGCTCATCAATGAATATTGTTGTTAGTCTTAATGATCAACAGAGTGGGAAAAAAAGTGTCAATATATTTTTCTAATAAAAAAACCCTTCAAATACCTCTATGTAATGTATAAGACCAAATAAAAGAGAGACACAACAATATTCACGAATGTGTTATATTTTTCTTGCTTTCCAGGGAAGAAAATACAACAACATTACATATATATAATGGGTAATAACAACAACAATACACACAATATACAACAATATATATATATTTATATATAGGATATATTCAAATAAAAGGATAAAAAAAGTGGGGGGATGTGCTGGGAACATTGTATGTTTTCCCACGTGCCACGGCGGAGCGTGACCGAGCCTGCGCGGGTACGGGGAGAGAGTTTGTTTTTGAACTTTGTATGGATGGACATTAAAACAGGGGATGAGGAAAAAACAATGTATACAAAAATAGAGTTAACAGGTTTGTAAAAAAAAAAAATTATGGGACGACACACACAGCTGCATTTTGTTCTCAGTTAAATAGAGCAAAGGTAGATCACAAGGACCGCTAAATACACAGGTTATATATAGATATTTAAAAGGTAAATATATGCACAACACACACCTAAAATATCAAAGGAAAAACAATTGTGCTTTATAAACACGAGGTAAACACTTTCTACTTCACCCAGTCATGATGGTTGATGGCACATTTGTAAGTGTAAAGTCGAACTGCTTTTCACATATGTAGACATTTGATGTACTTACAGAAAAAAAAAGCCGTCGCTAACTACCCACCATGATTATCATGGCCTGTACCACCACATGTACTAGGGATAAGCAAAATATATATATATATGATGGTTGTCAGCCACTGTCACTGTCAAACACTTTGACTCATCCATTGATGAGCTCTACTCAGCATCCCCAGCAGACACCATCAACAAACTCTACAAGCTTGATACCCTGATATGATTGAGTGGAGATAAGAAGTTTGAGAAATAAGTACAAGGTAATAAGACCAAACTCAAATAAATAAATAGTTTGAGATATTTTGGTAACAGCATTGTTACCATCTTCAGACAAAAAGTACTGAAATGATCACAAAAGTACTTTAGTCTGAAGATGGTAACAATGTTGTTACTGAAACGTCACACACTATTTATTTGGATTTGGTCTTATTACCCTGTGTTTATAATCTAGAATCCAAATTGTGCTTTATCAATTGTGCTTTATATATATATATGTGGGATGGAGCAGAATATATACAGTAGAACTACCTCTCTGTAAAGGACAACACCAAAGTTGCAGAGCCAAAGTGTCCTCTAGAGAGAGTTGTCCTCTTACTGGGGAGTGGCTAAATAGTGAAAATGGTCATTTTGGTGGTGGAAACTGTCCTTTGAAGAGAGGTATCCTCTAGTGAAAGTGTCCTCTCATCCTATTCTGTTCCAAAATAACTTTATTAGGTACCGCTCAGAAAGAGCACAACCTAGCTTATGTTATTTACACAAGAAATATGAACAGGCTCTTCACAGAAAAAAAAAAGTGTAAACGCGGGATTCGATCCCGGTTCATGGCTGTCAAGAATCGAAGATTTTAACCACTCCTCCCCCAGCGTGTGTCAACAACAAACTCCACATGCCGTCAATAGAATTAAGTATTGGCGTTATGTGGAGTTTGTTGTGACACACATTAATGTTATAATACCTTGAAAAAAGTTAGTTTTCATCCAACTGAAATATTGGTAAAATAAATTATTATTGATCAAATATATGCCTTTTTAATTAAAGATCTATTTATGGATGGCTCTTATTTTCTAATAAACAAGTCGGTGGATGAGAGGGTAACACACTTGATTCCGGACAGTCATGAACCGGGATTGAATCCTGCGTTAAAATTTGTATAATATGTGAATAACCTTCACATATTATTCAATATTCAATTATCATGAACTAGGTTGCTCTTGCTGAGCGGTACCTATTTTTGTGATTTGAACCAGATCTTATTTTCAAAACGTTATGTAAATATGTATTAATAGAGCCTTGTGCGTGTGTGTATGCAATTTATGATCATCTCCCAGCTTGGCAATCATTTTGGCTTAAATCCCCATGAATGGGGAAAGATATTAGTTAGAGGAGGTTTTAAAGAGTAACATGAGGTAACAAAACAAGTAAAAGAGGTATAAATGAAGTTCTGATATAGCATCATCAGCAGCAGTGAACTTCTGTTTGATTTAGGGTAGCAATGCGCTAAACAAAAACACTCCCTAGTTTCATCACTTATGCTAGCCAGAAAGTATATACAGTTAAACCTGTCTATAGCGCCCCCTCTTGAAGTTCTGTTATAGCAGCAGCAGTGAACTTCCGTTTGATTTAGGGTAGCAATGCGCTAAACAAAAACACTCCCTAGTTTCATCACTTATGCTAGCCAGAAAGTATATACAGTTAAACCTGTCTATAGCGCCCCCTCTTGAAGTTCTGTTATAGCAGCAGCAGTGAACTTCCGTTTGATTTAGGGTAGCAATGCGCTAAACAAAAACACTCCCTAGTTTCATCACTTATGCTAGCCAGAAAGTATATACAGTTAAACCTGTCTATAGCGCTCCCTCTTGAAGTTCTGATATAGCAGCAGCAGTGAACTTCCGTTTGATTTAGGGTAGCAATGCGCTAAACAAAAACACTCCCTAGTTTCATCACTTATGCTAGCCAGAAAGTATATACAGTTAAACCTGTCTATAGCGCCCCCTCTTGAAGTTCTGTTATAGCAGCAGCAGTGAACTTCTGTTTGATTTAGGGTAGCAATGCGCTAAACAAAAACATTCCCTAGTTTCATCACTTATGCTAGCCAGAAAGTATATACAGTTAAACCTGTCTATAGCGCCCCCTCTTGGGACTTACCAAAATAGGGTGCTATAGAAGGGGGGGTGCTATAGACAGGTCACTTTTAATGTAAAATGTTTACATTTTAATGTTTAAAATCGGGTGCTATAGAGAGGAAGGCGTTATTTAGAGGGGGCGCTATAGACAGGTTTAACTGTATATACAGTAGAACCTCCACAAGAGGACAATCGTGCTAGAGGACACCTCTCTACAGAGGACAGTTTTCATCCCCAAAATTTTCACTTTTACTTTCTAGCAGTTCTCCAGACACTTCTCCCTAAAGGACACTTTGACTCTGCAATTAGATGTTGTCCTTTACATGGAAGTTCTACTGTTTATACACAAAAAGAGAGCCTTCACTACCATAAGAACATCATAAAAGTTTCAAGTTTTTTTTAAATTCCGATTTTGGTTTTAACCTTGTACAAGTATAACATGTTATAACAAAAAAAAAAAAAAAGTCAAAAGTGATAGGGTTATTGTGGCCAATTAAAAAATAAAAAGTCCTTTTTTTACGATTGATTTCCTCTCTAACAAAAAATTGTCATCTTATATATATTTGACACTACGTCCATAGTTCAAACTGGCACCAAAATTTGGAGTACAGGATTAAAAAAAAAAAGAAAGAAAATCAAGGAGGTAACAAGACCAAATCCAAGTACAGTAGGACATGGTCACTTCTGGAGGTGGGCTCTCAACGGAGGTTGATTGGGCTTGAAAATCATACACTTAGTAGCCTTTTACTAGCCTTAGTAGCCTTTAGTAGCCTGGTTAGTACTTTTTTAAGTGCAAAAGCCGAACTGCTTTTTACATGTGTAGACATGTGCTTCACTTACAGTAAAAGCAGTCGCTAACTACCCACCATGATTATCATGGACTGTACCACGTGTACTAGGGATAAGCAAAAAAAAAAAAAAAGTAGCCCGTAAAACTATATTCTATCTCAATGGAGGTTGATTGAGGTGGGTTTGTAGGTTTGTTTTGTCTTCACCACAAGGTAGCAGAGTCAAGTCGTTAGATGGGTCGGTGGCCCACATGAGAGAGAGGTAGGTTTGATACAACTACAACTGGAAACTATTTTTATATTTGATTTTTTAAAATGTATTTCTGTGAATCTCTATTATATGTATGTTGCACGCCTTTGCGGAGCCAGTGGCCTGATGAAGCGCGACCGCGTGAAAGCTTGCCTTCCGATACCTTAATAAAGAAACTCTGCAAATATTTTAAAATTTATTTAACTCAATTTTAATATTATTTGCATCAATATCTATTTCTTCTCCGCGCTTATGGAATTGAAGACTTGGGGCGATGGCGTCGACCTTTCATATTAAATCTTACTTTTCCTTATTACTAATAATTGTATATAGTTGCGGAACTACTGGTTTCCTGTGCTGCTCTTTTCCTGATATTGCACCTTGTACGGAGAATCTGTATAAGACTAATGTCTTAATAAAGGCTTTGTGTGTGTGTGTGCATCAATATTTCAAGTACAAATTGATAGGTATTGTTCATTCAGAGGCAACACATTAACCATCAAAATTCTTGCGCTCAAGGGCGGAAGGGGAAAAAAACTGATCAGCTGGGCCGGCTGATAGTACCCTATAAGGGCTCCAGGGATACAGGATGTACTCCATGTTAGGAGCGGCTGTACATGGTGTTTGTTCCTCATGTCAGAGGCGGCCATTTCTTTTGGAGCTAAGTCGGCCTGCTATTGAGTAGTGCTCCCAGTCTTAATGACAAAGGCAGTTGCATTCTACTTCATCCAGTCTAGATTGTTGTCAACTAAGTGCAATAACACATTATTGATTGTATTGACTCATCCATTGATGAGCTCTACTCATCCCCAGTAGACACCATCAAAAGTCTCAAGCTCTACAATATGATTGAGTGGAGATAAGAAAGAAGGGGAAAAAACTAAAAAAAAAACTGTTAAACAACCCATTTGATGAGGCTATCTCTCTGAAAACAACCCCACCTTTGCGATCTCAAAATGAAGATGAAAATCAACCTCCAATCACCTCTAGGAGATACCATGAAAGGAGATTCATTTAGGCCATCTCTAAAAGGTTACAAGACCACAAATCCAAATAAATAAATAATGTGTGACGTTTCGGTATCAGCGTTATTACCATCATCAGATAAAAGTAATGAATGAACCTTGTCTAATAATGGTAACAACGCCGTTGCCGAGATGTCACACATTTTATTTATTTATTTGGTCTTATTACCTTTTAATGCTAATCTATAATCCAAATTGTACCGATAAAAGCACAATTTGGATTATAGCTACAAGGTAATAAGACCTAATCCAAATAAATTAATAGTGTGTGATGTTTCGATAATAGCGTTATTACCATCATCAGAGACAAAAGCATAAGATGGTTAAAAAAAAAGTCTGATGATGGTAACAACAACGCTGTTCCTGAGACATCAACACATGATTAATTTATTTGGATTAGGTCATAATAAAAGAAAATAAGACCTAAGCCAAATAATTTATTAGTGTGTGACGTTTCGGTAACAACATTGTCACCATCATCAGACAAAAGAATGTGAAAAGAAATGAGAAAAAAAGAACATTCTTTTGTCTGATAATGGTGACAATGTTGTTGCCGAAACGTCACACACTAATAAATTATTTGGATTAGGTCTTATTTTCTTTTATTATAACCTTATAATCCAAATTGTGCTTTATCATTTTGGATTAGGTCTTATTTTCTTGTAGTCAAATTGAATCTTATCATTAGGCTATCTGTCTAAAAGAGAGGTATCCCTACTGCTTGATCACTTGGATTTGGTCTTGTTGGGAGGCCATTATCAGTATCTCATCAGTGCCAGGAGATGCCAGACAACCAGGACATGGGAGGGGCCGATGAAACAAGCGCAGGCCATCTCTTGCCACTGGTTGTCCCCTCCAAAGGCCCGGCTGTCAGTGAGGTACAACTTGACGTAGGGCCCACCGTCTCCGTTCAACAGAGTTTCCAGATGGCTCCTCAGGAGATCCTTGAAGATTTGCCGGACAGAACGGTGGACGCCTGTGGACTCGCTGTTGTCTGTTGCGTCCAGGAGGTAGTCCAGATCTAGGCCATATTTATCGCAGAATTTTTTCTGGGCATCATCAGAATGGTAGACATTGTAGCTCTGGATGATGGAAATCATCTCCTGGAAGGTGTAAACTCCGCTCTTGACTTTGGGCCTCAGGATCTTGGAGATCAGCTTCGAAAGGCAGATCAGTCTGTGGGAGATCTCTGGATCTGCCCCTACAGACAGGGGCTCAAAGAGGAATGGAAAGAGCTCATGGCCTTGCAGATCAGTGAAGGCCTCTTCAAGAGTCTGGTAAAGCTTATGATCACCCATTCTGATGTAGTACTTGGGATCCAGATAAGGGTGCTTACGTCTACGCAGATCGCACAGAGAAGCTTTGCTCAGGTGGTCTAGCTTACGGATGGTATCCTGCGAGAGAGGTTTCTGGAAGTCCAGGCTGGGGTTCAGTCTGCGGTAGAGACCAAAGTCAAAGAAGAGATTCCCCTGAGGGGCATTGCTGCGGACCTTTCCAGCATCGTATAGCACCCGCAGCAACCCCGTCACGCTTTCTAACTTGGCATCCCTCACCCTCTCCCATAGCTCCCCGCTCTCGAAGGAGCACCTCACGTTGGTGGGATGTAGAGCCAGGCTACGGAGGACCCTGAGAACCAGCTGCTTGGGAGTGAAGGCTTCCTTCCCAAAGTCCAGCTTGTGGCACAGCATCCAGAGACCATCAAAGAAGTGGAAGAGCATCCTCTCCCAATGCCTGGGGTGGGAGGCCACCTGGCTGAGTAACCTGCAGGTCTGGCTGAGACTGAGCAGGTCATACGGGGTGTCCACATAGTTCAGGATGTGGTCCAACACCAGCAGGGGGAGTTGATCTAACATCCCTCTGCAAAACCCCCAAGCCTTTATTTAATCCCTCTTATTTTTCCCCCTTGAAGGGAAAAAAAAAAAAAAAAAGGTGGATGCTTGCATGCATGCACTCTCTTTCCCCCCGATTTTAGAAGTTATGGGCCCGGATTTTATTAGCCCTTTCAACTTGTGGTGAGAACTCTGCCTATTTTCTAACCATGCGGAGACAACCGTGAAAGAGAAGAGATAGTCAAACCTTATTAATTCATCACTCCAAGGGATTTGTGTTGATATAGTCAGTTAAATTGAAGTACAGTAGAACTACCTCCCTGTAAAGGACAACACCTAATTGAAGAGCTAAAGTGTCCTTTAGGGAGAGGTGTCCTCTTACTGGAGAGTTGCTACAGTAGAACTACCTCCCTGTAAAAGACAACACCTAATTGCAGAGCTAAAGTGTCCTTTAGGGAGAGATGTCCTCTTACTGGAGAGTTGCTACAGTAGAACTACCTCTCTGTAAAGGACAACACCTAATTACAGAGCTAAAGTGCCTTTTAGGGAGAGGTGTCCTCTTACCGGAGAGTTGCTAAATGGTAAAAATGATAATTTTACAAATGAAAACTGTCTTTTATAGAGAGGTGTCCTCTAGAGGGAGTTTTCTCTCATGGAGGTTCTACTGTATATATAGTGTTTCGGCTGAAAAATTTAGAAAAAAGAAGGCATACCCTAATCTCTAACATGATAATTTTAGATGGCGCCAAATATCATGGAACAAGTTAAATCAACATTTAATTGATTTTGATTCCACTAGATGGCGCGCTCTGCCATCTAAAATTCTCATGTAAGAGGTCAGAATATGTTTGTTTTTCTTATATGTCAACACACATAAAGTGGCTAACCAGATGGTACACGTGACGGGAAATGGTTGTCTCTTAAATTATAAAAATTCTATTTATTTATCTCTGAGAAATCACCACAGAGATAACAGGTAGAATTGTATATGACCATTGACCACCATTTACTGAGCAACATGTAAGACATAACAAAAGTAAACAAGAACGGGAGGATCCCACTTAAGTACAGTTGGTACAGTGGAATGGACCCAGGAGGAGCTCTGAGCCTCAGAAATAGACAGCATCAAACAACACTAACAAGATTTAGAACAGGCCATAAACAAGAACTGGAGGATCCCACCTAAGCACAATTGGTACAGGGGAGTAGACCCAGGAGGAGCTCTGAACCTCAGACAGCATCAAACAACAAGATACCTGCAGCTTGTATTAGATGTATTAAACAGGACCTTTGGGAGAGGCCGCTGCTTATCATCAAACAGCTCGAGGAGCATGAACTCATGGAATTGGTGTAATTTATACACAAAGGGGATAAGAAACTGCAGCTATAGAACACTGCTTGCATTAGATGTATTAAACAGGACCTTTGGGAGAGGCTGCTGCTTATCGTAAAACAGCTGAAGGAGCATGGACTTATGGAATTGATATAATCTTTACACAAGGGGATAAGAAACAAAAATAACATGATATAACGAGCCAGTTATCGTTAACCCCTCGTTCTGATTACGCCTTTACTGAAAACTTTACAAAATGTCGTGTCACAGCAATAACACCCCCTACAACTGGCCTGACGGAACCCAAAACCCAACGATTCTTATGGACTGACCTCTAGTGACCATTGCCAACTAAGAGGAATCACAGGATTAGCTTTTGTCTCTTCTAAGCAACTATTTCTAGCAATTCCATCTATTATAATAACTATTTTTAGTTTTCCAACATTTTTTATATATTTCAAACTCCGCCTTTGCAAGTCCCAAGCCCGGATTGTACTCCATGTTAGGAGCAGCTGCACATTGTGTCTGTTCCTCATGTCAGAGGCGGCCATTTCTTTTGGAGCTAAGTCAGTGGCCTGCTACTGAGTAGTGCTCGCAGTCTTAATGACAAAGGCAGATGCATTCTACTTCACCCAATCATGATGGTTGTCAAATCTCCACACATTATTGACTGCATTGACTCATCCATTGATGAGCTCTACTCATTCTCAACAGACACCATCAACATGCTTTACAAGCTTGATACCCTAATATGATTGAGTGGAGATAAGAAAGAAGAAGAGACTATATATTTTGTACTATATTAGATCATTTCTGACACAGCAGATATGATGGTTAACAACCAATGGCTGATGAGCAATGAATATCACATATTGACATAAATTCATTTGAAACTAAAGTCTCTAAAACCATAAACATTTTGGTATTTTAAATATAAATTAAAAATAGTAATCAAGTTTTCAAAATTATATATATTTTTTAATAAAAAAATGATTTTTTTTTCCTATAAAAATGTTTAGTGCATATGAAATTTTATTTTTGTATTTGAAAATGCTCCATTTAAAAATCGAAATAATAATTAATCCAAAAAATACTTATCATATTTGAATATATTAAATTTCCTAAAGTTTAAAAAAAAAGTAATTAAAAATGGTCAATCTTATGCTTTATCTTTGCAAAAGTTTTTTTTTTCCAAATATTTTTGAATATAATTAGCTTCGCGCGCACGTTTATAAATCCAATATTTGTTACAATAATAAGTCACACTCTATTTAGATCTGTTGTTGATAAACACGTTATAATATGGTTAATATGGGTTGGTAAATAATATTTCAGAAATTATGCCTCTATTATCAATTACATATCGTAATTATTATCATATTCCAATACCAAATTCCAAAAGTAAAAAATGTCAATTAATCAAGAATATAGGACTAACTTAACAGAACGTATACATATAATAGAGTAAATTTATAATTCTTACTGTAAATATATTTAAATATAGATCTTTTAAATATATATATATCTTTTTACAAATTATTATCAATTTTAAAATTTGTTAATCTTACATAAAATGTCAAACACTTAATTTCACAACTAAAAGCAGGGTTTTTATTGACTTTTTGTTCTGGTATTAAAGTTTTGGTCTTTTTCATAGAATATTCAGGTTAGTCAATTTTCTATTCCAAAAATTGAATTAACTTTATATCATGGTCATTAATTAGTAATATTTTGAGCGTGTGAACTCTAAAAAGATACCAGGTGAATTAGAATTCATTGCACACACCTATTATTATTTACCTTTTGATAAAATATATAAAAATTTGTTTAAAACAAAAGGATGTGTAAATATTGAAAACAACAAACATAGAATTTTATCAAATATATCCATGAAACTATATATTTCTAAAGGACTTTCCGAATATTAACAAAGGCCTGAGACTACAAAAACAAGGGCAACTCTACTTCAGGCCCAGAACCTTCAAGGAGATGGCAAGCTGCAAGGAGCTCAACACTGACCAGGAAGTGTGTGAGGAACTACGCCAAACCTGGTGTGAGAGCTGGAGAGAGTGTGACCAAAGAATTATTTAAAGAAAGCCCATATACTGCTTTGGCTTTCCTAAACATTAATTTAGGTTATCACATAAAAGAAAACCCTAATCCAAATAATTTATTAGTGTGTGACGTTTCGGCAACAACATTGTCACCATCATCAGACAAAAGAATAAATGAGGAAACATGTTACAGCAAGTTCTTATATAGTCCTGTTATCAAGTGTTTAAACAAGATAACAGATAAGGAAAATAGTTTTTAAGTTAACTTGGAATATTCTTCTTAGAATTAAAAGTGGATTTTTTTTTAATATAATTAAAGGCATATCTGTAAATATCATTTATATTTCCCCTTTCTTCCATTCTATTAATTGAAGCACATGTCTTTTGGATGAAAAAGGCTTCTTTGAACTGTCTTTTGTAATAATTTTTTTCATAGTCCAGTGTTTTTGGGTTTTCTAAATTGAATTTATTGTGTCCTGTGTCCCTTCTGTGTTCTACAAGAGCAGAATTTTGAATCCTATCCCACTTCAGAGCATATTTGTGGTTTTCCATCCAGAAAGGATGGAAAACCACAAATATGCTCTGAAGTGGGATAGGATTCAAAATTCTGCTCTTGTAGAACACAGAAGGGACACAGGACACAATAAATTCAATTTAGAAAACCCAAAAACACTGGACTATGAAAAAAATTATTACAAAAGACAGTTCAAAGAAGCCTTTTTCATCCAAAAGACATGTGCTTCAATTAATAGAATGGAAGAAAGGGGAAATATAAATGATATTTACAGATATGCCTTTAATTATATTAAAAAAAAATCCACTTTTAATTCTAAGAAGAATATTCCAAGTTAACTTAAAAACTATTTTCCTTATCTGTTATCTTGTTTAAACACTTGATAACAGGACTATATAAGAACTTGCTGTAACATGTTTCCTCATTTATTCTTTTGTCTGATGATGGTGACAATGTTGTTGCCGAAACGTCACACACTAATAAATTATTTGGATTAGGTCTTGTTTTCTTTTATTATAATCTATAATCCAAATTGTGCTTTATGATAGGTTATCACATAAAATATAGCCAACTCATTTTTGATAAACCATTGAGCAACTACGGCGACTTTTTTCTTCCTATGGGTTACCGGAGGAACTTGTATCTGATAATGGACCTCAGTTTACTGGTAGTGAAATGAAAGGTTTTCTGGAAGGAAATGGAATTAAACAAACATTGATCCCGGCATACCACCCGCAAAGTAATGGCTTGGCTGAAAGAGCGGTTAGAACAATTAAGACTGCCCTGGATAAAAACAAAAGGAAAATTGGGGATACCATTCAAGACACCTTATCAAAAGTTCTTCTGGCATATCGAAGCACCCCGCATGTGACAACGGGAAAGACTCCATCAGAGCTCTTTTTTGGGCGTGCGCTTCGAACCAGAGTGTCGTTGATAAATCCCAGCTTGGCATCTAGAGTTAGGGACCAGCAAGCCAGGCAAATGAAGTATGATCGGCGAACCCATTTGGAAGAATTCCAGATAGATGATTTAGTGTGGTGTAAAAACTTTAGAGGTGGTGATAAATGGATCCCAGGAAAAATTGTGGGCAAGAAGGGAACTAGAGTCTACACCATTTTGATCCACGGACAGGTAAAGGCCTATCACAGGGATCAAATTAGAAAAAGGTGGAGGAATGGTGAGGAAGATGAGAGTGGAGATGGAGAGCGTCAACCCGAGCACTCAAGAGGAGCAGGTCCCAGTGCCATAATCTCGGAGGTTGTACGAGACAGAGGTTATATGGAGTCGCTGTCGCCAGGACTAACTAGCCAGCGGTCGGATCAAGATTCAGAGGTTCAGAGTGATACAGACGATGGAAAGTCATTGGAGCCTCTTCGCTCGCTGGACCCCGAGGCCTTGAAAGAGGAGGGTCCTGTCCTAAGGCGGAACCCACCTCGAGCGAGGAGACCGCCTGTGAGATTTCGTGTTTGAAGAGAGAAGATGGTGATATATAGCTAGCAATAAATATGTATATATATATGTTTCTATGAAAATGTTAATCTGCAAGACGCAGGTTATCATCATCCCTTTTTGATTTGTTTTTGTCACTTTTTGGCGTTTCGAAAATAAACAATAAAAGGCTGTATCAGACTTTACTAAGACAATAAAGATTTGCTAAAAATAAATGTGTACGAAGATGTTGCAGAAACGTCACACACTAATAAATTATTTGGATTAGGTCTTGTTTTCTTTTATTATAATCTATAATCCAAATTGTGCTTTATGATAGGTTATCACATAAAATATAGCCAACTCATTTTTGATAAATCAAGAAAAGCCAACCACATATGAATTCTGGACTGTTCTTAGTTAGCGTGATGCAGGCTGTACCTCAATGACCAACATTTTTGTCTAAGAGGTTTCCCCGAGAAACAAAAAAAATGGATATTTAGGCGAAGTTTGCGTGAATGTGCAAAATAAAAAGTAAGAAAAATAGAAAAGGTCAGTTGGTGATATTAAAAAAAAAAAGCATAACCTGATCGCTCACATGAGCAATTTTAGATAGCAGAGCGCCATTTAAAGGAACAAGATACCAATTTCTTGGTTGTAAGGGTTTTGGTCATTGAGGTACAGCCTACACCACGCTGCCGGGACCAACAGCCCAAATGCATATGTGGTTGGCTTTTCTTGATTTATCAAAATATGGGTTGGCCAAATATTATATGATAACCTAAATCAACCCTCAGTTGATTTTTGTTCCACTAAATGGCTACACAAAAATTTCTCATGTGAACTGTTAGGATATTGTTACATGGATGACAAGGCCAAAATACTAGAGTAAAGTTGTAGAAAGAGGGGTGGACTCTAGTGGCCCCGCTGCCATGTGGAAGGCGCTAAAAACAGCATTCCTGTTTGGGGGAGGACAGAGTCTGGTGACATCAACGGCGAGGAGAAGACGTGGCGACTTGCCTCGGGCGTGTGGATGATCCTGCAAGGTGGTGCCAGGAGAGCTTGACATCGGAGCGGCTGCTGTGTAAGTCCAGGCTGGACTTGAATAGTGTGGAACGAAAGGTTCCACAAGAGACATCCACGGCGCCAAGGATATTTCTGATGGGGAGTTGAAGGCAAGTCCCACTCATTGTATTCCTTCTGTTAATGAGACATAATAAAGCGCTAACTCTTGCTGCAATCCCTTAGAACTCACATGTGTATCTTTGTGGCATCCTGAGTAGACAAGTGCAATATGTTTCTTTTATTTTTTATATCATCACCTGTCCTTTTTATATTTTCTTACTTTTCACACACACATAAAAATATAAATAGATTCTGCCTGCAAAACAGATCCAGGAATGAAATAGTATTGTGCTTTCACTGCCATTCTGTGATGTGACAATGATCTAAGTTCTATAGAGGGAGTCACTCACCTCTATTCTTGGTCGTCGAGGTTGAAGGTTCAAAGTTGAGATGTAGCTGCTTGTACCACTTTTCAAAATATACGAAGAAAACAGGGGAGAGGGAAAATTATATTCAATATCAATTAAGAAAAATAGTAAAGGATTATTTAATGAATTATATATTTAAATGTATTTACACTATAAGAATCAGGGAATCAGAGCACAGGGAATCAGGGCAAATCGTTTCTTTTGAAGTTGTTTACAAGTTGTTGTTTTTTTTTTCATTTTTCCTCATTCCAGTCGTTGCATCCTGTAGCTCCCTTTGTTGGCCTCTAACTCCTTCTTTTCCAAAAATAGACTCCTGTAGTGCTTGCATCCCTTTACCTCCTCCAGTCACCCAGCGGAAGAATGATGCATTCTCCATGCACAGAGCAGCCATTTGGTATGGCCCCTTGCGCCCGCCTTTATATTCTAGCTCAGTGGAGTCGACCAGGCACCCACACGCGTATTTGAAAATGTCTTAGCCAGGTTACCATTGGGCTCTCTCGTTCGGACTTGGGAAAACAGTCCTACGCTCCAATAGGGCTTCCCCCCTTTGGTTCTCGAGCCCTTAGTTCCCAGTACTCCCTGGATTTACCAACGAATCAGGGACCTCTGAAGCACGAGGTTGACACAGGGAACCGCGCGGAGGCGCGGGGGGGGGAGGAGTGGTACTGCTGTGTGTAGACCATGGTAAATCATGACTTGTTCAGCAAGGACGCTCCCAATCGCGCGCACACAGAGCAAAGACCCAAGAGTTAAAAACTCAAGGCAGACCCACCGCCAGTGATCCTACATGGTGCGGAAGTCCGCTTCTCCCGCACACATACACACACATATATAGTGTAAAAACTAATATCTCCCTTTTTGTATTTAAATTGTATGGAAATAATAATGCCAAACTACAGGCAACCCAAAGAGAGGCCCTCCTCTAGGGTAAAATCCGACCACTTGACATACCAGTGACATTCCAGAGGTCGAGAATTTAATCCCTAGTAGTTAGAACCCTGGGAATAAATAAGGATCCTGTGAACTTTTTAAGACAGTCGGGATTTTAGGCGCTGGACAAGATGCGTGATGTGATTGAGTTGAACAAAGATCTCCATACTTGTTCAATATCAGTTTAATCTCTTTTTTGACTGTAGCCTCGGTTGCCAAATAAGCACGCGGGATCAGTAAGGATCTTTGTTAGATTTCTCTTTTACATCTTCATTCATTAGGAAGAACAAGTAAGCGAGTAACATACAGGGAGCATCATCCAACAACCACTGTTGTTAAAATGGTGATGTTTTTATAACTTTGTTGTTATACTTTTATAACAATTTCTAAATCTTTACATGTCCAAATATTAGGGCGCCAGTGGCTGCATGAAAAGCAGACCACAAATTTATTCATCTATGGCACATGTAGAGCTGTACCTGCTAGCAATAAATGTTAGGGGAAATTAACCAATCCTTTCTGGCTAAACATTTTCCTTTTAGACCAATAAAATAATCTTTCAATGAACTCGGTTGCCAAATAAGCACGCCAAATAGATACCATTTTTACCCAACTAAAGTCCATACATAATGATATTGATTTTACCATAGAAACAGAAAACAATAAGACCTTACCATTTCTAGATGTACTTATACTAAAAACACAAAACCAATATACAACAGAAATATACCATAAGCCAAACTCCACTCCAGATTATATACACTTTTCCTCTTATTGCCCCCTCAGTCACAAGATCAACACTGTAAAAACCCTCTCAAAAGGAATATATACACATTGTTCCACCCAACTCTCAAAAGATACAGAAACCCAATTTTTGATCAATAAACTCACTTCTAGTGGATATCCGAAACTTTATATTAAGACATTTCCATAATCCCTCTCTTATAAGAAATAATCATGTTTATAAATCAATATGTATATTCCCCTATTCCCATAGTAGTACCAATATAGCCAGAATTTTAAGCAAACACGGTATAAGAACATACTATGAAAGCAACCCAAGTATAGCAACCATAATAAGAAACCCTATTACAAGAAACAGTATTCCTATAACAAAACTATACAATAGCAAAGCAGTATATTCCATACCATGCAACCAATGTAATAATGTATATGTAGGTGAAACAGGCAGACATATAAAAGATAGAATAGACGAACATAGAAGAAATATTAAAAACAAAGACCCCAAATCTCTAATAGTACAACATATTAGAAACACAGATCACGATTTCAACCTAGCAAACCCTAATATTCATTATACAAAAATAAATAGTAAATACAAAAGATTAACACTGGAAGCACTGATTTCATCAAAATATAATAGTATTAATAAACACATAGATATCCCGGAGACATATGATAGGCTGGTCCAAATACTAAAATAGAATTATCCGTTTTCTCTTCATTACACCACTTAACAATTTTGCATATAATAATATAAACCAATTAAAAAAATTTACATAGCAATAATTTTTCTTAATTAATAAAATATAAAACTACATAAATAATCCTAGATATGCAAAAAATAGCTTATATATATATATATATGTAGTATATTTTGAGCTAGTTAGATCACAACCTTCTTATAATAATTATAATAACCCCATATCTATATAAAATATGTATCAAACTTGTAATAATAGAAGTGACAATAAAATAAAGATGTAGAGGTAGACGACGCGACAAAAGTCCAGACGACAAAGGCCAGACATGATAAACAACCCAGACTAACAGGTGTTTATGCTAATGAGTTCATTCCCCCGTCAGCAGGTGGCCGAACACGTGGCCAGACATAATTAATAACCCAGCGCTTGACAGGTGGCGTGATTAGGACAGCCAATCAGAACTCGTCAACAAGAGCCAGAGTCGAGTATATAAGCCCCCCAAGATTGGGACAAAGGAAGTAGTTGTTTCAGTTGTTTCAGAGCGACGCTGTCATACGGTCAATCAGACTTCTCACCCCTATCCGCGATGTAGACTTAGGGCATCCGTGACGCCCGTGGTCCGACTGTCTTCGTTCGTGGTCTACCTCTACCTTCTTGGAGTTACCATCTAGACCTGCCTCTGTCTCTTGCTGTCCCAGTGCGGGAATCCCATCACGCACCCACTACCACGACTGCCCAGTACATTCCACATCGGGATTACTACAGAATCCGGTAAAGTCGACAGGATAACTGAGGACAGCCGCAAGCAGGGGATGACGGAGGTCGAAGACGAACACGTCGCGGATGCCCTCACCAACATGCAGCCCCACTACGAAGACCTAGTAGGCCACCTGGCAGACGCCATGCGGGGACAAGCCATGCCTCGTGCGGAGGAAGCCATTATCTCCTCTTTCGACTGATCACACGCAACAAGCAGCCTTCTTCCATACAGCCATCTCCAGAGATCAACTCCAGCCAGCATCAATCATTTCAAGGTACTTTATACTTTGTTTCTGCCATTTCCCCCATAAATTTTATTCTTATATTTTCACCTTAAGCATTTTAAAATCAATTATAACCTTTTTATATAATTTTTATTCAATTTTAAAAACTTTCACACTCTCATTTATCATTTTTACTTTATTTTTATCAAATTATAAACTTTAATTCATCATTTTCAACTTTATTATTAAAAATATTCAATCACGCATTTTTGCCAATTTATTAATCTTACATACCTTTCTTAAATTCACTTAAAATGGCATTATCCAAATATGCAACTTTCAATTTTACATAAAAAATCATATTATATTTTAATTACTCAAATCATATTTTCTAAACTTATTTGTGTGTGTTTTTTTTAATACCATATTTATGGCCGTAATATTAATAATTAAATTTATTACACTCTATATTCTGCTTGACATATTACTATTCCAATTGATATTTCTCAATATTTTAAAAGTTTTAAAAACTGGTCCTAGATTTGTATTTTTATAAATATCAATTTTAAATTATCTCATCTCAAAATGTGCGTCCCATTTTTCCCACAATTACAAATACAACTATAAATGTAATAGGCGAAAACTAAATATCATACCATAAAATTTCCATATCCCATTGCATTTCATTCCTGCCTGTGTTAAATTGTCAATTACGAAACTCTACCGAATTTTGTACCCATGCCATAACCTTTTCTCAGAAAAATTTCGTAAATTCATTATTTATTCATTTTTCTAAACCTAATCATCGCTATTAATCTCCAATCTAACTATTTGTCTGAACATCTTGACGCAAAACTTACTGGGAAACTAAGGTTATTTCACCTAGAGAATCCCAGAACCTCATGGAAGAAGTTAATCAAGATAGTTACTAATAAATATAAAGACACGCCCCATACTATAACATCCCAAAATTGAAAATTCCCCGAGTTATGTAATGATATAAATCCCAGTATAATAGAAAGTAGAGAAATATCAGTACAACGTACAAATGACAGGCACGACAAAGAGAAAAGGACAATTAAATCCCGAAAATGGCGTCCATCGCCACGACAATATTCCAATCTTCATCCCAACGACAACCAACTCAAGGACGCACTGAGCTCCCCCCTAGTTTATTTTCTACTTCTAAAGGGGTGGAATGACCGTTGTACCCACCATTAGCAGCCTGTCAATCATTCAATTATAGGCCTTCCATGCTTCTCTCGTCTCTTGATCATTTTCTATTGGCCTTCTATGCCTTCGTTCTAACCACCCCTCGTCCATCGCAGAGTTCCTGTTTGCCGACTTTTTTTATTTACACCCAGGTCGTCGTCCCAGCATTCTTTATTTCATTCTTTTTTCCTCAAACCCGGGTTCAATCAATCACCGACAGCAGTACAACTCTTGAGACACCATCTCTTTTTAACCTCTCTTAGAAAAAATTTCTTTCCCATATTCCCCCATTACCTACCTATCCTTCGATCTTCACGCCTTTTGCCTATCTGATCTAATGCTACTTACAGAACATCTTGAGATTGCTGAACCTTGAAAACAATACTTCGCTTCTAAGCTCGTATTGCAGGGCAGGACTCCTGAGATGTCCTTTGCAGAAACCAATTCAGACCTTCTTCATTTATTCCTCACTGCGTCACTACCTATCGCAAACCTTGTGCTTAAGTCAAATTTCTTTTATATTTTATTTTACTTTTATTATCTCTACTTCTCCTCCTTCCTGTATTACATCCCTGAAACTATGTTGTAAATATCCAAGGCACCTTAAGTAACAAAAAACTGTAAATAGTATACCAACTTTCCTAAATATTTACTTTCGCTATTGTGTGTGTTTACTTTAAATTTATCCTTCCTATGTACGCCTCTTATATATATATTTTTTGTAGTTTTATAATATTATATCAATGTGTCACCACTACTCCCCTTTATCTTTATTTTTATTCTAGTAACTAATTTGTGCCCCAAATTATTTCCCAATTAATAGGTTTGCTAACTTTTCTCTCATTTATTGTAAATAGACTTACAGTTTACCTAGTTTTGTGGTGTTGGACTTTGTTTTTTTTTTAACTTACCAATGTAGATAAAACATTTCACTATTAATCGATAATATCATTTTGTTTATTAATCAACATTAATGCCTTAAACTACCAATCAACCCTTTATATATTATTACCTTTAATATTTTTATTTTATCTTTTTCTCGTCATGTTCAGACTTAGCAATTTACAACTTCAACTATCTTAGGCACCTTTTAAAAAACCTACACCTAACAATATTTATAATATTTCTTGAACAGATAAAACATTTATCATTTTATTTTTCTTTGTAGATTTCAAAATGTTATTTTTGACGCTTCCCTTACAACCACTAACTCTATCCCATGAACCTTTCCTCCCAACTTTTTACAGCCATCAAGAGAGTATTGTTCGTCAACCATTTTCTTTTTTTTTTGTTGATTAACTAACTAGAAGACCCTTCCTCGCTGTACATTTCCCCACAGTGAGCTCAGGAGACCCAGTTACAAATTTTATTTTTTTTCTCTCATCGTCCGGCTCATCATTTTTTTTCATTTTTCATCTTTCAACTTTTTTTTTTCACCACACAAGCCGGACACAATCAAAATTGACAGCAATAACTCTCTTACACCCCACCTTTCCTTTTCCGCATCCTTCAAACCTCCAACCACCTTCCAAGGGATTCCAGTTCGCCGAACATTTTTGTTTTTTTTCATTGATTAATCCGACTGGAACAATCCTTCCTCACTATACCATTCCTGATAATGAGTTCAGGATATCCAGCGCGATATTTTTATTTTTTTTCTCATCGCCCGACGCATCATATTAATTCATCATTTTTTCAAACTTTCACTTTTTTTTGTCATCATTCAACCGGGCATAATCATTATGGACAACAGGGATCCCTCTTACCTCTACCTCTCCCTTTTACCTCCACCAATCTTCCCACCTCTTTCCACTGTCTGAGCTAATGATGCAGACGGAATATCTTAGGCCTTCTGTTAATGAAAACAATGCCTCACTTAAACAAGTTCGCATTGCATTGCAGGATGCTTGGGATACTACTTTTGCAGAAACATGCTCAGATACCCCCTTTCCCTTTTTCAACCTTAGCGTCACATTATACGTTCAGTTAATAAACTAACTTAATTTTTTTTCCTCTCATCTTTTATGCAATAAGATATTATTTTCCTTGTACGATTCATTTTAACACATTTAACATTTTGTATTATATACTTTCCCTTAATCTTTCATCATTCATTTTGTGCGTTTTTATTTTTATAACCTTAAATTTTATTTCATTGATACACCACCATTACAACCTCTTTCTCTTTTTAACTTATAGCTTAATAATAATTTTAACTAATTTGTATACAAATTATTTCTTTTATTTTTTATAATAGGTTTGTTAGGTTATCATTCATTACATGTCATTCCCCCAACCAAACCTTCATCACCGGGGACACATTCTGTAGTATATTTTGAGCTAGTTAGATCACAACATTCTTATAATAATTATAATAACCCCATATCTATATAAAATATGTATCAAACTTGTAATAATAGAAGTGACAATAAAATAAAGATGTAGAGGTAGACGACGCGACAAAAGTCCAGACGACAAAGGCCAGATATGATAAACAACCCAGACTAACAGGTGTTTATGCTAATGAGTTCATTCCCCCGTCAGCAGGTGGCCGAACACGTGGCCAGACATAATTAATAACCCAGCGCTTGACAGGTGGCGTGATTACGGACAGCCAATCAGAACTCGTCAACAAGAGCCAGAGTCGAGTATATAAGCCCCCCAAGATTGGGACAAAGGAAGTAGTTGTTTCAGTTGTTTTCAGAGCGACGCTGTCATACGGTCAGTCAGACTTCTCACCCCTATCCGCGATGACTTAGGGCATCCGTGACGCCCGTGGTCGACTGTCCTTCGTTCGTGGTCTACCTCTACCTTCTTGGAGTTACCATCTAGACCTGCCTCTGTCTCTTGCTGTCCCAGTGCGGGAATCCCATCACGCACCCACTACCACGACTGCCCAGTACATTCCACATCGGGATTACTACACGGTATAGCAACCATAATAAGAAACCCTATTACAAGAAACAGTATTCCTATAACAAAACTATACAATAGCAAAGCAGTATATTCCATACCATGCAACCAATGTAATAATGTATATGTAGGTGAAACAGGCAGACATATAAAAGATAGAATAGACGAACATAGAAGAAATATTAAAAACAAAGACCCCAAATCTCTAATAGTACAACATATTAGAAACACAGATCACGATTTCAACCTAGCAAACCCTAATATTCATTATACAAAAATAAATAGTAAATACAAAAGATTAACACTGGAAGCACTGATTTCATCAAAATATAATAGTATTAATAAACACATAGATATCCCGGAGACATATGATAGGCTGGTCCAAATACTAAAATAGAATTATCCGTTTTCTCTTCATTACACCACTTAACAATTTTGCATATAATAATATAAACCAATTAAAAAAATTTACATAGCAATAATTTTTCTTAATTAATAAAATATAAAACTACATAAATAATCCTAGATATGCAAAAAATAGCTTATATATATATATATATATATATATATATGTATATATAAATATAGGGCATATACTGGATATAAATTATTGGTCAACTAGTATTTCTAGGGGCAACACACCTCTCTTTATCAAGGCTTTTCTTTGATTTAAACTAAATCACGTGGGTATGCGATCCACTCACGCTATACAAGACCAAAGCGAGAAACCGTTTAAAGAAAATATTTATAACTGTAAATACATGACTACTTAAAATTATATCCATTATTCCTGTAGAAGGGCAGCTTACGCCCGAAAGCTCGAATTTATTTTTCAAATAAAGAAACTTAACCTTTTTGAATCTTTTTGTTATTATAGAAATATAGATAAAAACAAAAAATACTTAAATGGGATCACCAATATATAAGATTTTTTAAAAAAGGATTAGACAACTATATAAGGTTAAAATAGGGAGGAGTTTAATATATATATAAATATAAACTTAAAAAAAGGGCCTATCATGCCAAAATCCCATATAATCCTCACTTACCTTGACATCCAGCCACCCAAGTCCAGGATTCGAAAAGGGGCGGCCAAGGCCGCAGCCAGCAGCTTGAGATTTCTGCAACTCCCAGTCCTCAGCTTCCCAGGGAAAGAAAAAATAACTGTCCTAAATATCCCGCTTCCTTGCCCCCAGTGTTGCTGGACTCACCCTCCCCCCAGTCTATCATCACCCTTCTTTCTGTAAAAAAAAAAGTATCTTTAAAAAAATAAAAATAAATTAAATATAAAAATTATTAAATAAAAATTCACAAAAATAAAGATTAGAAAATATTGAATTAAAAATATAATTAATATTGTAAGATCTGGGCATTTTGGGGTCAGCTTGGGAAAGGTTCAGGGCTCGTGGTGAGGGTGGTGTTCTGCCTGAAGATGGTGATTTTAAAAACCACCATGGGCTTGTGGCTTGCCCATGTTGGGTCAGGTTTTCAACCAAACAGACCCAACAAAGATGTAAACATTTACATCATATAAATATATACGCAGTGTCTCGCCGAAGTGTTTGTTGCCTAGGTGGAGAACTCCCAACGATGGCTGACGATGCTCTAAAGACCCAAAGCCCGCTGCGGAAGGGCCGAGACGAAGGATGTACAAAGAGCACATGTACAAATAAAACTAGACACTTGAGGACACCAGACTTCCATGCCGAAAGCTGATGCCTGGTGGGGAGGAAGGCACGGGTGACATCCAGAGACAGCCGTGCTGGGAGCTGCTGTACCATATGTACATATATCCCCCTCATTTTAGTTAGAGGTGACCAAAGGAAAACAATTTTTGTCATATAAACATTAAATCAATAACCTTTTTTTTTAATACACGGGATATATATATTATTTAATTTACTAAAGGAATTAATTTGTTTTTCAATATACAATTTTTTTTTTCTCGCGCGGCAACACGGTAAATTGGAGGCGTGGTCATGATCACGTGCGTGTTTGCTTTCAACGAATGAAAATGCCAGCCAATAGAAACTTTGGCGTGAGCAGCGAATGAAAATGAAGAGAGGCAAGGATAAAAGGAGGTTTTCTTGGCTAAATCGAGGAGATACACAGAGTCGCTCAGTGACAGGAGAGATTCAGCCAGTCGGGCCTGAGACGTAGAGGAGACCAGACCTTGCCGCCGCTTTCGAGAGAAGGTAAGCCCCGCCATTATGGCTTAGCCCCCCCTCTTTTATTTTTCGAGCAGAAACTAATTTATTTAGATTTCGAATGGGCCCTAAAGGGCTTTAAGTAACTTAAAAGGAATGTTAGGGTTCTTATATTTTGTCCCGCTAGAATAGATGGAGATCTAGGCTTTCCCCTTTATAAAGAAGAATTTGTAACCTTAAGTCACCTCTACCTAGATCATTATGTAAATAGCATGTCTCGCCAGTATGAAATGTCCCCAAAATTTTGCCTAATCCGAATAAATATCTAGTATACAACTTATATGGAGAGTTTTGTTTCCCCTCATACATTTTTCATTCCTTTGTTTTATGGTACTACCCCCCCACATCTTATTATAACAAATTGTACTGTAATATAGAGCTTCCGGCTCTAATGGAATGGAGTTGTGTATTGTACCTTATTGTGATACTTTAACACAGGAACAGCGGTAAATACGATTCTACCCGCTTTGAGGGTATCTCTTTGTCAGGTTTCAGTAACATGTATTTTTATATGAGGAATTTACCCTTCTTTCACTGTTTAAAATGAAATATTGTATGGTTCTTACCTATTTGGAGGGAATACTATTAATAAAATTAAGCCTTCCAATAAATTGATGACCACATGTACTGTCGAAAGTGCCTGTCATGTCCTCAGTGATTAAATAGGCCAGTTCTCCTGCCTGTGTTTCAGTGTGTTTTTCCATCATACTTACCATTGTATTATTCGTTGATTTAATCTTAGTAAAGACCCATCTTGCCTTATCACTCATTGGTTTTGATCCCCTCATGATGTTATTGAAACCCTTTTTGTTTTAAAAATATTACAACTGTCATTGTCAATAGTATTAAGTCTATAGTTTGCTTGTCTTTATAGCTTATTTGTTAGATTTTGGTATAATCTTTACAAGTAGGGTCCCTTCCATATATGTCCAGATAGTAATCTAATTGAATGTATTTTGTTGGATCTTTGTTATAAAAATCGGGATTAAAAGGATACCTGCATGTTTAATCAGATTTTTCTACCAATAAAATCTGAACCTGGTACTTCATGATATCTAATTTGAAATATTGATTTCAACTTATTATACTTCAATAGAAATGTTAATTTGGTCTTATATTCAGGTTTATAGTTTCTAATAATAACATGTTCATCTTTATCTGAGATCCCCTAAAGTCGTTGGATGATCTCAGAGAACGTGACACAAAATGGGCGTGTCACGGACCCGAGTCCGTTGGGCTGTAGAGGCGGCCAATGGATGGCGATCCATTCCAGCGTCTATTTTTTTTGTGGGAGAGCCGACCACTATTAAGTCTATAGTTTGCTTGTCTTTATAGCTTATTTGTTAGATTTTGGTATAATCTTTACAAGTAGGGTCCCTTCCATATATGTCCAGATAGTAATCTAATTGAATGTCTTTTGTTGGATCTTTGTTATAAAAATCGGGATTAAAAGGATACCTGCATGTTTAATCAGATTTTTCTACCAATAAAATCTGAACCTGGTACCTCATGCTATCTAATTTGAAATATTGATTTCAACTTATTATACTTCAATAGAAATGTTAATTTGGTCTTATATTCAGGTTTATAGTTTCTAATAATAACATGTTCATCTTTATCTAAGATCCCCTAAAGTCGTTGGATGATCTCAGAGAACGTGACACAAAATGGGCGTGTCACGGACCCGAGTCCGTTGGTCTGTAGAGGCGGCCAATAGATGGCGATCAATTCCAGCGTCTGTTTTGATGGCAGAGCCGACCATTATTTCATAGATCATTTAATTTAGTGTAGAAACGGGAATAATTCAATATTTCCCTCCTTTCTTCCTAAGTACACGTGAGCCTTAATTTAATGGGGAATGTCTCTACACATCTGTCCTAAACTTTCCACACTATATCCTTTGTGTATGAATCTATTTACAATTGATCTGTAGAAATTATAGAGATCTATTGCTATAATTTCCCTCTATGAAATAGTTCCCAGCGTCTTCAGTGGGTTGCTAAATCGCCAGAAGGTGTCTTTTATAGATTGTCCAATTTAATAATGATTTCATAGATTGTCTGATGATGAGGGAGAATAGTAAGGAATAAGTCGTACCAGATTTCGCGAATAAAGTCGAGGGAGGACTTTATCCCAGAAGTCTCATAAAGGGATAGCTGAGCCCTCTTTGGGGGGCCCGCCATTATCTCTTTCGTGGAAGAAGAAGGAGGGGAAGGGGGGGGGGATGGACGTTGGACCCCCACATTCCAGAGACCTTGTTAGCCCAAGACACCCGACGCCCTATATATATTCCAGGGAGGACCTGTCAACGGGCCTCCCTGATGCTGGGCCTCTTTTGGGGAATTCCACCCACGCCTGGCATGGATGAAAGTTTTTACTTGGAGCTGCAATTCTCAAATCCTTCTGCACCTTGTATATTATCCGATATTCCATCTCCTCAAGTATAACCTTAGCTGTATAAGTCCTATATTTGCCTATTCCTATGTCACACTTGTATATCTTAATAAGGAAATTTTACTAGGTCACTCCTTACATGCTCCATTCCCATTGGTCTAAAATCGGGAACGCGACAATGGCGCCCAACGTGGGGCCCGAATTTAGTATATATTTCATCTCATATACTTTAGAAATATATACCTAGTGAAAAGCCATACTATTTTCTGGGTATAATTATTTAATTAATAAAATTGGTGAAGTAGTGTCCACACCCTGAGTTAAGAGTCTATATCTAAAGTGACTTACAAAATTTCCAGCGGTCTTACTTAAGGAATGTCATGTTGTTGCCTTGTGATTTCCGTTAAGTTTAAGAGCTATTCATAGCGCCCTTTCAGTTTTCTAACCACACCTACTGTTATGATTTTAAATCGTGAATTTTAATTTATGCTTTCCGTTTCACTGACATTTTTATCGGGCAATGAAAGTTAAGTTGAGGCGATGTCTACCGCATCACTCGCCGCTGTCATTTACGATTCACATTGTTTGTGACAAAGCCTTAATAATATCATTGATTTCTGATATCAAAGTAAAACATTTATGGGGATGAGTATCTTTTATTCCGGTCTTCTCAAGCTTTCGGGCTTGTCCGCCCTTCTACAGGAGAAACATATACAATATATCAAGAAAATATAACGCCGCCTGATGCTAAAACTATTATGATTCTATGTACATATATATATATATACATACATTAGGATGTTTTTGCATATTATTTGTTTACTTAAGATATGTTTTTTTTTATTTGGTTAAGGTATTTACATATTCTACTATTGTTTGCTATATTCTATGAATTATCTTATAGGTTAGGAATTCTATTATTTAAGTTAGTTTTATAATGGTTATAGGCTATTACATATAAGTTACTTATATTATTGTTGATATTATTAGCTGGTACTAGGATATATTGTGTTATATGTTTCGGGCAAATCTATTTTCTATTAATGCTATTGTGTTTTCTGAATAATAAAGAATCAATTATAAGCCTTTGATATTTGCTGTTTATGTTATTGTAATGTATTCTAGGTTCTCCTAATGCGAAAGTGTGGCCTGTTTCTTTGCAGTGTTGTAAAATTAGAGATCTATTGTCTTGATTTATAATGTTGCGTCTATGTTCATATATTCTATTGCTGACTCTCCTTCCTGTCTCCCCCGCGTATTTGGCTTGGCAGTTGTTGCATTCTATGGATTATATTGCCTTTTATTTTTCTGTTTTGGTTAGTGGGTTTTATGATATTAGGATTATTTTAGATAGTGGATTTTTAATGGTGGAGCCTATGTTAGGGGAATTACAGTAATATGTTTGGATGCCGAAGTTTCTTAAGTAGTTGGCTATTGTTATAGATGTTTGTGAGTATGGAATGTAACATATCGCCTTATAGATATTTGTGGTTTTGTTTATTGGGTTATTGATTGTTATACTTTTGTGGAAATGTTGTAATATAAAGGTGGTTTGGTATCCTGCTTGCTGGACATTATTTATAATGTTCTGTGTCTCAATCATTTTGAATTCTGTTGCGAGCACCATTGATTACAATTTTTTTATTTTATTTTATTTTCTTAAATTATTTTATACAGTATGAGAAATGAGGTGGGATTGCCATGGTTCAAATCTAGAACGGTGATCAGTGTTTTACAGTAGTCTACTGAAATGACTTAGAATTTTTTTTTCTCATCATAGCTCTGATATAATTTTTCTCACAGCAGAGGTGAGTTCTGATAATTATTGCCGGCTACAAATTTCTTAACTTTATTTTAATAGCGCTTTCTATCAAGTTATGCTAGCCTGTGCATCCAGATTAGGGCTAGCATGCTAAGAGATAGTTAATCGATTTCTCTCCAGCGCATAGTGGATTGGGAGAGTGACAAATACATGAGCCTTAAGGTGAAAATAGAATTAAAGATCCAGTTGGCGTACCCGTGAAGAGAGAAGTTTGATCACCATAGAAAGGACGCAATTTTATTTATTTTTTCTTCGTAAACCTTTTTTTTTTTTAATTTGAAATCAATAATGGATAGAAATCTGGTTTTAACATTCCAATGGCAGAATCTCAAGGAATAGATATGGTAATCAATATGCGCGAGTACTTTTAATCACTGTGGAACTATGTATTAACCTATGACAACTACCTGGGATAATCTTTAACTATTCAAAGGAAAGGAGATGACTGGAGCTTGTGTCTGCAAGACAGCTGAGATATCCCGAGGCACGCGTGGACAGCTTTAAGTTGATGACAAGGCAGCAAAAGCCACCTGTGTTAGAGACAGGATCTATCTAATAATGGGGGTATAGGAGACAGGAGAGTTTATCGAGGCTCGATTTGACACTTGTGTATAATGAGGAAGTTAGCGTAATGCGAGTCTCCAGTGCGGGGTAATATCACCTAAAGGCTATGAATAAGGATTGATAAAGTCGGGACACTCGAGCAAAGATATTACATTCGTGGTAAGGACGAAATATTCAGGAAATGAGTTTCTTTCAACACTTTATTAGGACATCAAGCTTTCGGGCACAGCGTGGCCCTTCTACAGGATCAAATGTATAAGAAAAATGATACACTATATACACGAAGAATAAATCTGCATGTGTATTATTAGAAATTAGTTGTAAAATTTTTAAAATAATCGGTAATACTTAGAATTTTTTTTGTTTAAAAAGAATATCGAGACATAAGCAAATTAATAAAATTTGTTAAGAAGAATAATATACGAATATTACAAGGTATTAAGATAAAAGCGTAATAAGACTAAAAGGACGTTCCTACGGTTCGACGGAAACTGTGATAAAATTATGAGTATTTATAAGGTAAAACAGTTTGAAAAGGATATTAAAATAAATGAACAAAACAGGGAATTCATGGGGTACATCGATGGCTATTTATGTAATAAGCTTATATACGGCTCAGGTACATCAACATGTCTGTTTATACTATTATATCTCAGAGATAGCAAGGCCTCGACAACCAATCTTTTGTGTTTATGTGGTATGTTAGAATAATGTGATCTTGGATCAGTTGTGTTGAAACTATGTCCTGTCTGTGATATGTGCTGGACAATAAGTGATTTCGGATCGTTATGTCTGATGTTTCTGTCGTGTTCCTGTATTCTGTCTTTAATGTAACGGCCAGTTTCACCTACATAAACACTGTCGCAATCGTTGCATTTTATGGAATAAACAGCATTGTTTCTTTGAAGAGTGTTCCGAGGTGTGTTGTCTTTATTAATAGGGTTCCTTAAGATAGTGCCTATACTAGGGGTGTTGGAAAAGTAAGTGCGGATGCCGAAGTTCTTTAGTTCTCTAGCTATTTTTATGCTTTGCAAGGAATATGGTATTGTGCAGATGGATTTATAGTTGTCATATATCTTGGTGCGGGATGGGTTATGGAAATGCCTTAAAATAAAGTTTTTAGGATAACCAGAGGACATTAAATTTGAAATTATGTTATTTGTTTCCCTTTGCTTTGACTCCTCAGTGTTACAGTGGGTATATATTCTCTTGGACAAGGTTCTTACCGTATTGATTTTATGGCTTAATGGGCAGAAAGATGAGAAGTTTATATACATTGGGTGATAGGTGGGTTTATAATAGACTTCAGTATTATATCCATTGCGTGTTTTTGTTATGCGTATGTCCAAAAATGCCAAAGAGTCACATGTTTCAGTCTCGGAAGTAAAGTCTATGTCTTGATAGAAATTATTCAATGTGTTGAGTATATCATTAAAGGCGTTAATTTTGATCATAGCAAAGACGTCATCTATGTATCTAGACCAGATTAAAATGTCGTCTGGGAAGATATTAACTATACGTTTATCTATCTTGCGCATCACTATTTCTGAAAGGGGAGAGGATAATGGGCTACCCATAGGGGTGCCTTTGGTCTGTTTGAAGTAAGCTTGGTTGAATTTGAAAATACTATGGCAAAGACTGATTTTGATAAGTGCAATGAGTTTGGAAATGGTGTCTGTGGGGCAACCTTGTTCAATTAGAAATTCTGTGGTGCAATCTAAAATAAGCTGGTGGGGGAGACTGGGATATAAATTAACAACATCGAATGAGACCATGATGGTGCCAGGTGTAACTGTTGTTTGTTGTAACTTACCTATGAAGACAGGAATGGAGGAAATGGTCGTCGGGGAGTCACTATCTCTGAGCATCGGGGCCAGTATTTTGGCTAGATAAGTTGCTAACGGGGCTGCAGGGGAGAGGTGGTACGCGATGATGGGTCTTAGTGGGATACCTTCTTTGTGTAATTTAGGTAGGCCGTAAATATAAGCTTTTGACATTATATTGGACAAAAAGTTTTTGCATTCTTCGGAACTGATGATTTTCTTCCTCAGCAGATTGTTGATTTCTTTTTTAAAAGAACAAGTTGCGGTATTCTGATCATCTATGGATATGGGGGTAAACGTGAGCGGGTCAACAAGGATTGTGTCCATTTTGGAAATGTATTCGGATGTGTTCATGATGACTGTAAGCGAACCTTTATCAGATCTAGTGATTGAGATGAAAAGATATTACATTGAATGTAATTCGGAACCTGTAGGCGTGAGGCGGTATCGTGATTGGTTAGACGGCTAGACACGCGAGGAGGGCGGCCCCCTTTGACGACGTTTTCTGCCAAGTTTGATCACTGGATGCCGATAGACCGCTTAAAGGGTGTGTCCCCCACATAGGAAACGTCATTGAAGATGTGCCAGCATGAAGAGAAGAAAGGTCTAGGACGAGATGACGTTTCCTAAAAAAAAAAAAAAAAATGACACTCAAGGTGATACGCCTGGACAATAGATGAGGCAATGAAGTCCATCTAGAATATGGCGCTAAATTCCAGAACAAAAATGTGGATAGATCGAGCTAAGGTGACGACTCCATATTAGATATACCTCTGTAAATTCTTAAATGTCCACATATATTTCCACAGTGAGTTATACAAGTTGCACACATATCTCATGAGCCGGGAATGTAATTACCAGACTGACAGTAATAAGGAATAATATAAATTTTCTAACCCAGGAACAAGCAAAACCCCTGATATGCAACACAATCCTACAAAATAACTTCCCTACCAAATTCACAGTGTATCATCATAACTCAACAGAAAACCCAGTCACCTTTAGAATCTTAAAGGAGCGAAATAACTTTGTCATTTCCCAGCCCAATATGCACCATGTTACTCCAAAGACAGTGGTCATATAACCACATTTGATTTCGTTTCAGCATGTTGTAAGAAGAATCGAACTCATGGAAATGCAGCCTTAATTACTATGCCTCATACTGTATAAATGAAAGAGGAAAATTTCTAATAACAGCCGCTAAGTGGCAATGGACACATGCACGTGTTAAGGGATTAGATAAATAGGTGGGGGAAATTTCTAGATATTCAACAATTGTATATTCATAGTTTGTAATTTGTTAACAATGTGACAGAGATCATCCAGGACTTCGACGTGACATTTGTGTATGTCCCGGGGGGAGAGAACACGATGGCCGACTTCCTCGATAGGCCCCCGTGTAGGGGTGTTTCTGACTCATCACAAGATAAGAGAGTTGTGTAAAACGAAAATTGAAATTATACCGCGAATGTTTCTTTTATAAAAATCGAAATTTATTTTCAAAGAGAAATAGCGACATTTCTAACTTTGAGGATGAGGTATGGAAAGGTGAAACATGAAGAGTAATGGCGAACGGAAAAATAAAAAGTGTCCAGGGGCGGGAATCGAACCCACACCCTTCTGCTTACCGGGCAGGTGCCTTGTCCACTTGGCTACCCTGGACGTATTTTTCCGTTCGTAACTAATACTTAAAGTAACATTTAAAATACAATATAACGCGGCTGATGATTGTAAAACGAAAATTGAAATTATACCGCGAATGTTTCTTTTATAAAAATCGAAATTTATTTTCAAAGAGAAATAGCGACATTTCTAACTTTGAGGATGAGGTATGGAAAGGTGAAACATGAAGAGTAATGGCGAACGGAAAAATAAAAAGTGTCCAGGGGCGGGAATCGAACCCACACCCTTCTGCTTACCGGGCAGGTGCCTTGTCCACTCGGCTACCCTGGACGTATTTTTCCGTTCGTAACTAATTTTCACTAAACTTTTCACCTTTCCATACCTCATCCTCAAAGTTAGAAATGTCGCTATTTCTCTTTGAAAATAAATTTCGATTTTTATAAAAGAAACATTCGCGGTATAATTTCAATTTTCGTTTTACAATCATCAGCCGCGTTATATTGTATTTTAAATAAGAGAGTTGTAGCCGAGGCAATTAAAAATAAAGATGGTGGGCCCCCCTCCCCTTTATAGATAGCGATCGGACGGTGGGAAGATGATAGAAGAAAGTACATTCAATGTTTAAAGCGTAGCCGTCGACCGCAATATCGCCTCGATAGAACTATTTTTTTTTTTTTGGCTTTTCACCACATAGTGCTAATAGATAATTTGTTTTAGACTAGATACCAATATCTGTAAATAGTATATATTATGCACTGAGGGTTTGTGTAAGCTGATTTACCTAAATTTGAGCAGCTGTATACACTAATTTATTCACCTAGGTTTATCTATTAGTTTTAATATTAGGTTATATATTAAATAACAAATATGTATTCTTTTTTTTTTTAGAAGCAATTGTTTATTGGCTGAAATTTTGGTTTTAATGTTGGTATATGATATTTAAGAGTTACCCAGTTTTTTTTTATTAACAACGCTTTGTTCTTAGTGATAGGCTGTGATTTAAAGAGTTCCAGCTTTCTTTTATTTTTTTCTAGCTACGAGTTTGTTTTAGCGTTGTAATGAATCTTAAAATTTCAATTTTATTTTTATGTTAACAATTTTGTCCTATCGTCATAGTGAACTTTAAATAGTTTACAGTTCTTCTTTTTATTTTTAAACCATAACGTGTGTTCTAGTATTAAGTGACCGTTGAAAGGAGCTTTAACACCCTGTTTCAGTGTTTGTGTGTTATTTGTCTCAACCTTGTTTTTGTGCAGTGATTAATGAAATATCAAAGAATAGGTATATAGCGATGGCGATATTTGGATTCCACAAGACTATATCCCGGAAAAAGGCCTCACAGTGTTCACCCTATCCCTTGTGAACTGGCGAATCCTGTATAGGGCGAGTGGCCCTAAATAAAGGCTTTTTGTTGTTGTTGTTGTTGTTGTGCAGTATATCGTCTCACAACCTTGCTGTAGTGTTTGTTGCCATCTTTAAAGATCTTCACAATTTGTTTTAATGTTAGTGTGTCATTTGTCACAACCTCGTTTTAGTGTAGCTCATTGTTGAAGAGAGTTTTCACAACCGTGCCTTAATGTTAGTCCACAGTTAAAAGGAGTTTTCACAACCTTGTTTTAATGTTAGTGTGTCATTTGTCACAACCTTGTCACAACCTCGTTTTAGTGTAGCTCATTGTTGAAGAGAGTTTTCACAACCGTGTCTTAATGTTAGTCCACAGTTAAAAGGAGTTTTCACAACCTTGTTTTAATGTTAGTGTGTCATTTGTCACAACCTTGTCACAAACTGTTTTAATGTTAGTATATCATCTTTAAAGGGTTTCACAACCCGTTTTAATGTTAGTATATCATCTTTAAGGAGTCTTCACAACCTGTTTTAGTGTGTGTGTGTCGTCTTTAAAAAGTTGTCACAATCTGTTTTAGTGTTTATGTGCCATTGTAGAGAGTTTCACAACCGTGTTTTAATGTTAGTCCATCTTTAAAGAATTTTCACAACCTGTTTTAATGCTAGTTCATCTTTAAAGAGTCTTCACAACCTTGTTAGGATGGGAGTTAAGGAGTTTTTAGTTTCTTCTTATTTTGTGCTACAATTTCGCCCTGCTGTAGGACCAGAGGAACCACGAGAGACAGCAACCTTAGGAAACCCGCCTGAGGTAGTAAATAGGGCAATTGGTGGCAATATTGACGGCCCTGAAATGCGCCGTTCAACCAGGGTCAAGAGGCCCAATGAGTGCAAATCATGTCCAGGTTGCCAATGATTAAACCTATAGAATGTGTACTAGAGTTAGTTAAATTTTGATCATAGTATGAAGTATTAGAGTGTGAGTTAAAGGCCCTAGATTGTGTTCTTAAAGGATTTTCAGGTTTTTTTTAATTGAAGAGGCTATTCTGTGTTGATAGCAAATTGTGATTTAAGTCGTGAGTTCAACAGTTTATTTTGTTTTAATTTTTTTTTATTGAGGGTTCTGAACGGGGGTTCAACTTAAAAAATAATTAAGGGACTTAGACGCACTAGATAATTGCTGTGCTTGTAACCAATTCTCTATGGACTGACTTTGAACTTGCGTTGGGTAAAACTTGACTCCCTGTAATCCCTGGGTCCAGTTATACAGTCCAAAGAGAATTTCTAATGAGAGTGTGTAAGGCAATTATAGTCTAAGAATTGATATGATAGAGCAACAAGTAACCTCTGTTGTTAAACTCCAGAACGAGCTGGGTACTGAAAGCCCTATAAGTCCAAAGAAAGAGTTTAGATGAATAGCAGAGGAAAAAGGAATGCCAATGACCTATATAAGAAATAGGGTTGGAAAAACACTTGTAGACCTATCATATTTTGGCAATGAGGCAAATGCTTGAAGTTCAGTTCGCTCCATTTAAGTGCTAGTCTTGATGATTCGTTTATTTAGACACCAAGTGTCAAGATAAGAAGATTTTCAAACTGTTAGACACACAGTTAAAGAGATAGGTTAGATTTCAGAATACAATTGTTGACAATCAACATAGTTTGATTTATTTATCTGTTTAATTATAAATAATACTTATCTATGAGTAGATAATTTATATAGAGTTTGTATGAGGCATTTATTTAAGTAAATAGGGCTTTAGTTCCCACATTGTTTTAATTTAGCAACTTTATTTGATTTCTCATCTGGTCCTGAAAGACTTTATTATTGTTAGGGTTTATTTGATAGAGATAATTGAGTGTTTTGGCGTTTATAGCAATTTTTAACTCTAGTCTGTTTGCATACCGCGAATGATAGGGGGGAGGGTGTATGAAAGGATTGGTATAATGAATGTGTAAAAGGGTTAAAAAAAACTATTATTCTGTTAGACCAAAATTACTTTAGAATAGTGTTAGGGAATTTAATAGGTTCAATTTTCAATTTTGATTTCTTTATTTGTTAGGATCGAATGGCCTCACAGGGCTGTACAACTCTACTGCTAGGAAAATATTCGCTCCATTTTGTTAGGTCTCCTTTTTTTTTTAAAGGAGTATGAGCATGATTTCTCTTATTGGAGTACTCAAGTACTCTTTGTCATTTATATCAACTTGAATTTTAAGAGTCGTAGACTATGATCATGTCTTGATTCTCAGACTGGAAGGTTGTGGGAGGTTATGATCAGACCAGAAAGCCCACAAAACTTCTCCTCTTTAGAGGGAACGGAAAGGTATCAGGTGAACTTTGTGCTAGGTGGGGGATTTAGTAGCCGATGTTGTAAGCAAGGTGATTAACGACAAACCTCGGATAACCGATCTGACATCGTAGTTTACGACGCTTTAAGCGTGGCTGAAATGAGGGTGATCCAGTCGGGAGGTTGGAAAGGATCGGCACGTTGGATGCTCTTCTATATATTGCGCAGCCTGGAACGAATCCCCGATGGACGAGCTTAGAAACATGTGGTGGGTAAAGAAATCGAATTCCCTGTAACTCTTTGTCTCTAAGTCAAAGTCTAAAGGGGTTTTCTAATGAGGGTTAACAATTGAGCATGTAAGAAACAAGTTATGATTAGACGAAGCGATTCCGTCTACAGATTTTAGGTACCAATTAGCAAAGTGACAGATGGACTGTCCAGATTCTTTGCGTTTTATATCGCCCCAGGCTAGCAAAAGTTAATCACCTAATTAAAGACTATCAGTCTACCATACGTTTAGTTGGAACGAATTTAAGTCTAAACACCAATTAGTATGTAGAATTTTTTTTCACGAGAATAACTCGTTCTATGTTAAGATAAATTTTAAATTAGTAGGCCACCTAAATGAACTTCTGAGGCAGATTGCCAGAACAAGCGAATACAGCGTTCCAGATTTAAAAAGGAATAATTTTTTTTTTGGGGGAAGATCGAATATCAAATTTTTTGTTTTGACAGTAAAATGGCCTAGAGCAATGGGTTATTTTATTTTATTTTGGACGTAGAGTCAAATTTTCAGAGTGATATTAAGAACTCAAGTGGGAAGATGTATCACAGGGTATAAGTTAGACCTAGGTTGATAATCATCATAATTATTATCAGGGTTAATTTTTTTTATTAAAGTGGATTTGTTGGTCAAAAATATGAGTACACATTCTATAGACAAGCTAAACAATGTATAGTAGAGGTTAACAACAATGTTCAGCTAAGAACAAAGATAGGTGAGATTGCCACCTCAGATAAGGTAATTTGGAAATAGTCTGGTTTGGGGACGTATTGACTACCATAATTCCCTTCCTAAATATTTTCCTTGATTTAAGAGAAGCGAGGAACACGCCAGACAAACACTCCCAGTGACGAGTTGGTAATAACAAGTTTTAGGATATTACATGTAGATTGTGAAATACTAGTGAAATGACCTAGACCCTCAATGCATATCTGTTCGTTTTATTATCATTATATATTCATTATTACTATATAGCATGTATCATTCCTTTATTATATTCATGTATATTTATATATATAGAAAGCACGATTCAGATTATAAATGTGTGACATTTTGGTAGCAGCGTTGTTACCATCTTCAGATAAAATGCACTAAACAAGTTTTAATCACAGCATATATATATTTTTTTGTCTATTTACCATAATATTATTCTCATATCAGTGTTATTATAATACACTCCCATATCGATGTTATTTCCTTCCCATATATCATATTTTTTTGGAGTTTGGCATATTTATCATACAGGGGTGACATCTCCTCATTTAATGTATCATCCACCATGTTTACCCTTTTTCCCTAATTACCTGCACGAATATTCATATATAGATAAGACACAGTTTGAGCTATAGACTACAAAAAGATAAAGGTAACGAGATCGATTCCAGAACAAATAATTAATATGTGTGACATTTTAGTAACAGCATTGTTACCATCTTCGGACAAATGTACCGAATGAAGATTCTAATCACAATTTATATACTCATCTGTTTACCATAGTTTATCCTATATATATATATATATATATATATATATATATATATATATATCTAACCATTTCCTTCCTACTTATAGTAAATATCCATTTTAAAATTTTTTTTATTTTAACATCGCGTATATCTACATTGCTCCACTTTGGCATACATCGTATCCGTGCAACTTTAATATGTATATTCACTTCCCACGTTTCTGTTTTGCCCTATTATTATTGTCATTGATAGGAGTTGCAATTTTAGTTTTTTTTTATTATCATTATCATTGTAACCATGTATAGCCATTCCTTTGCTGTCATATGTATCATATAGAGTTAATAAAGTTTTTTTTATTTTTTTTTTAGGTATGTTTTAGGAATTGTACATATCTATGTTAACACGCACAATTCCTTGGCGCCCTTAATAATTATGTTTACCTAGAAGGTACTAAGAATTTGTTTGTATAGAATCGGTGCTTAGACCATCCCACACCTCCACCATAGGGACTATGGCTGGGAACATGTGGACTCGACTCACATCTGGGCCAAGACTCCCCGGAATACAGACAGCGAAAGGATGGGCTTAGTACATTGCCCATTAAATGGTAGGGTAGAATTTCCCTCGATACTACGATGAGCTAACATGTTCCAGGTTCATGGCCCGTGTGTCCCTCCTCTGCCCGAGTGTCAGTGATTGCATACTGATATCATAAAAGAATGCATTTCTCCCAATTTCATATTTCTCATAGAATATGAACAAATATGAACTGGAATAAACACATTCTTTCACCCTGGTAGAGGAGGAATTGTTGGGTCAGATTTTCAACCAAACAGACCCAACAAAGATGTAAACATTTACATCATATAAATATATACGCAGTGTCTCGCCGAAGTGTTTGTTGCCTAGGTGGAGAACTCCCAACGATGGCTGACGATGCTCTAAAGACCCAAAGCCCGCTGCGGAAGGGCCGAGACGAAGGATGTACAAAGAGCACATGTACAAATAAAACTAGACACTTGAGGACACCAGACTTCCATGCCGAAAGCTGATGCCTGGTGGGGAGGAAGGCACGGGTGACATCCAGAGACAGCCGTGCTGGGAGCTGCTGTACCATATGTACATATATCCCCCTCATTTTAGTTAGAGGTGACCAAAGGAAAACAATTTGTCATATAAACATTAATAGAAAAATAGAACTACCCCCGCAGTACATAGCTTTTTGTAATAGCATGGACCCCGCATAGGGAAGTTTAACCTCAAGTGTTTTCCCGAATTATGTATATATTTTATTTGTTTTAAACTTATTTTAAACTGAATTTCTCGCTCGCTCTCTGGGTGTGTTGATGCGTGCTTGTTCGTGGCAATTCCGCTTTGGTTTTAATTTTCAAATCTTGCTTAGGTGGATTAATTTACCTCTCCACATATATATATATATATATATATATATATATATATATATATATATATATATATTTTTTTTTTTTTTTTTTGGATTACCTGATGAAAAGCATTTTGCTTGAAAGCTTGTAATTTTAATAAAAAGAAACTCACCACGCTATATTTTCGTTTTCTCTTTAAACATTAAATCAATAACCTTTTTTTTAATACTCGGGATATATATATTATTTAATTTACTAAAGGAATTAATTTGTTTTTCAATATACAATTTTTTTTCTCGCGCTGCAACACGGTAAATTGGAGGCGTGGTCATGATCACGTGCGTGTTTGCTTTCGACGAATGAAAATGCCAGCCAATAGAAACTTTGGCGTGAGCAGCGAATGAAAATGAAGAGAGGCAAGGATAAAAGGAGGTTTTCTTGGCTAAATCGAGGAGATACACAGAGTCGCTCAGTGACAGGAGAGATTCAGCCAGTCGGGCCTGAGACGTAGAGGAGACCAGACCTTGCCGCCGCTTTCGAGAGAAGGTAAGCCCCGCCATTATGGCTTAGCCCCCCCCTCTTTTATTTTTCGAGCAGAAACTAATTTATTTAGATTTCGAATGGGCCTTAAAGGGCTTTAAGTAACTTAAAAGGAATGTTAGGGTTCTTATATTTTGTCCCGCTAGAATAGATGGAGATCTAGGCTTTCCCCTTTATAAAGAAGAATTTGTAACCTTAAGTCACCTCTACCTAGATCATTATGTAAATAGCATGTCTCGCCAGTATGAAATGTCCCCAAAATTTTGCCTAATCCGAATAAATATCTAGTATACAACTTATATGGAGAGTTTTGTTTCCCCTCATACATTTTTCATTCCTTTGTTTTATGGTACTACCCCCCCACATCTTATTATAACAAATTGTACTGTAATATAGAGCTTCCGGCTCTAATGGAATGGAGTTGTGTATTGTACCTTATTGTGATACTTTAACACAGGAACAGCGGTAAATACGATTCTACCCGCTTTGAGGGTATCTCTTTGTCAGGTTTCAGTAACATGTATTTTTATATGAGGAATTTACCCTTCTTTCACTGTTTAAAATGAAATATTGTATGGTTCTTACCTATTTGGAGGGAATACTACTAATAAAATTAAGCCTTCCAATAAATTGATGACCACATGTACTGTCGAAAGTGCCTGTCATGTCCTCAGAGATTAAATAGGCCAGTTCTCCTGCCTGTATTTCAGTGTGTTTTTCCATCATACTTACCATTGTATTATTCGTTGATTTAATCTTAGTAAAGACCCATCTTGCCTTATCACTCATTGGTTTTGATCCCCTCATGATGTTATTGAAACCCTTTTTGTTTTAAAATATTACAAATGTCATTGTCAATAGTATTAAGTCTATAGTTTGCTTGTCTTTATAGCTTATTTGTTAGATTTTGGTATAATCTTTACAAGTAGGGTCCCTTCCATATATGTCCAGATAGTAATCTAATTGAATGTCTTTTGTTGGATCTTGGTTATAAAAATCGGGATTAAAAGGATACCTGCATGTTTAATCAGATTTTTCTACCAATAAAATCTGAACCTGGTACTTCATGATATCTAATTTGAAATATTGATTTCAACTTATTATACTTCAATAGAAATGTTAATTTGGTCTTATATTCAGGTTTATAGTTTCTAATAATAACATGTTCATCTTTATCTGAGATCCCCTAAAGTCGTTGGATGATCTCAGAGAACGTGACACAAAGTGGGCGTGTCACGGACCCGAGTCCGTTGGGCTGTAGAGGCGGCCAATGGATGGCGATCCATTCCAGCGTCTATTTTTTTTTTTTTTTTTGGGAGAGTCGACCACTATTAAGTCTATAGTTTGCTTGTCTTTATAGCTTATTTGTTAGATTTTGGTATAATCTTTACAAGTAGGGTCCCTTCCATATATGTCCAGATAGTAATCTAATTGAATGTCTTTTGTTGGATCTTTGTTATAAAAATCGGGATTAAAAGGATACCTGCATGTTTAATCAGATTTTTCTACCAATAAAATCTGAACTTGGTACCTCATGATATCTAATTTGAAATATTGATTTCAACTTATTATACTTCAATAGAAATGTTAATTTGGTCTTATATTCAGGTTTATAGTTTCTAATAATAACATGTTCATCTTTATCTGAGATCCCCTAAAGTCGTTGGATGATCTCAGAGAACGTGACACAAAATGGGCGTGTCACGGACCCGAGTCCGTTGGTCTGTAGAGGCGGCCAATAGATGGCGATCAATTCCAGCGTCTGTTTTGATGGCAGAGTCGACCATTATCTCATAGATCATTTAATTTAGTGTAGGAACGGGAATAATTCAACATTTCCCTCCTTTCTTCCTAAGTACACGTGAGCCTTAATTTAATGGGGAATGTCTCTACACATCTGTCCTAAACTTTCCACACTATATCCTTTGTGTATGAATCTATTTACAATTGATCTGTAGAAATTATAGAGATCTATTGCTATAATTTCCCTCTATGAAATAGTTCCCAGCGTCTTCAGTGGGTTGCTAAATCGCCAGAAGGTGTCTTTTATAGATTGTCCAATTTAATAATGATTTCATGGATTGTCTGATGATGAGGGAGAATAGTAAGGAATAAGTCGTACCAGATTTCGCGAATAAAGTCGAGGGAGGACTTTATCCCAGAAGTCTCATAAAGGGATAGCTGAGCCCTCTTTGGGGGGCCCGCCATTATCTCTTTCGTGGAAGAAGAAGGACGGGAAGGGGGGGGATGGACGTTGGACCCCCACATTCCAGAGACCTTGTTAGCCCAAGACACCCGACGCCCTATATATATTCCAGGGAGGACCTGTCAACGGGCCTCCCTGATGCTGGGCCTCTTTTGGTGAATTCCACCCACGCCTGGCATGGATGAAAGTTTTTACTTGGAGCTGCAATTCTCAAATCCTTCTGCACCTTGTATATTATCCGATATTCCATCTCCTCAAGTATAACCTTAGCTGTATAAGTCCTATAATATAATTGCCTTATTCTGTCTGTTTGTTTGTCTGTTTGTCTGTTTGTCTGAAGCTCACGGATAGAATGCGCGCTCATTGGCTGCCAGGGAACACGTGTCCTCCCTGCCCCCCTCTAGACAACCCTGTTATTCAAAAACCATACATCCAATCGCCATGAAATTCTGGGATATTATTAGGTATATCCCCGGAAAGGTTTTCGAAAAGTAATTTCTTGAATATCTTGAATATCCTTAGAGTTATTTGCAGAATTGTAGATATAGCTCGCAGGCAGCGCCACCATTGCGACGACGGAGATAGGCTTAAGTTTGCTGCTCCACCCCTGTTGACCTTGGGTCATCGTGTGAGTCACAGCATGATGCAACAAAAACACTCTCTCTGGGGATTGCGGCGTCAACAACCTGTAAGTTTGCCTCTCTCATAAACCTGTCTATACAGACCACCCTGACTATAGCGACCACTCTAGACAACCCTGTCTATAGCGGTCACCTTAGGCAACCCTGTTATCAGCAGTGTGATACATCCACCTGTCTATACAGACCACCCTGTCTATAGCGACCACTCTAGACAACCCTGTTATCAGCTGTGTGATACATCCACCTGTCTATACAGACCACCCTGTTAATAGCGACCACCCAAGTCAACGTTTTTAAAATATATTCGCACTCGAGTAAACCCCGGGCGTTGCCCGGGCCATTCGTCTAGTAAGTCCTATATTTGCCTATTCCTATGTCACACTTGTATATCTTAATAAGGAAATTTTACTAGGTCACTCCTTACATGCTCCATTCCCATTGGTCTAAAATCGGGAACGCGACACCCATAGGCATGCTGGAGTCTGGCTTGGTACTAGTGGAGTCAAGTCAAGCACCATAGGTCAGTGGCTTGACTACAGGAAAGGGGTGTCTGAGTCCATCTTGGACTTTAGCTTGGGTTCAATTCAGCCACAATGGGTCATGTGGCTCGATCCCCAGGAAGGGGCGTCTAAGTCCATCTCAGACCAGCTTGGTAGGACCAGGTCATCCACCACAGGTCAGGTGGCTTGACCACAGGAAGGGGTGTCTGAGTCTATCTTGGACTCTGGTTTGTTGTTGTCAAGGCTGAATGTGGTCTCAGGCTTCATATCTACACCTCAAAATCACTAGAGGTTTGCAGCTTAGATGGACAAAGGTGGGACATGGTTAGGTTTGGTGGGGTTCTGGGTGATTTTGGCATACTATGGTCACTAAGTGTCCTAACACTGTCAACAAGGGCAAGGAAGACTTCACTGCTAGACAGATGGACTTCTTCCTTTTTTATCTGTCCGCCCTACTGGTTCACATGTGGTGAACGGTTTTAGCCTCCTAAGTAACAACATATTAAAATAAGACATACCATTATGAAGTTTGAAATTTTGATTATAACATGTAAAAAATCCCTGATAAAATAAAAAACACGATTTATCTAATATAAAAAAAAAAAACTTCATTATGTTAAAATGAAAATCTGTAGATATGGTTGTTCAGGTAATATCTTTGGACAAGCTGATATTTCAGAGTCAATAATTTAATTTTAATTAATATACCACTGAAAATAAATATATTTTAAAAAGTTCGCAGACATGTAATGACAGTTTTAAAACGAAATTTCATGTATTGACAGTTTTAAAACGAAAATGTTTGATTTTACATGTGATTTACATTTGATTTTACATGATTTTACAACGTTTGATTATATATTTTTAATTTTTGATATCTCACTTGATTATATATTATTTATCCTAAAAATATTTTTTCTTATAAAATAGACTTCCTATTTTAACTAATATAAACTTAATTTTTGGAATCCATCAGCAGCAATATTAGAACGAAATTGAAGAAAATATTTCTGTTAGACATATGGGAGCAGATATTAAACTTAATTCAATTTATAAATTTAATATAAATTTTATCTTCAACTTTTACTTTTACACTTTCGTTCACCCTTTGAATCATCACTGAAAATTTAATCATCCAAATGAAAAAAATCTGTTTTGCTTTTTAGTTTTTTTGTTTATATCAATGTCGCTTGTTTCGATTAAGGTGGCCAAGAAAATAATGTCAGTAATATTTATACATATACCTAGCTTTAACTTAAGTATTTTTAATAAAAGACGTTTACTATATTTTGGTAAGCAATCAAGTACACTATACCTGTTATTGAATATATTTAGTAACGTAGTGTGTTGATCCGTAATAATAAGGATTTAGCTTTAAACTATAAATAAAATTATTTGTTTACGTACAAACGAGTTAAATTGATATTTTATTTACAATATTTATTTTATATTCTAAATAGGGATATAGTTTAAGATGGTGCATATATTTAACTGCAGCACGATTATTTAAAATAATTTTTACAGGTGTTGTATGACTAACAAAATATTTAATATATTTTTTTATATTCAGGTTACCCATCGAATTAACTTTTTTTTGTTGTTGTTGCTAAATACTATTAGCAAACTAGAGACACTTTACGATATTCCTTTATCAACACTTTAAAAATGCATTTTATTCAGTAAAACATTTATATCCTTTTCAAATATATCATTTAACGATAAATTTAAACATATAAAAAGGCATATGGGACAAAATGCATTCTTTAAATGACAGTTTATCCAAGCTTATTTTGCAGTCAATGATTTTTAAATTTCTAAATATTCAAATAATTTTTCTAAATGCTAAATTTTTTTATAAATTACCAATTTACAAATAATCATATTTATATATTTCCAAATTATCAAAATATATTATTTCTATCAAATACAAATTCTATTAAACTTAGTGTCTACATTTTCCTTTGTATTTTAAAGAAAATTATCTTGCAAAAGATTTTAAATTATTGTTATTTTTTGAATATTTTAAATTAATTTATTTTTCTTGTTATCTTCTGCTATGAATTTAGAACTAATATGAAGACCTTTAATAAGACCCTCAGTCTTAAATACAGATTCTCTTTAAAGATATAGCAAATAAATGGAAAAAAGGGAGAAAAAAAATTCAAATTTAGGAAATTATAAGGGAAATATGCACATAGAGAAAGTGCTATAAACATTTTCATATAATATTATATATATAGAATAGGAAACTATTAATTTTTTGATATTGTGTTACTTTTTATCTTTACAAAATTTACTATAATGATAACAGTTAATGAATGAGAGAGCTTGGCTTCTGATTATTGTAATAAGGTCTGTAGAGATAAAAAAGAAACATATTGCCAAACATGATAAGGTACAATTTGTATTATCTATCTATATAAAAATCAATGTATGTATGTATGTATGTTTGTTTGTTTGTATGTCCGGTATACAAATTCGCAGTAGTTCACTAATTCAAACCAAAATTTCCATACATAGGTAAAAAAAATATGGGGAAGACGATAGGCTATTTTAAAAAATATATAAATTAATTATTAAAACTATATATTCAAATTATTCTACTTAGCTCACGAACAGCGCCCTCTATCAAGTACTAACTTTTGTAACAATAAATAAATAAAAAAATCAAGTACTAAAAGGTTATAAATATGTTTAAAATCTAAATCTTCTCAATATTTTATTAATAATATAGTTCGCTTAATAACACATACCTTTAGAATACTTGATCTAAATCAAAATATTTATAGACGCTCGCTCGATTTGAAGATTTATATATTTTCATTTTTAGATATAACTGATCTAATTCGCCGTTTAAAATAACTGCTCTAATTCGAAATATTTGGTATGTTTTATTTGTGTTCACTCTATTTCTATTTATATAAAGTATTATAATTTCCATGTTTCAAAAACCTATTTCAAAAAGGTCGTTAGAAATATGTAAGGCCTGAAATAGCTTTACATGCGAATATTTATGATGCCAAGCGTAGCTTAATGGTTAGGTGTACGGCTTCGTATTTCCACAACCTTGGTTCGAAACTTAGTCTGGGTGTTTTTTTTTTTTATATTATTGAAGCAAAGTTTTTTTTTTACACTACCAAAATTTCCATACATAGGTAAAAAAAAAAAAACCCGAGAAAAACGATAGGCTATTTTAAATTATATATAAATTAAATATTAAAACTATATATTGAAATTATTCTACTTAGCTAGGAATGCTCTAACCAAATATATATTCACTAGGGCAGATAAGCACTCGGGTAAATCCCGGGCGTACCCTGGGTCACTCTGCTAGTAGATTATAAACACAAGGTAATAAGACTACATCCTAATGATAAGGTACAATTTGGATTAGTGTCATGCACAATTCTTTCTTAATTCTGTCACCGTTTGCTTTTGGTTCAGTGGTAGAATGCTCTCCTGCCACGCGGGCGCCCCGGGTTCGATTCCCGGCCGATGCATTTTTTTTTTTACAATTTTTAAAACTCATTTATATTATTAAAATATATATGTGCTTTTCCTGTCTATGTACAGATTTATGGTCCATGTACACAAGTATACAAGTATGTATACAAGTTATTTGCAAATTGTGTGGCAAATTTGCCCTTTCGCTCGCAAGCAGCGCCTCTAGCGGTGAAGATGGGAGGTAATATCAGCTGACCTAATGGACATGTAAAACGTGTTTTAACAGGACATAGAGAAAAATCTGGAAAAGATATTTTTCGGAATTTTAGTCAAGAAAAATAAATTGACAGGTTCTGGGAAAAAAGTAGTTGTTTTTTATTCAGAAAATGATGATGACAATATTGCTGTATCATATTTGATTATCAGATACAAAATTATATCCGGAAAAAATCCAAAAAGCAGAGACCACGGGTGAAGCCAGTTCATTTTTAGTATGCAGGAACAAAATTCTAACAGAAAAAGATTCATTCGAGCAGAAGACACAGAGCCAGATCATCTCTTTATAAAAATATCGATTCTCAGACACAAAGTTTGGAGCGGGACATTTCACAAGAATGACATCCACGGCGCCAATTTATAATTGTAAAGAATAGTATTTGAATAAAAGCATTTAATCGGGTAAACCCCGGGCGTTACCCGGGTCATTCGGCTAGTCTATATATATAAAAATGAATGAATGTATGTGTGTGTGTCCTTTATGCCTGACCAAACCACTCATTGGAACGCCATGAAACTTTGGGAAGTTATTTAGTATAGTACTGGGAAGGTTTCTAGCAAATAAAATTTTTGAAATAACTTTTCGCCTAAAAAATAATCAAGATAAATATTCTAATTTATCTGTTATAATTCAACAATCTGCTCTAAATATTATCATGATGATACAATGATTTTGTAATGTAGAAAATTAGGAAAGAAAAAATTCAGGATGACACAGCAATTTATTTGAGACAAGAATAATGATACAATTCCAAGGCAAGATACTATTCCTTTAACTTCCAATTACCGAGGGAACCAATTAATATTGATTTTATTCAACTTATCGAGTATTTTTCAAGGGACCGGGAAAAAAATGTTCACTTTATTGAGAGATTCATTAGACAAACCTTTACTCGGGTAAAACCCGGGCGAAGCCGGGTACGTCCGCTAGTAGATTATAAACACAAGGTAACAAGACCAACATCCCAATAAATTATGTGTGACATTTCTGTAACAATGTTGTTACCAAAATGTCACACACTATTTGTTTATTTAGATTTGGTCTTGTTACCTTTTGTTTCTAATCTATAATCCAAATTATACCTTATCATTAGGATATGGTCCTAGAGTAGAACTACCTCCCTGTAAAGGACAACACCTAATTACAGAGCCAAAGTGTCCTTTAGGGAAAGTTGACCTTTTTCAGGGAGCTGCTAAATTGTAAAAATGGTAATTTTTCAAATAAAAACTGTCGTTTTTTGAGAGGTGTCCGCTAGCGTGAGTCTCTGCTAAAGGGAGGTTCTACTGTATTAACTCGTCTTTCTAATCTATAAACCAAATTGTGCTCCTTAGGAATTAAAACAAAGTAGAAGTATGTTGCTCTCTCTCCCTATGGGTAATAAGGGGAAGGGATCTGGACTCAGCTGGCCCGGCTGATAGTACCCTGTAAGGGCTCCAGGTATACAGGATGAGCAGCATGTTAGGAGCGGCTGTACATGGCGTCTGTTCCTCATGTCAGAGGCGGCCATTTCTTTTGGAGCTAAGTCGGCCTGCTAATGAGTAGTGCTCCCAGTCTTAATGACAAAGGCAGACACATTCTACTTCACCCAGTTATGATGGTTGTCAAACAGACACCATCAAGGGTCACAACTTGATACCCTAATATGATTGAGTGGAGATAAGGAAGAAGAAGAGGGGAAGGGAGGAAAGGTATGGTAGAGACCAGAATATTGGGAGAGAAGCTGTCTGGTGAGACAATGGCAAAATATTTGGTATTCCAAGACGACACACACAACGCCCACCTGACCTACAAACATGCCACTGGCGATGACTCCGCACAAAACCACACCGTTCATCTCTCATATGGATTATAGCTGAACATATTTGCATAGTACCCCATATACACTCATGGACAATACTTAAGGAAGTTATACTTTCAGCATGTAAATCGGGATTCAGACAATACACTCATGGACAAAACTTATGGAAGTTGTACATTTTAGCATGTATATCGGGATTCAGACAATACACTCATGGACAAAACTTGAGGAAGTTGTACCTTTTAGCATGTATATCGGCATTCAGACAATACACTCATGGACAAAACTTAAGGAAGTTGTACCTTTTAGCATGTATATCGGGATTGAGACAATACACTCATGGACAAAACTTAAGGAAGTTGTATCTTTTAGTATGTATATCGGGATTGAGACAATACACTCATGGACAAAACTTAAGGAAGTTGTACCTTTTAGCATGTATATCGGGATTCAGACAATACACTCATGGACATAACTTAAGGAAGTGGTACCTTTTAGCATGTATATCGGGATTTAGACAATTACTCTCTAGGTAATAAAACCACACAAATCCAAATAAATAAATATTTATTACCTTTTGTTTATAATCTATAATCCAAATTCTGCCTTATCAGACAATAACTCTGAAACATATTTGATACACAAATGTTAACAAAGCTCTAAGTATTTTATTTATATCAAAGTTTTGGTGATTCCCTGTCACCTTAATCAGAGGAATACGAGGGTAACAATGTTTATTACCCCATTACAGTAAAACCACCATTAGAGGACACTCTTGCTTGTGGACACTTCTCTACAAAGGACAGGTTTTATTTCTTTCTTTTTATGGCCAAAACAACCATTTTTACTATTTAGAAACTCTGGTAGGAGGACACCTCTCCCTAAAGGACACTTTGGTTCTGCAACTAGGTGTTGTCTGTGACAGAGAGGTAGTTCTACTGTAGCAACTCTCCAGTAAGAGGACACCTCTCCTTAAAGGAAACTTTGGCTCTGTAACTAGGTGTCTTTTACAGAGAGGTTGTTCTACTGTAGAAACTCTCCAGTAAGAAGACACCTCTCCCTAAAGGAAACTTTGACTCTGCAACTAGGTGTTGTCCTTTACAGAGAGGTTGTTCTACTGTAGCAACTCTCCAGTAAGAGGACACCTCTTCCTAAAGGAAACTTTGACTCTGCAACTAGGTGTTGTCCTTTACAGAGAGGTTGTTCTACTGTAGCAACTCTCCAGTAAGAGGACACCTCTTCCTAAAGGAAACTTTGACTCTGCAACTAGGTGTTGTCCTTTACAGAGAGGTTGTTTCACTGTAGCAACTCTCCAGTAAGAGGACACCTCTTCCTAAAGGAAACTTTGACTCTGCAACTAGGTGTTGTCCTTTACAGAGAGATTGTTCTACTGTAGCAACTCTCCAGTAAGAGGACACCTCTTCCTAAAGGACAATTTGGCTCTGTAACTAGGTGTCCTTTACAGGAAGGTAGTTCTACTGTAGCAACTCTCCAGAGTAAGAGTACACCTCTCCCTAAAGGAAACGTTGGCTCTGTAACTAGGTGTCCTTTACAGAGAGGTAGTTCTACTGTAGCAACTCTCCAGTAAGAGGACACCTCTCCTTAAAGGAAACTTCGGCTCTGTAACTAGGTGTTGTCCTTTACAGAGAGGTAGTTCTACTGTAGCAACTCTCCAGTAAGAGGACACCTCTCTCTAAAGGACAATTTGGCTCTGTAACTAGGTGTCCTTTACAGGAAGGTAGTTCTACTGTAGCAACTCTCCAGAGTAAGAGTACACCTCTCCCTAAAGGAAACGTTGGCTCTGTAACTAGGTGTCCTTTACAGAGAGGTAGTTCTACTGTAGCAACTCTCCAGTAAGAGGACACCTCTCCCTAAAGGAAACGTTGGCTCTGTAACTAGGTGTCCTTTACAGAGAAGTAGTTCTACTGTAGCAACCCTCCAGAGTAAGAGTACACCTCTCCCTAAAGGAAACGTTGGCTCTGTAACTAGGTGTCCTTTACAGGAAGGTAGTTCTACTGTAGACACTCCAGTAAGAGGACACCTCTCCCTAAAGAACACTTCGGCTCTGTAACTAGGTGTTGTCCTTTACAGAAAGGTAGTTCTACTGTAGCAACTCTCCAGAGTAAGAGTACACCTCTCCCTAAAGGAAACGTTGGCTCTACAATTAGGTGTTGTCCTTTACAGGAAGGTAGTTCTACTGTAGACACTCCAGTAAGAGGACACCTCTCCCTAAAGGAAACTTTGGCTCTGCAACTAGGTGTCCTTTACAGAGAGGTAGTTCTACTGTAGCAACTCTCCAGTAAGAGGACACCTCTCCTTAAAGGAAACTTCGGCTCTGTAACTTGGTGTTGTCCTTTACAGTGAGGTAGTTCTACTGTGGCAACTCTCCAGAGTAAGAGTACACCTCTCCCTAAAGGAAACGTTGGCTCTGTAACTAGGTGTCCTTAACAGAGAAGTTTTTTTTTTTTTGTTTATCCCTAGTACACGTGGTACAGGCCATTATAATCATGGTGGGTAGAAGTAGGCGACTGCTTTTACTGTAAGTGCACCACATGTTTACATATATGAAAAACAGTTCGACTTTTCACTTACAGAGAGGTAGTTCTGCTGTATGAGGACAACCTCTTGTTTAGGTACCATCAATGTGTGTTCTTCATCCAATCTTTTTCAGTAGGACATTCCTGGCCTACCACACCATTTGTAGAAAAACCTGTGTTAGGTTTTTTATAAGTTGTTTTATATCATAGATTTATATATTTGTATTTTGACCAGATGACCGGACGACTTTACATGTATATAATTGGTTTTTAATGATGTAAATTAGTTAGTCATGAAGGGAAATTAAAAGTGTTGGTTTTCTTAGAGGTGTTTGAGTTTACTCTGCTCGTTTGTAGACTAGGAAAGTATTGGTTCCTAACAGGTTATGGGCCCAGCACGCTTCCACTGCGCCGTAGAAAGAATTTAGAGCTGAAGAAAGAAAATTTGAAGTTTATGTTAGGCTAAAGAAGAAAAAGCTAAAAGGGAAAGCCAAGAAAAAAAGTTTATGCTAGACTGAAGAAGATAAAGCTAACTAAGATAGAGAAAAGAATTTGATTATAAGAAATTTGAGTGATTTAAAGACTGAACTTTGTGAAACAAAGAAGAAAAGCTTTGAGTTATAATTTTTTGTCAGATTTGCATAACTAGAAAAGCTAAGAAGGTAAAGAAGAAAAAGCTGAAGTTAAAGCTAAGAAAGTAAAGAAGTGAAGGTAAAGTGTGAAGAAGTAGTGTTTGAAGAAGTGAAGGTGAGGTTTGAATGAGAATAAGTAGAAAGTTTAAAGAAGAAGAAGAAGAGTTGAGTTATAATTTTTTGTCAGATTTGCATAACTAGAAAAGCTAAGAAGGTAAAGAAGAAAAAGCTGAAGTTAAAGCAAAGAAAGTAAAGAAGTGAAGCTAAAGTTTGAAAAGGTAGAGTTTAAAGAAGTGAAGGTAAGGTGTGAAGAAGTAGTGTTTGAGGAAGTGAAGATAGGGTTTGAAGAAGTAGTGTTTGAAGAAGTGAAGGTGAGGTTTGAATGAGAATAAGTAGAAAGTTTAAAGAAGAAGAAGAAGAAAATATTTGAGGTATAATTTTTTGTCAGATTTGCATAACTAGAAAAGCTAAGAAAGTAAAGAAGTGAAGCTAAAGTTTGAAAAGGTAGAGTTTAAAGAAGTGAAGGTAAAGTGTGAAGAAGTAGTGTTTGAGGAAGTGAAGATAGGGTTTGAAGAAGTAGTGTTTGAAGAAGTGAAGGTGAGGTTTGAATGAGAATAAGTAGAAAGTTTAAAGAAGAAGAAGAAGAAGAAAATATTTGAGTTATAATTTTTTGTCAGATTTGCATAACTAGAAAATCAATAGCTGTAGATGGTTGATGAAGGTTATGCCTACAGCTGGTTGGAGATAGCTGTAGATGTTTGAAGAAGGTTATGCCTATAGCTGGTTGGAGATAGCTATAGATGTTTGATGAAGGTGATGCCTACAGCTGGTTGGAGATAGCTATAGATGTTTGAAGAAGGTTATTCCTATAGCTGGTTGGTGGTTGATGAAGGTTATGCCTATAGCTGGTTGGAGATAGCTATAGATGTTTGAAGAAGGTGATGCCTATAGCTGGTTGGAGATAGCTATAGATGTTTGAAGAAGGTTATTCCTATAGCTGGTTGGAGATAGCTATAGATGTTTGAAGAAGGTTATTCCTATAGCTGGTTGGAGATAGCTATAGATGTTTGAAGAAGGTTATTCCTATAGCTGGTTGGAGATAGCTATAGATGTTTGAAGAAGGTTATTCCTATAGCTGGTTGGAGATAGCTGTAGATGGTTGATGAAGGTTATGCCTAAAGCTGGTTGGAGATGGCTATAGATGTTTGAAGAAGGTTTTACCATGGCCGATGGGAGAATACCACAGCCGATGGGAGAATATCACGACCGATGGGAGAATACCATGGCCGATGGGAGAATGCCATGGCCGATGGGAGAATGCCACAGCCGATGGGAGAATACCACGGCCGATGGGAGAACATCACGACCGATGGGAGATTACCACAGCCGATGGGAGAATGCCATGACCGATGGGAGAATACCACGGCCAATGGGAGAACATCACGACCGATGGGAGAATACCATGGCCGATGGGAGAATGCCATGGCCGATTGGAGAATACCACGGCCGATGGGAGAATACGAAGAACTGAGGAGAGAAGACGAAGAGGAATGCCAGAATGAAAATATAATCCCAAGGGGGTCTTCAAGAGTTGCGGAGTGTTGCAACTGGGGGAATTGGAAGAATTAAACTGACCAGGATCTTGACCACTCTAGGCCTCCGATGAGCGTATCAAAACAACTTTAAAATGGGGGGGCATTGTTAGGTTTTTTATAAGTTGTTTTATATCATAGATTTATATATTTGTATTTTGACCAGATGACCGGACGACTTTACATGTATATAATTGGTTTTTAATGATGTAAATTAGTTAGTCATGAAGGGAAATTAAAAGTGTTGGTTTTCTTAGAGGTGTTTGAGTTTACTCTGCTCGTTTGTAGACTAGGAAAGTATTGGTTCCTAACACCTGTATGGTGCTAAAATATTGGAATACTCTTTTCATGGAAGACTTCATCCCTGGCTAGGGGAGGATCAAGCCTTTCAAATGATATTTTCCTTATTTACACAGAGTGCAGTGATAAAAGATAAACAACTGGATAACCTCCCTTCCCCCCATTACCTTTGCTCTGTAGGAGGCAAATGAACTCTACTAGTGTTTAAGAGAGAGCTTAACTTCGGAATTTTAATGCAAAAACCTCTCTCTGTAAAGAATAACACCTATTTATATTAGAGCTAAAGTGTCCTTTTTAGGGAGAAGTGTCTTCTTAGCAGAGAGTTAATAGTAAATTTAAAAAAGGGATAATTTTTTGCATTAAAAATTGTTCTTTATTGGGAAGTGTCCTCTCATGGAGGTTATACTGTAGAGAGGTGTCCTCTAGCAGGTGTGTCCTCTCATGGAGGTTCTACTGTAGAGAGGTGTCCTCTAGCAGGTGTGTCCCCTCATGGAGGTTCTACTGTAGAGAGGTGTCCTCTAGCAGGTGTGTCCTCTCATAGAGGTTCTACTGTAGAGAGGTGTCCTGTAGCGGGAATGTCCTCTCATGGAGGTTCTACTGTAGAGAGATGTCTTCTAGCAGGAATGTCCTCTCATGGAGGTTCTACTGTAGAGAGATGTCTTCTAGCAGGAATGTCCTCTCATGGAGGTTCTACTGTAGAGAGATGTCTTCTAGCAGGAATGTCCTCTCATGGAGGTTCTACTGTAGAGAGATGTCTTCTAGCAGGAATGTCCTCTCATGGAGGTTCTACTGTAGAGAGATGTCTTCTAGCAGGAATGTCCTCTCATGGAGGTTCTACTCCAGGTGGCCTTTTCATAAGGATTTGGTTGTATTACCTTGTGTTTATAATCTACACTAGCCGAATGACCCGGGCAACACATGTGTTTTACCCGATTGAATGTTTTGATTCAAATACTATTTGTTACAATTATAAATTGGCGCCTTATATAAATGCATATGTTAGTTAATAACTATAGCCTATGTGCTTTATCTGTCTATGTACTGTTGGCTTCCGTAGGTGTCTCTTAATGAGAAAAAGAAAGAGAGGATTCCATTTGGTTATTAACTAATATATGCATTTATTTAAGGAGCGACCCACTCCAACACAATGGTTACAAAAACGAAAAAGCGAGTGGGGGGGGCAAAGGTGGCGTGATCGTAGCCAACCAATAGGAGGGCGCCATTCCAAAAAAAAAGCAAACGGTGACAGAGATGACTGATTAAGAGATGAAGAATGACGCTCGTAACTGTATATAGAATAATCCAAATTGCACACCTTATTATGTTAGAATTATTGTTTTCTATATGCCTTATAGAAACACACCTGACGGCTTATAGTATTACGGAGAAGTGACGTGTCTCTCATACATATTACGGGTGTGTGTTTCCAGACTAAATGAGAAGACAATTCTTTGGACCATGGGCCAGAGAGCTTCAAGCGGCATCAAGACTCGGTCCGTGGTGGGCAACGGCGGCAGCTTTGCCCAACCCTCCCTATTTAAAGAACTTTCCCTCAACCCAGACTTGCAGCGGCCCAGCAAGCTGGATATTCTAGTCGACATGCCCGCGGTGGACCGTGAGACACAGCTGTGGCACGCGTGGAACGGAGACGACCGTTCCTACAACCTCTACGTAAAACACGACGACCCCCTAACCCTTCACCGACACCCTGTGGCTCAGAGCACGGATGGTATACGAGGAAAGGTGGGCTTTACGCGAGGTTTCCATGCCTGGGAAATCCACTGGAGCAGCAGGCAGCGTGGTACCCACGCCGTAGTGGGCATCGCCACCACAGAGGCTCCACTTCACTGCGCGGGCTACCAGTCACTAGTAGGCAGCAATGCAGAATCTTGGGGTTGGGATTTGGGCCGGAATAGACTCTACCACGATGTGAAACACAACCCCGGCACACCCTACCCTGCTCTGCTCAAATCCGACGAAACCTTTGTCGTACCAGACAGACTCATTGTGGTCCTGGACATGGACGAAGGAACTCTGGCCTATGTGGCGGATGGACAATACCTCGGCATTGCCTTCAAAGGACTGAAGGGAAAGAAACTCTATCCCATGATAAGTGCAGTCTGGGGCCACTGCGAGATCACCATGAAGTATTTGGGAGGACTGGATCGTAAGTTTTTTTCATTTATTTACCTTTTTTTTTTTGGCTTCTCCAGAGCATTTTGATTTGCATCCTTCCATAGATGCATATAACTTTGAGCATATTCTCTTATCACAGCACTAGAGAGTCCTTGCCTTGAAAATATTTTAAACAGATTATTTTGTTTTTTTCCACTTATCAGATACAGGTAAAGGATAAATCAAATAGTCAACACTCAATATTTAAAGCTTATAGCTAGGAAAAAGAAAATTTAATGCTCGATGGACACTAACAACAAACATTTTTTAATATTGTGAAAAAACGTGAGGTTTTTCTAGATTAATAAAGAATGGGTATTTGGCTAATTCTGAAATAATTAAAACATCAACGAATAGTTGATATTTATTCTGATAGACAATTTAAACAATTTTATTGATTCTTTTAATCAAATTTTACAAAGGTGGAAAAATATGGTAAAAGGACATATAAAGTATAGGGGAATATATATATAGTTGTGTACAAATGTCTTCAGCAAGGAAGACTTCCCCACCTTGAGAGAGTTCTCCTCCAGACAAGGTCTTCACTCCTCAGTTCCACACCGAGGAAGTACTTATAGATGTGTGTCTTGGAAGACGCCAGGGTGTCATCGTTTAGGCCATGTCCGAAAGTTTCTAGATAGTAGTTTCAAATTTAAACCATAGATGGCGTTACATGTTGTGTTGAAAGAAACTGTAATGATATATTGTGCAAGAAATTCACTGATAAAGATTTATTTATGGATTGCTTTATTTTCAAAAATATATAATTGTGTATATGTACAAATTTCTTCAGCAAGGAAGACTTCCCCACCTTGAGAGAGTCCTCCTCCAGACAAGGTCTTCACTCCTCAGTTCCACACCGAGGAAGTACTTATAGATGTGTGTCTTGGTAGACGACAGGATGGCCAGGGTGTCATCGTTTAGGCCATGTCTATTTATTCCGATAGATGCCGTAAGCCATCAGCAACTTTTAGTTGCACAATCAGGAAATGCCCTTTTTTTTTTTTATTTATTATATTTATTTATTGTTATAGTAAAGAAGAAATTTTTTTTAATGTGGAAATGTAGGTTTACAAACTGTGAAATATTACAACAAAAATTCAATACAATAATCTCATGTATCTATATAGAGTAAAAATATCAGGTCTCCAGGGAAAAGTTATCTTTTCAGAAAACATTTTTAATCCTCAGCTTTCAGAAACAAACCCCCTTCTACAGAAGAAAACATGGTATAATTACACTGTGGGCGTTCGTGTCTGAAAGCTAGAAATTAAAAGGTTTTGTTTTAAAAGATATGTAAAACGACACCCGAAATTACACCGCATGAGTTTCTTTTCAACGAAAAATTAAATTTTATTTCAAGGTAAAATATTGACCATTTTAAACCTTTTTGGATGAAGTATGAAAGGTTGAATTATGAAGAGTAATGACGAACGGAAAAATAAAAGTGTCCAGGGATGGGAATTCGTCATTACTCTTCATAATTCAACCTTTCATACTTCATCCAAAAAGGTTTAAAATGGTCGATATTTTACCTTGAAATAAAATGTTAATTTTTCATTGAAAAGAAACTCATGCGGTGTAACTTCGGGTGTCGTTTTACAATCACAGGCCGCAGTGTATTATATTGTATTAAAAGATATGTGGTGACCACACTTTGCTTCAGCGAACGTGAACTGGGACAAAGCTTCACTACACATACAGGCAGTAGTGTGACGGCCTCACTATACATGCGCGGGCGGCACTGGGACACTCTGGCCATGCGCGTCATCAACAACAAGGCTTGCTTCCAACGGCCGTTACTTCTTTTCTCTTTATATATTTCTGTGGGCTTTAAATAAATTAATTTATAAAAAATAATTATAATCTTATCAGCGGTCACAAGCCACACCAACATGCACGCAACCATCTCACAGATACTGTTGTATTTCAAGTTGATTACACACACACAGAACTTAACGTTAATTATTCTTTAATTAACTACAACAAGGTGAAAGGATTATATATATTGATGAAATGGTAAATCATGGGGAAAGAAAATATGAGTCAGCGCGGCTACGCCGATGCAGGATACAGAAAGTGAAAGTACGGGTGTGATGTCTGCTCTGGTGTTGCCGAAGTTAGCCGTCACGGTTCAGCAGATACTTTTCCCTGGAGACCTGATATTTCTACTCAGTACAATATAAAGTTGCGGGGGAATGATATTCATGCACCAAAAAGGCATCTCTCCTTTTTAATTGTGCATCAAAATGATGGCAATGTGTATCACCCCAGTAAAAAAAACATTACTAGTGATGATAAAGAATAAGTCACAATACCAGGTTTGGCAAATTCAGACAATAAGATGCCCAGTGCCATGGTTTCTGTTGTTGTTGTTGCTTATTCCTCAAGTAGTTTAAACAATCTCCATTAGGTCCCATTGTCTCAGTTTTCTATTATAGTCCTTGGGATTTTCCCAGAGATCTTTTTTTGGAGGATTTGATACAATTCAATAGATGTTCAGGACTGGCTGGTTGGGAATCGCATTTGGGGCATTTCGGGAATGTTTTGATTTTCCCATTAAATTTGAGCATTCTAAGATGTCCTGTTCGTAATCTTGCCATGGTTTCTAATGCAGGAATAAAAGGGAGATGTGCCTCTTTTGGTACATAAACCCAATGCAGGAATCAAACCCGGGTCATAGCGGTCAAAAACCAACGGTTTAGACCATCCTTCCACCGACCCCCCTAAGTCAGTTTTATACATCCATGAGAAGAAAGAGCTTGGTGATGATAAGTCCGGATAAATGTGTGACAGCCGGACCCTTGCCACTGAAGGATATTTGCCGGAGGGTGATCCGTCAGCAGCTGGGGAAGTGCCGCTTGTCACAACTAGACGACATGAACCTTCCTACGGCTCTCAAGAACTACCTGCTCTACCAGGGAAAAGGACTGATGGACCTCTAAGTCCGTTTTCTTGTTGAAATCCTCCCCGTAGCGATTTCCTCCCAACCCCCTATCTCTCTATTATCATCCATAGTGTCATTATCCTTATTGGTTCCTTAATGGATCATACCCACAACTTACAGTAATACTTCTCTTAAATACAATCTTCTATGTTTTATTTCTTTCCTCCCTTCTTTCTCTGATTGCAGTCAGGATCATTGGAGTCCCCCTCATACTTTTTTTTTTAATTCTTCAATCTGCTAAAAGATTACCTATTTTTTGGTTTTTATTAAGGTTATACTTGTTTATCGAACTTCTGTCCGGTTTAAAAGAGAGGTTCTACTGTTTAAGTTATTTTACTCTCCTTTTCTTTAAAAAAAAAGTTCTATATACACTTCTGTCTATTTCTTTAATAACAATATGCAAACTTCAATCTAAAAATAAGATAACCAAAGTTACACTTGTTTATCAAACTTCTGTCCTGTTTAACAGAGAGGTGTTCTACCGTATATTATTTTTATTGAAGTTATTTTACTCCCCTTTTCTTTAAAAAAAGTTCTATATACAATTAAGTCTATTTCATTGATATATCATTACTCAAACTTCATTCTAATGGAAGATAACTTTTTTTTATTAAAGTTACACATGTTTATCAAACTTCTGTCCCGTTTAACAGAGAGGTGTTTTTCTGTATATTATTTTTACTTCATTATTCCCCACATCCTAATGATAAGGTACAATTTGGATTATAGATTATAAACACAAGGTAATAAGACCAAATCCAAATAAATTAATAGTGTTTACCGTATACTTTTGTCTGAAGATGTTAACAACATTATTATGGAAATGTCGTACACTATTTATTTATTTCTAAACGGTAAAATCTTCCCAATTACATGCGTGGTAAGGACGAAATATTCAGGAGATGAGTTTCTTTCAACACTTTATTAGGACATCAAGCTTTCGGGCACAGCGTGGCCCTTCTACAGGATCAATTGTATAAGAAAAATGATACACTATATACACGAAGAATAAATCTGCATATGTATTATTAGAAATTAGTTGTAAAATTTTTAAAATAATCGGTAATACTTAGAATTTTTTTTGTTTAAAAAGAATATCGAGACATAAGCAAATTAATAAAATTTGTTAAGAAGAATAATATACGAATATTACAAGGTATTAAGATAAAAGCGTAATAAGACTAAAAGGACGTTCCTACGGTTCGACGGAAACTGTGATAAAATTATGAGTATTTATAAGGTAAAACAGTTTGAAAAGGATATTAAAATAAATTAACAAAACAGGGAATTCATGGAGTACATCGATGGCTATTTATGTAATAAGCTTATATACGGCTCAGGTACATCAACATGTCTGTTTATACTATTATATCTCAGAGATAGCAAGGCCTTGACAACCAATCTTTTGTGTTTATGTGGTATGTTAGAATAATGTGATCTTGGATCAGTTGTGTTGAAACTATATAAGCTTATTACATAATTATCCATCGATGTACTCCATGAATTCCCTGTTTTGTTCATTTATTTTAATATCCTTTTCAAACTGTTTTACCTTATAAATACTCATAATTTTATCACAGTTTCCGTCGAACCGTAGGAACGTCCTTTTAGTCTTATTACGCTTTTATCTTAATACCTTGTAATATTCGTATATTATTCTTCTTAACAAATTTTATTAATTTGCTTATGTCTCGATATTCTTTTTAAACAAAAAAATTCTAAGTATTACCGATTATTTTAAAAATTTTACAACTAATTTCTAATAATACATATGCAGATTTATTCTTCGTGTATATAGTGTATCATTTTTCTTATACAATTGATCCTGTAGAAGGGCCACGCTGTGCCCGAAAGCTTGATGTCCTAATAAAGTGTTGAAAGAAACTCATCTCCTGAATATTTCGTCCTTACCACACTATTTATTTATTTTATTTTGACTTGGAGCACTATGTCCCACTTAGGGATACTTGCATTTTAAAGGTAAACTTAGCATAGAAAGAAAAGAAAGATCATTTGAAAAATGTACAAGAATAAATATGCAATTTAGTTAGATGAAAAAAGAAAAAATAACAATTGATATATGTACAAAGAGTTGGTATGCAAATTTAGTTAAATAAAATCAATTGTTAACAAGTAGTAAAAAAGTCTCAAGCTTTACAAGCTTGATACCTTAGTGTGATTGAGTGGAGATAAGAAAGAAGAAGAATTGTAAACAATTTACATATTAAAGAAAGTTTTAAGGAATATATTTAGAATGAAAATATGCAAGATATTAGAGAATTATTCAATTAAAACTATGCAAATTAAAATTATTTATTTGAATTTGGTCATGTTACCTTGAAAGAGATTTTACTGTATTATTTTATACTCTTTCTAACTTGCTCCCCATTTCCTTTTGTAAAAGTTCTATATACACTCTCTCTGTGTCTATTTCTTTAAGGTTAAATTTAGTTCCCAAAAAGCTCTGTCCATGTTAAACAGAGGGAAGTTTTTACTGTAATTTTTTACTTCTGATTCTTTACCTTCCCCCCTTTTACCCACCTTTTGTCTGAAGATGTTAACAATGTTGTTATGGAAATGTCATATACTATTTATTTTATTTAGACTTGGAGCGCTATGTCCCATTAGGGACACTTGCATTTTAAAGTTAAACTAAACATAGAAAGATATTTGAAATTTGTACAAGAATAAATATGCAATTTAGTTAGATGGAAAGAGAAAAAAGTTTCTAAAAAAAGTTCTATATATACACAGTCTTTTTTTTCCAATCATTACACAATTGTTTTTTTTTACACACTTTCCTTTTTTTTCTACAATAAATGGAAAAATGAATTTATCGTCACATTTTCACCCCCAAAGCTTTTCCTGTTCAACTTTTTTTTTTTTCTCATCTACCTCCAAATTTTCCTTCATTCAACTCATCTGTTCTTCAGTAATCCCTTCTCCCCCCTCCCCTCGTGTGGGGATATATAAATAAATTTACATAGAGTATCTCGATATGTAAATAATGATGCAGTCTTGATGATTGTCCGTCGTCTCTGTAAGTAAAAAAAAAAAACATAATGTAATATATATATATAAAGAAAAGAGAGAGAAATGGACTATATGTTGTATAGGGGACATATATACAAACAGAAGTGTATTATATTTTATTTGTGAAGAACTATTTCTATATATAAATTCTATAAATGTACCACATATATATATATGTATATGTATCACATATATATATATATACAACTCACTTCGTGACATTAAAAGACAAGTGTTACATTGACAATTTTAATATATTTTGTATTTTTTTTCTTCATTTATTAGTTGTTGTTTTTTCTATTCAAGAGTTGCTTTTTTTTTTTTTCAACCTTTTTCTTAGTTTTTTTTAATATAAGATTGGGTTTTTTGTATATAAGTATATATATTTGTTTGTTTTTTTACCATTTTTATGCATTTTTTTTAATTAGCTTTCCATTTTATTAAATATTTTCTCACTTTTTTTTCCCCTTCCTATGTTTCTATCTTATTTATTTTGTACGGGTAAATCTCTAATTTTCTCTTTTTTTTTATCTTTTTTTTTTTTCAAGCTTATATCTCTCCTCCTTTCATCTTCCAATTTTCAATTCATAGCCAAAAAAAAAAGCACTAAATAAAGGATCACACAGCGAAAAAAAAAAACAACACAATTTTAAATATATATATATATTACTATTTTTTAAGAAAAAAAATCTGTGTGTGGCAAACTTTTTTTTTTCTTTTCCTTGTCTTTTTTTGGTTAAAATTTTATTTTATTTTTGTTTGTTGTTGTGTTTTTTGATGCATTGCTATTTGTCACTGCCGTAAGAAAGGATGTTGTTTTATGATATTTTTTAAAAAATAATTCTGTGATTTTACTAATCCCAATATATATGGAAAAAATTGGGATTAGTAAAAAAAATATACAGTTGAACCTGTCTATAGCGCCCACTCTAAATAGCGCCTCCCTCTCTATAGCGCCCGATTTTAAATACATAGTATGATGCAATTTACATTAAAAGTGACCTGTCTATAGCATCCCCTCTCTATAGCACCCTATTTTGATGAGTCCCAAGAGGGGGCGCTATAGACAGGTTTAACTGTATATATATTTTTTTTTGGTCAAAAAAATTTTTTTTTTTTATTTTTATTGTCAGATATATATGAGAGGTTTTTATTTATTTCTCAACGTGTAGGAATTTAAACAGCTAATTTATATATGGATTATTGAAATCAATATGTTCTTTGCTATCATTATCTTTATTTTTTGTGGAATTTTTTTGTATTCATTTTGATTATTTGTGGAAATAAAAAATGAAATATATAATTATCATTCTATATTTTGTCTTTATTAATGTTTGAGTAATGTTTCTCAACTTAAACCTGTGCAGTTTTATCTTTTTGTTAATTTATTTTATTCAAAAATGATAAAAACACAATTTTGGGATTATAGCTACAAGAAATAAAGACTTAATCCAAATAAATTAATAGCGTGTGATGTTTTGGTAACAGCATTGTTATCATCATTAGATGAAAGAATTTTTTTTTCTTTATTCATATTATTCATGTATTATTTTGTCTGATGATGGTAATAGCAGTGTTACTGAAATATCACACACTATTAATTTATTTATATTTGGTCTTATTACCTTGTAGTTTTATTCAAAATGTGATATCCCGCAAAATATTTGCGTCAATACAGAGTTAATTCCTTGCAAGGATATTAAAATATACAAGTATCGGAGTCAAAATCAACAATCAATCAACAATTCTGTCACCGTTTGCTTTTGTGAATGGAATAAATACCCAAATATGGCCATTTTTTATTAGCATCGGTGGTTCAGTGGTAGAATGCTCGCCTGCCACGCGGGCAACCTGGGTTCGATTCCCGGCCGATGCATTTTTTTACAATTTTTAAAACTCCTTTATATTATTATTAAAATATACAAGTATCAGAGTCATCAATTCTGTCATCGTTTGCTTTTGTGAATAGAATGCTTTCACGTAATATACGTAAAATACGTAACTAATATGACTGAAATTTTAGCATTATGTATAGTAGAATCTGGAAAAACTTATATTGAATATTTCAGGTCTCTATCCCGAATATTCTTCGAGTTATTTGCAAATTTGAGAAGCAGCGCTTCTAGCGGTGAAGATGGGAGGTAATATCAGCTGACCTAATATACATGTCAAACGTGTTTTAACAGGACATAGAAAAAAATATGGAAGAGATATTTGTCGCATTTTTAGCCAAGAAAAATTGAAATTGACAGGTTCTGGGCAAAAATAGTTGTTTTTTTTTAGTCAGAAAATGATTATGACAATATTGATGTATCATATTTGATTATCAGATACAAAATTATATCCGGAAAAATTCCAAAAAGCAGAGACCACGGGTGAAGTCAGTTCATTTTTAGTATGCAGGAACAAAATTCTAACAGAAAAACATTCATTCGAGCAGAAGACACAAAGCCAGATCATCTCTTTATAAAAATATCGCTTCTCAGACACAAAGTTTGGAGCGGGATGTTTGACAAGAATGACATCCACGCCGCCAATTTATATTTGTAACGAATAGTATTTGAATAAAAGCATTTAATCGGGTAAAACCCGAGCGTTGCCCGGGTCATTCGGCTAGTACAATTATATACAGTAGAACCTCCATGAGAGGACACTCGTGTTAGAGGACACCTCTCTATAAAGGACAGTTTTCATTTGTAAAATGTCCATTTTTACTTTTTTGCAACTCTCCGGTAAGAGGACACCTTTACCTAAAGGACACGTTAGCTCTGTAATTAGGTGTTGTCCTTTACAGAGAGGTTGTTCTACTGTAGTTACAAAACAAACAAATGAAAATATCCAATGGCCTGAACTCGTAAGACTAGTAAGAATATCAAAAATACACTCATGGAGAAAGCTTGAGGAAAGTAATGTTGCCGGGCATCTTTTTTTTTTTTTAAAGGAGACAGAGGCTGTTCACACTTTTTTAGCCCATGTTTCTTTAATTAAGAGTTATTGTCTGAATCCTGATATACATGCTAAAAGGTACAACTTCCTTAAGTTTTGTCCATGAGTATATTGTCTGAATCCCGATATACATGCTAAAAGGTACAACTTCCTTAAGTTTTGTCCATGAGTGTATTGTCTGAATCCCGATATACATGCCAAAAGGTACAACTTCCTTAAGTGTTGTCCATGAGTGTTTTGTCTGAATCCCGATATACATGCCAAAAGGTACAACTTCCTTAAGTGTTGTCCATGAGTGTATTGTCTGAATCCCGATATACATGCTAAAAGGTACAACTTCCTTAAGTTTTGTCCATGAGTGTATTGTCCGAATCCCGATATACATGGTAAAAGGTACAACTTTCTTAAGTTTTGTCCATGAGTGTATTGTCTGAAACCCGATATACATGCTAAAAGGTACAACTTCCTTAAGTTTTGTCCATGAGTGTATTGTCTGAATCCCGATATACATGCTAAAAGGTACAACTTCCTTAAGTTTTGTCCATGAGTGTATTGTCTGAATCCCGATATACATGCTAAAAGGTACAACTTCCTTAAGTTTTGTCCACATGAGTTATAGTTCAATTTATATAAAATTATTTTTTTATGACAATTAAAAATGAGAGTGTCATATATTGAGAGAATAGATAATGATATAAAACAGTATTTATTGATTAATGAAATACACTTGTGTTAGCTTCCTCTGGTCGACGGCTCTTGTTAAAATAAAAAGTCTCACTTATATTGTAGGCGATAAAATTATTTATTTAAAAAAAAATACAAGTAAACAAAATATACTGAAGGAAAGTAGAACATGCCGCGACCCCAGCGTTGTCACTCGTACACTGTCGCCTGATTGGTCGGGGCGTCGTGACCATTGAGGGCGAGGCGGGGCTTCAGTCACCCAGGTTATCGCGGGACGTCTGCTAGGAATGTCTCTTACACTTGTACATAGTCTGAAACATACTTTATATACTAACTCCCTGTAAAGGACACCTAATTGCAGAGTCAAAGTGTCCTTTAGGGTGAGGTGTCCTCTTACTGGAGAGTTGCTACAGTAGAACTACCTCTCTGTAAAGGACAACACCTAATTGCAGAGTCAAAGTGTCCTTTAGGGTGAGGTGTCCTCTTACTGGAGAGTTACTACAGTAGAACTACCTCTCTGTAAAGGACAACACCTAATTGCAGAGTCAAAGTGTCCTTTAGGGAGAGGTGTCCTCTTACCAGAGAATTACTAAATAGTAAAAATTTTAATTTTGGCAAATGAAATCTGTCCTTTGTGGAGAGTTGTCCTCTAGCGGGTTGTCCGCTAAACGGGAGGTTCTACTGTATTAGAATTATTAATGTAAAACTTTAATAAGAATATCCTGTCCACAGAACAGGCTGTCGTTCTAGACCTGTCCACAGAAGAGGCTAATTTTTTAGCTCTATGTATACATGTTGTAATATAAAATGTCAATTTTTGAGATTATTTGTTGGTTGCAAGTTTATTTGGAAAATAATCACTATAGTGTCATGTACCATTATTATAATATCCCAAATGTATATAAAATTCAACTCGCCAGTTTGGTGATCATATACAGTGGACCCTCGGTTTACGAGCACCTTGGAGTACGAGCTTTTCTCTACGAGCAAAATTTTGCTGCAAAATTGTTCTAGCAAGAAGAATTGCCCGAGTTTCAATTATTAAAAATAAGAAATTAGTTTCGCACTACGAGCGTTTTGGAGTACGAGCATGGCTCTGGAACTGGAACGGATTGTGCTCGCAAACCGAGGGTCCACTGTAATCTTAAACGAGATAATAATAAAATTTCTATACAGAGGCCAGATACCAGGATAGGTGAAGTCCAGTTTGAGTAAAACTCGCTGTTCAACTGACATGGATCTAACGTGCTTCTGCCAAGGATTCTCTTAGTCTTGAAACTTTGTCCTTAGTAGCTTGGTATCTTTTCTCTTACGGCGTGAAAAGCGGCTTCGGCGTCGTATCGTCAATAGGGACATCGTCTTCTTGTAGGGAAGCCTTGACACTGCAGTGAATCCTGGAGCCAGTCTTGAAAAATGTAGATCACAATACCGAAGGCCTCGAGGTCTTCTCGGCGATCTCCCCGGTTTATCTTCCCTAATATACCCAGCCGGACCTGCAGTCCTGGATCTTTCCAGTTGGTCTCGAAGACCACGCCATCTTCTCAGCGGCGAAGTACGCGATCTACGTGGTGTCGCTGGAGACCTGCTGGTGATTCTCCACCAAACTCTGCAGCGCTGGCAGAGGCGCCATATTCATTGTACATAGTGTATATAATCCATAATATCCTTTTAAATAGTGCAGACTGTGCACTTTGCATGTATTGACAAGATGTCAATAAAATTATTTTAATTGTCTACCCAGCATCTCCACCAAAATATAACGTATAAAATCAGGAAAGACAAACTTCAGGATGACATAGTAATTTATTTATGGCAAAAACGAAACCAACATTTATAGGATACAAGTTAAGCACTGAGAAAAGTTTCCAGAGTAGCAAAATATAAATATCACAATTAATAATATATATGTGGCCACCACACTTTGTTTCAGCGAGCGCGGACAAAGCTTCAATACACATACAGGCAGTAGTGTGACGGCCACGCATGCGCGGGCGGCATCCGGGACTCTAAGCGCGCGCGTCGTTGAAACAACAAGGCTTGCTTCCAGCGGTCCTTATTTCTTTCCCCTCTATTCGTTTCCACCACCCCTGCGAGACATCTCCTGCCGCCAGATCCTAGAGTCCCTTGCCACCTGACATCGAGTTTGGGCTCAAAAATCATAACTTTTGGTTAGTAGCCCGTAAATAAAGATATTTTCTCTCTTTCCCCTCTATATATTTCAGGTCTTTAAATAAATTTATTTATTTTATAAAACGACATTTGAAATACTATCCCGCATGTGTTTCTTTTCAACGAAAATTCAACGGAAAAATATGTCCAGGGTAGCCTAGTGGACATGGCATCTGCCCGGTAAGCGGAACACTGTGGGTTCGATTCCCATCCCTGGACACTTTTATTTTTCCGTTTATCATTACTCTTCACAATTCACACCTCATCCAAAAGGTTAGAAATAATCGTTATTTCTCCTTGAAATAAATTTTCGTTGAAAAGAAACACATGCGGGATAGTATTTCAAATGCCGTTTTACAATCACAAGCCGCATTATATTGTACTAGCGAACCCGGCCACGCGTTGCTGTGGCTAAGTTGTAATATGTTAAATGAATATTATACTAAACTATTCAGTACAGTAAAGATAATATTCACTTATAAAGATAAAAATGTTTTAGCCGATCTAAAGGCCTACGGGATTGAGAATGGAACGTTACGTTGAAATTTGAAAATGATTTTTATATAAATAGATAATATAGCCCTTCATTGTAATCATTGATTATAATCACTGCGTTAATAAATGTCAGCGAACTCGTTTATATGTATTGTTTTTTGTTTTCGAGATATTCTAATAGAACGTTCTCACATTTTCTGTAAAATATTTATATATGCACAAACACAGAATTTAAAAATATGTCTTAATTTCGCTATAATTATCGCTATAAATATTATTCTAAAATAATTCGCCAGAAATCGTCCTGATAGTATACTAAACAACTTCCCAAAGTTTCATGGCAAACATCTAAAATAAAATAATACTTTTAATACTTTGCTACAATATTAAAAAGAGGGGGGCTTAGGTGTTTAAAATGTAAAATGTGCTCCAAATAGTATTACATAGAGCGTTCATATCAAACATATTTAAAATAAACCAATCAAAATATAATAGCTTGACGCTATAACGCTTGACGTTACAAATAAGCTCATGCGAGGCTATTTCAGGCCACACCTCTGCCGCGAGGGGGCGCTGATTGCGAGTGAATCTACGTTTTATCGTAAATAAAAATGCAACGAAAGGTTATTTCTAAAGAGTAATTAGCCAGAAACCATCCCGGTAGTATACTAAACATCTTCCCAAAGTTTCATCACGATTGGTTGAGCAATGTAGAAGATTATCACGAACGGACGGACGGACCAACAAACATTCCACAAGCCACACCAACACGCACGCAACCATCCTAAATATACATAAAATATACTTTGCTAGAGAATAACAATAAAGAATTTATTTATTACCAGTTACAAATAAGACACGTTATATCCGATCTGGATAATTGCGCATGAAAACTATTTACAATAATTGTAGTAGTAGAGTAGGTAACAAAATTGTCAAAAAGAAAATAAAAAATTAAGAAAAAGAGAATTGAATAAATATATACATTAAACAAACAACATAAGCAGATAGAAGAAATCTACAAAGTAGTTATAATAATATATAATAATCATAATTTACACAAGATATGACGGGATGCTGTGAAATTTTGCAATTGGGTCATGCAAATATATATATACATTTTTTATTAGGAATGATAAAAAAAGAAGAAGAAATTAAGAACTGTTTTCAGAATCGGAATAATCACATAAAAGGAATCTCTGTGGCTTTGCTGATGTCTTAGGAACTTCTTGTTTGATCTCCACAATTTCTTCTGTTTCTGGATTCTTCTTTTTGGGCTTAGTCTTAATTCTTACCAACGGTTTCTTGATTTGAGTGGGTTTGGGCTACACACAGTACAATGCTGGTTAGAGTACATCTTTTTTGTATATATAGGTAAACAATTAAAAATATATATTTTATCGACACTTAATGAGTTGTTACAAAAAAAAAACTATTAAGAAATTAAACAATGATATTGTAAAACGAAAATTAAAATTATACCGCGATTGTTTCTTTTATAAAAATCGAAATTTATTTTCAAAGAGAAATAGCGACATTTCTAACTTTGAGGATGAGGTATGGAAAGGTGAAACTGTATTGTGTATTGCCTTGTTATAAATAAGAAGATACTCTTACCTTAAGGATTATATCTTTAATCTTATTTATTTATCTATTTACAAGGTAATATTTAAAACTTAGAACAATTACAGCTATGGCGGAACTTTCACCAGCCTAAGGTAAACAACAACAGTCAATGTGATGATGATCGTAACGTACTCTCAACACATCTCCCCCTTTTCTCTAGAGGTTTAGCCTGTCTGGCGGCTTTACCACGCGTCCACTCCTGGTCTTTACTGGTTCCGGTGATCTCTGGAATGTCCTCGGTTCACTGTCACAAGTAGTGTTGTCCCCAGTAGATGTGAAGCACTGACTCATCTCAGGAGACTCCATCTCTTCATCTTCCATGTCAATCTTTTCACCCTGTGGGTTTGGTAGTAGGTGGAATCTATTTCTTCTTAAAATTCCTTTTGGAGAGTTGACTATATAAGATCTTGGACTTCCAGCGTCTTCAAGTACCACACCGGGAACTCTCAAGTCTTTCACCCATACTCTAGTTCCTTTATTCAGATGGGGCAATTCTCTTGCACGATGATGTATATCAAAATGGGTTTTCTTTTTGTGCCGTTGATCTTTTTCTCTCATTTCTAGATTTTCAAGATCAGGTATTCTTGACTGGAGTTGAACTGGAGATGTTGGCACAGTTGTTCTGAGTTTCCTGTTCATGCATAGTTCAGCAGGGCTGTACCCATTTTCCAATGGAGCGGTTCGATAACCAAGAAGAGAAAGATATGGATCTCTTCCTTTCTTCAACTGGTTTTTGATATTCTTCACCATCGATTCGATGAAGCCATTGCTTTGAGGAAATCTGGGACTAGATGTTATGTGGTGGAAACCATATTCTTTTGCAAACTTTTTGAATTCTAACCCAAACTGTGGTCCGTTATCTGATCTAACCTCTTCGGGTATTCCATGGCGAGCAAAAATTGACTTGCAATGTAGAATTGTTGAATGTGTTGTTTGATCCTCCAGCAATGCCAACTCTGGGAATCTAGAGTAATAGTCTGCAATTAGAAGATAGTATTTGCCCTTTAAGTAAAAATGGTCGATTCCTACTTTCTCCCATGGCCTGCTTGGGAAATCAGAAACAATTAATGGCTGCTGGGGATTAGATCTTTCTTCAATACAATTTGGGCAGTTCCTCACAAGTTCTCCAATTTCTTGACTGATTCTGGGCCACCACACAGATGATCTGGCACGGCCTCTACATTTTTCGATGCCAAGATGACCTTCATGGAGGCTGTTTAGAACCTTTGATCTGAGGGACTTAGGAATATAAATCCTGGAATTTCTCATTAGAAGACCATCTATGACAGACATTTCATATCTGAGACACCAAAAGGCTTTTGCTTCTGCAGAAAGCTCATTCTTTGTAGGCCAGCCCTTTTCACAATAATCTTTTATTTCTCTACACACTCTCTCTTCATTTTGATATTGCCAGATTTCTTTCATATTTTCATCCTTGAATGGAGGACATGAAGTGATCTGTTGAACAAAACTACAGATTTCATTCTCCAGATCTTTCTCATGCGATATCTTAATTGGGCTTCTGGACAAAGCATCAGCAACAACAATGTCCTTGCCTGGTGTGTGATAAATGCTATATGAGTAGCGCATCATCCGAAGTCGTAGTCGCTGTATGCGTGGTGTCATTTCATCTAGATTTTTGGTTGAAAATATTGGAATGAGAGGTTTATGGTCAGTTTCAATGGAAAATGTATTTCCCATCAGATAGTCCTGAAATCTTTCACAGGCCCAAACTATTGCTAGAGATTCTTTCTCAATTTGAGCCCATCTCTTTTCAGTTTCGGACATAGTCCTGGAGGCATATGCAACTGCTTTTTGGTATCCATCTTCAGATTTTTGTAAAAGCACTGCTCCTAGTCCATATGAAGAGGCATCTGCAGACACTGTAGTTGGTAGATTGGGGTCAAAAAGTGTTAGTGCTGGAGAAGTTGAAAGAAGTTTCTTCACTTTTTCAAATGCTTCCTCCTGAGCACTATCCCATCTCCAATCATTTCTCTTTACTAGGAGTTGATTAAGTGGGTAGAGGATAGTTGAAAGGTCTGGTATAAATTTACCTGTGAAGTTCACCATTCCCAGGAATCTGCGCACTTCAGAAATGCTTGAAGGTGATGGAAACTCCCTGATGGCCTGGACTTTGTTTGGATCAGGTAGCACTCCTCTTTCTGTAATCAGGTGACCAAGAAATTTGATTTCCTTCACTGAGAAGATGCATTTCTCTTTATTCAGGGTCAGTCCTGAATCTTGAAGCTTCCTAAGGACGCATCTTAACCTTTCATCATGTTCTTCTTGTGTAGCTCCCCAAATCACAATGTCGTCCATGTGACAATTTACTCCAGATTGGCTCTCCAGTAGATTGCTCATCTTTCTCTGGAATACCTCAGGTGCAGAAGAAATTCCGAAGGGTAGCCGTTTGAATCTGTATCTGCCAAATGGGGTCAGGAAGGTTGTAAGGCTAGATGATTCCTCTGACAGGGGTATCTGCCAAAACCCACTGTTGGCATCCAGTTTTGAAAACAATTTAGCTCCTCCCATTTGTGCCAAGGTATATTCCACTGATGGAATTGGATAATGTTCTCTTTTAACAAACTTGTTTAGAGCTGTCAGATCTACACAAATCCTTAGATCATTAGAAGACGGTTTGGGCACAATGACCATTGGAGCACACCAATCCGTTGGTTGCTCAACTTTTTCAATTACTCCTTTTTCAACCATTTGATCAAGTTGTTCTTTTGTTTTATTCAAAAGTGGAATGGGTATTCTTCTGGGAGTATATATAGCATGAGGCTGTGATTCATCCTTCAATTTAATTGTGTAGCTCCCTTGGAGTGTTCCGAGTCCTGTGAAAAGCTTTGGATATTCTTCAAAAGGATTAAGCGAATTCCTTTTCTCAATTGACTGAAGTATTTTGATTAGGTTTAGAGATTCACAGGCTTTTCCGCTCAAGAGTGGTTGCATTAGTTGAGGAACAACAAATATTTCTCCAGGGATGCTTCTCCCATCTTTTTCTATTAAAGCTGTGAATTTTCCTATTACATGCAATTTAACCTGTCTAGGTCCTAAAAGTTGAATATCAGGTTTGCATAACTTCTTGTGAGCAAAATTTTTAAAATAAATCTCTTGGGGTATTATATTTACATCCGCTCCTGTATCCATTTTAAAAAGTATTTTAATCTTATCTACTTTTACATAAACCTTCCAATCATTTGAGTTTTGTCCATTCTCATAGATATTACCAACAAAATGGTAGTCATCACCTTGGGCGACTTGTCCTACTGTCTTATTGTAGCACACCTTTGCAAAATGTCCTACCTTTTTACATTTATGGCATTTAACTTCTTTTGCAGGGCAGTCTTTATATGGATGGAATTTTGAAGCACCACATCTTATACATCCAGATTTTTCAGGCTTGCTCCACTTCTGAAATTTACTTTTCTTTGAAGCGTCTCCTTTCCCATTTGTAGAATTGAACCTTCTTGGTGGTAACTTTTTTTCATAGACTTGGTCTACATTGGCAGCCTGTGTTGTTGTTGATCGAAGAATAGTCTGTTGTTGCTTCACACATTCTGTCTGGCAAGCAGCTTGGATAGCCCTTTCCAAGGTCAAGTTAGGCTCTAGTTGCAACTTCTCTGAAAGTTGTAGATTTTTTACTCCTACAACTATTCTATCTCTAATCATTTCTTCTTTCAGAGATCCATAGTTACAATTTTCGGCCATTTTGTGAAGCACTCTTATGTATTCCTCGACAGCTTCTCCATCCTGCTGATATCTACGATTAAATTGTGCTCTTTCAAAGATGACATTTCGTTTACCTATAAAGTGCTCTTCAAATTTCTTAACAACTGTTTCATAATTGTTTATTTCTATTTCAGTTAAATTGAATGAAATTAGAGCATCTTCGGCTTTTTCACCTAATATGTAAATTAGAGCATTTACTTGCTCTTCCTCCTTTTTAGATTTTAACTCTGACGCTTTTCTAAAGCGTTCAAATCTTTTAATCCAATTTGGCCATTCATTTGGATTATTAAAATTAAATTGTTCTGGAGGATTTATATTTTGCATTATTTTTTTTTCGTTGTTTATGCAAAAATAATTCTTTTTGTTTTTACTAGTAATTAGATTAGGCTTAGGGCACTATCGCCAATTCGCTGCCACCATGTATTGTGTATTGCCTTGTTATAAATAAGAAGATACTCTTACCTTAAGGATTATATCTTTAATCTTATTTATTTATCTATTTACAAGGTAATATTTAAAACTTAGAACAATTACAGCTATGGCGGAACTTTCACCAGCCTAAGGTAAACAACAACAGTCAATGTGATGATGATCGTAACGTACTCTCAACACAGAAACATGAAGAGTAATGGAGAACGGAAAAATAAAAAATGTCCAGGGCGGGAATCGAACCCACACCCTTCTGCTTACCGGGCAGGTGCCTTGTCCACTCGGCTACCCTGGACGTATTTTTCCGTTCATAACTTATATTTTAAAGTAACATTTAAAATACAATATAACGCGGCTGATGATTGTAAAACGAAAATTAAAATTATACCGCGAATGTCGCTATTTCTCTTTGAAAATAAATTTCGATTTTTAAAAGAAACATTCGCGGTATAATTTTAATTTTCGTTTTACAATCATCAGCCGCGTTATATTGTATTTTAAACAATGATATTATTCAATAACTTGGTGATAAAATTGTATGTCAAGATATTTAGAAATATAATCGAAATTAGATAATTCAAAGCCCAAGGGACCAAAAAATTGAATTATCCAAAAATTTGAATTAAAAACGGAAATTCTAGGGACCAAATATTTGAATTAAAGATGTTTTCGAATTATCCCAAGTTATACTGTACTTTTTTTTATGTATTTTTAATCACAATGTGGGATTTGTTTATGAGGCTCATGATTTCTTTAGATAGAGAGAGAATGTGTCTTTCAGTCAACTTACCTTTGGGTTGTCCACCAGGGATACTGAGGAAAGCCGGGGTTTCTTCTTCACTGGTTCATCGTCATCGCGTAGAAGTTCGATGTGATCTCCTTCCATGAACTTTGAGTTTTCTCTTTTTCCGTAGATATTCCTGTAACCAACATTGTATTAGCATACTTTGTTTTTTACACACACACACACACATGAGGGACAACCATTAATGATGTCGCGGCCCTGTATCCCCATCTTAGGGAGAGTTTCCTCGCGGATACCTTACCTAAACACAAGATTATTCTTTGATATCAGAATATAAAACGTTTATGGAGATAAGTATCTTTATTTTGATCTTCTCAAGCTTTCGGACTTGTTTGCCCTTCTACAGGAGAAACAATATATTTTCTTTATATATTGTTTCTACTGTAGAAGGGCAGACAAGTCCGAAAGCTTGAGAAGATCAAAATAAAGATACTTATCTCCATAAACGTTTTATATTCTGATATCAGATATCCAAAGGAGATTTAAATTGATTCATTTGAAAGATTATTCTTGTCAAGTTCCTCAACACAGTCATCGCTGGGGACACGGATTCCATAATTCACAAGTCTGAACTCAAGACGATTCTAAGCTCCCCTGATAGGATCCAGACATACCTTCTGAGAAGACCTCGTCGTGTATATATTTTTCTCTACTATTTTAAACTTTGTAAACTTTCTCTTTGAATGTTGACTAGATGTGAATAAACTATTTTTAATTGTCACACACGCAAATAAAATGGCCTGTATGCGAATACAAGGAAAGAGGGAATATAGCCGTGTTAAAAAAACAACCCCCTTGGTAAACAAATGTCAAGTCTTCATTCTCCTCTGAAGAGGTAAAATTACTTACTAGAATGAATGTTGAGATGAATTGATAATTATCTTAACCAGTTATAATTCGACTACAAATTCCTATGGCTTGGGGTTGTTGGATGTTAAAGAAGTTTGGCTGTGACATTTCTAAAGTCTTAACTATTGTAAGCAACAGTCTCAAGACTGTATAGGAGTTAAGACTACTGATTAGAATGAGTTTTGGAATGAATTGATAATAATTCAACCAGCTATAATTCGACCACAAATTCTTATGGCTTGAGGTTGTTGGATGTTAAAGAAGTTTGACTGTGACATTTCTAACGTCTCAACTATTGTATCCAACAGAGAATATAGGATATGAAGACTACTAATTAGAGTGAAAGTTGCGATTAAATTGATAATAATCTTAACCCAGCTATAATTCGACCACAAATACTGATAACTTGAGGTTGTTAAAGAAGTAGAGCTGTGACATTTCTAAAGTCTCAACTATTGTAACCAACAGTCTCAAGACAGTATAGGAGATAAGGATGTAAAACTACTCACTTTAGAAACTCCTCATCCTCCCGCTCCTGTTTCTCAAGCTCTGCCTTTTGCTGAGCCTCCAGATTGTGGAGTAGAGCCTCGTAGTCTACCCGGACCTGGCGCTGATTCATGTCCCGTAGTTCCTCCAGGCTTTCTAGGATCTCCATCTCTTGTTTGGATGTCTTGGTGCGTTTCTCTAGCAGCTGTTCACACACACACCGTTCTTGTTAGACTCTTCTACTGTGGGGAACAACCCTTTGATTATTTACAAATACAGTAGAACAACCTCCCTATAAAGGACACCTAATTGCAGAGCCAGAGTCCTTTAGAGAAAGATTTCCTCTTACCGGAGAGTTGCTTAATTGTAAAAATGGTAATTTTGCAAATGAAAACTGTCCTTTATAGAGAGGTGTTCGCTAACGGTGTCTAGGCTGAAGGTTACAAACCGACACAAGAGTTGGTTTACAAACCGACACAAGAGTTAGTTTACAAACCGACACAAGAGTTAGTTTACAAACCGACACAAGAGTTAGTTTACAAACCGACACAAGAGTTAGTTTACAAACCGACACAAGAGTTGGTTTACAAACCGACACAGGAGTTGGTTTACAAACCGACACAATAGTTGGTTTACAAACCGACACAAGAGTTGGTTTACAAACCGACACAAGAGTTGGTTTACAAACCGACACAAGAGTTGGTTTACAAACCGACACAAGAGTTGGTTTACAAACCGATACAAGAGTTGGTTTACAAACCGACACAAGAGTTGGTTTACAAACCGACACAAGAGTTGGTTTACAAACCGACACAAGAGTTGGTTTACAAACCGACAAAAGAGTTGGTTTACAAACCGACAAAAACTGGCTTACAAACCGACACAAAAGCTGGTTTACAAACCGACACAAAAGTTGGTTTACAAACCGACACAATAGTTGGTTTACAAACCGACACAAGAGTTGGTTTACAAACCGACACAAGAGTTGGTTTACAAGCCGACACAAGAGTTGGTTTACAAACCGACAAAAACTGGCTTACAAACCGACACAAAAGCTGGTTTACAAACCGACACAAAAGTTGGTTTACAAACCGACAAAAGAGTTGTTTACAGCCAAGCTGAACGTACCTTCATTGGATTACTCTTTTCCTCTTCTTCTTCTTCCCGAGCTGCCTGCTCAGATTGTTGTTCCGCCAACTTGAGAGCTTGGAAGTTACGGGTGGCCCCATGTTCCATTGCATAGTCTTCATTAGCTGGATCGGTCTTGAAGGTGATCTCAGCGTGACACCGTGTGCACCTGATGTAGAACCTAAACACTTTAATACCAAGATATTCTTCATCCACAACCGTCTCTTTTCTGGCATTGAACTTCCTTCCCTTGTAGATGTACTCTCCGCAGGTAGTGCATCTGAGACATACATAGAACATTGGTTAGAACATGTTTAAACCTATAAGTTACATAGTGACAAAAACAAAATTTAGATGGAAATTTTGCCGGGAGGAAATTGATCTAAAGAGACAAGGGTCGCCTCTCCCGTCAAAATAGATGTCTAAAATCAGACGCCATCTATCGACCGTCGCCGCAACTAGCGGCCTCGGGTCGGTGACAAAGCCACAACACCAGCTTTGGAAAACTAAAAAAGCGTCCACCTAGAGAACTTTGTCGACAGCTTTGTAACCGACCCGAGGCTAGTTGCGGCGACGGTCAATAGATGGCGTCTGGTTTTAGACGTCTATTTTGACGGGAGAGGCGACTCTTGTCTCTTTAAAAAACAAAATATGTTACCGTTATAGTTTTACTTTTCTAATTGTACGTTAGCATTATCACTCATCATTATCTTGGACTGAAAGAGTAAAGAAGTTTCATATTTTGGTTATCCCGACGTCTGTTTTCTTTTTTATTTAAGGAGACAGAGGCAATTTTGTTCATACTTGGTTATCCCGTGTGTCTTCAATAAAGGTCACTGTAATATCTTTCAGAGTTATTGTATGAATCCCGATATACATGCTAAAAGGTACAACTTCCTTAAGTTTTGTCCATGAGTGTATTGTCTGAATCCCGATATACATACTAAAAGGTACAACTTCCTTAAGTATTGTCAATGAGTGTTTTGACTGAATCCCGATATACATACTAAAAGGTACAACTTCCCTAAGTTTTGTCCATGAGTGTATTGTCTGAATCGCGATATACATGCTAAAAGGTACAACTTTCTTAAGTTTTGTCCATGAGTGTATTGTCTGAATCCCGATATACATGCTAAAAGGTACAACTTCCTTAAGTTTTGTCCATGAGTGTATTGTCTGAATCCCGATATACATGCTAAAAGGTACAACTTCCTTAAGTTTTGTCCATGAGTGTATTGTCTGAATCCCGATATACATACTAAAAGGTACAACTTCCTTAAGTTTTTGTCCATGAGTTTAGATCTTTGATAAATTATTTATCTCCTCAACACTCGAGAAGAACTTCAACGTAAAGAGGAATATTTTTATAAGAACAACATAGTTATACAGTAGAACTACCTCCCTGTAAAGGACAACACCTAATTGCAGAGTCAAAGTATCCTTTAGGGAGAGGTGTCATCTTACTGGAAATTGCTAAATAGTAAAAATGATCATTTTACAAAGTGAAGAGTGTCCTTTGTAGAGAGGTGTCCTCTCATGGAGGTTCTACTGTATACATAAAAGAAAAAGCAAGAGATTACCCAAGTATCAACATCAAACATGTCTGAGTGAGTTACTCACCTCATGTTACAAGGAGCCATCAGCCGGACAGTGTACTGTCGGTTCTTGGGAAGCCCAAGTCTGGGGATTTTGGATGGATCAAAGTCCGGGGGGTAGTATTTCTGTCAACACCATTCAGTTTGGTTAGAGTTAGTTTATTAACGATTTTACTATACTATGCTATTTATATGAAAAAATAGACACTTCACCAAGTTGGAGTTTTTTATTTTCTCAACGTTTCGACAAAAATATTTTGTCTTCGTCAGGAGAAGTAAATAGAACATTTGGCAAGGCGTTAAAAATTGTTCTGAGGTTGACGAAGACAAAAAGATTTTTGTTGAAACGTTGAGAAAAAAATAAAAAAACTCTAACTGGCCGAAGTGTCTATTTTTTTATAGAAATATGAATGCGGGCCAGGCAACCTTTATCTTTATGATACTAGACTATTGTTTATAAAAAAAAAAAAAAAATGAAAACATTGAGACACGAATGTTTCTTTTCATGGATAAATCAAATTTCTACTGTCCTTACTGCGATGAAAAAATATATTGGGAGGGCTTGGCTCATTAGTGGTGAACCCTCCCAGCGGTTTCTCCAATTGAAAACCATTTCTGAGATTCCACCCTTCAGTGCTGCGTATATAAGCAGAATCGTCCAATACAGTATGTTCCAACGGGAGCTCGCTAAAGATAAAAGCCAGACTCTTGATCTCTGATGATCCCCTATTTTTGAAGCCTTGGGAGCTTTAGTTGTACTTGGTGCTGCCTTGGTTCCCTCGCAAGCGGCGCGCCCTTCCTGAAGCTGCGGGCCGTTTGCATATGTCGTCCAGTCGTTTTTGTCCGAAAAAGTCCCCCAGGGACTTACAGCGGACGAGGGTAATTTCTCTCTCGTCCAATACAGTATTAGAGCTCTGAGAAGCGGTCTGGTGGATTAAATTGGCGAAACCGCTGGGAAGGTTCACCACTAATGAACCAAGCCCTCCCAATATATATTTTTTCATCGCAGTAAGGACAGTAGAAGTTTGTATTATGTATAAAAGAAACATTCGTGCTTTTAAATCCTTTCATTTGATATCAAATGAATTACTGCATAATTATTTTTATACACCTATCCCCCGATTTACACGGTACTTGTTTTACACGTTTTCGCTTTTACACGGTTTTCGAAATAAGTTTTTTTTTGTTTTTGTTTTTATCGCACTATACTAAAATGCGATATTCTACTCTATACTACCTATGTTGAAAAGAATATTGGGAGGCTCCGATTCATGAGGGGGCGAACACCTATTCAGATTTAACAGTTTAATATACACCTATCCCTCGATTTACACGTTTTTCTCAGGAACGTATCTACCGTGTAAATCGGGGGATAGGTGTATTTTGGAATTTTAAAAAAATTGGGGGGATTGGGAGATTTAATTTTGGAAACTAATACCAAAAAATGGAAGTCTAAAAAATGGTAATACTTACATTTAACACCTTTCTTTCAGACATATTTAATGTTTATGAATATGTAAATAGATATAAAATTAATTTTAAATCGTATATTGAATTGTTTTTTTTTTACAAGAGAGAATGAGAAAGTAATTAAAAAAACTTGTTAAATAATGAAATTTATTTTTATTTGAAAGTCACTCTGTGAATTTTTTTAATCTGTTCGTGTGGGCATAAAAAAAATAGAATAAATAATTTCGAAAAATAAAATATCATAAATAAAAAATATTTCCTTATGCTTCTTGAAACGTTTAGTTTATTTTTTCTCCACTAGATGGCACTCTGCCATCTAGAAAAGCTCATGTGAGCCTGGTCATGATATGCCTTTTTTGTTTTTAATATTACTTGACCTATTTTATATATTTAAATGTTTTTTCACATTTATATATATCTATTGCGCCCCCTCTTGGGACTCACCAAAATAGGGTGCTATAGAGAGGGGGGTGCAATAGATAGGTCACTTTTAATGTAAAATGTTTACATTTTAATTTTTAGAGAGGAAGGCGCTATTTAGAGGGGGCGCTATAGACAGGTTTAACTGTATATTTATTTATTTACCAGTTGCAAATAAGACACGCTATATCCAATCTGGATAATTGCGCGTGAAACTATTTACAATAATTGTAGTAGAGTAGGTAACAGAATTGTCAAAAAGAAAATAAACAATTAAGAAAAAGAGCATTGAATAAATATATACATTAAACAAATAAGCAACAACATAAGCAGATAGAAGAAATCGCAAGGTAGTTATTTAACTGTATATTCATAATCGTCGAAAAAATATTTTTCGAGCAAACATCCAAATTTATATAAATATATATTTTTATAAAAATCGATTCAGTAGAGAGTGAATGCTTGCTCGAAACATTCTTTTTTTATCAGCGGATTATTTATTACTAGCGGATGTACCCGGCTTCGCCTGGGTTTTACCCGAGTGAAAGTTTGCCTAACAAATATTTGATAAAGAATATTTTTAATACAATATAATGCGGCTTATGATTATAAAACGTCATTTGAAAATTATCCCGCATGTGTTTCTTTTAAACAAAAAAATCGAAATTTATTTTTAAGGAGAAATAACGATTATTTCTAACCTTAGGGATGAATTATGAAAGGATGAATTGTGAAGAGTAATGATAAACGGAAAAATAAAGTTTCCAGGGATGGGTACACTGGACAGTCCCTGGACACTTTTATTTTTCCGTTTAAAATTACTTTTCACAATTCACCCTTTCATAATTCATCCCTAAGGTTAGAAATAATCGTTATTTCTCCTTAAAAATAAATTTCGATTTTTCGTTTAAAAGAAACACATGCGGGATAATTTTAAAATGTCGTTTTACAAAAATAATTTTATGCGCGGCCCAAGATCCTCTCGAGGCGGTGTAGCAGAGGCCAAACTCCGATGCTGAAGAGCGGGGAGCTGAGACGGCAGCCTTGTCTCACCCCGTTGAGATTGGTGTAGACATCTCCGACCTGGATGGCGACGTCTGCTACCCCGTAGAGGACAGCAATCCACCCAAGGAAGGTAGATGGTAGATACAGATCCTCCAACAGAGCGAACAAGTAGCTTCAGTTGAGACTGTCAAACGCCGACTTCAGGTCTAAAGAGATGACAGCCAGCGTCCTGTCTGGATGCCCCAGCTTCTTCATCGGACGCTAGCGCAATGTTCCAGGAGAATGACCGTCCAAATAAGTTCGTAAAATTGGTCATACACAATTTTGAGGAGAATTTTTTTTTTTTTGCTTATCCCTAGTACACGTGGTACAGGCCATGGTAATCATGGTGGGTAGAAGTAAACGACTGCTTTTACTGTAAGTGCACCACATGTATACACATGTGCACAGATGTCCTTTATTAAGGCTAATGGGCAGAATCCAACTACAGGATCCTAAGTATAAGGTCCGTCTCCTTACTTACGGTGCCACTTCTCAGAGAGGTCCGTCAGACAGAAGCCCAGGCTGTTGGCCATTCCGATGGTGGTAAGCCACAGCAAGGTCAGTCTGGAGCGGTTGGTGATCTGGAAGGGGAGGTTGGATCCAAAATAACCTTTATGTTGAACTTCATAGCCATGATTTCTTTTCAGAATTAAATTGTGAGATTTTCTAGCCAAAGGGGTTAAAAGCGAAAAGAGAGGCATTTTCGAGCGTAAAATATAGGAACGAAACGATTAATGATGATAAAGGTTATTATACACATGTGAAAACAGTTCAACTTTGCACTTACAAATGTGCCAGAGCCCCCGTTTGGTTACTTGTACTCGCTGGTGGGGTTGGACTTTTGCAAGAATCAGGAGCCATTGAAGCATTTTTTTAATTTTAATTTTATCAGAAAATAATGTCCAATACGTGAATCGAACCCGGGTCGTAGCGGTTGGAAACAAAAGGTTTAGACCAGGGGTGGCGAACGTGCGGCCTTAAGGCCGCATGTGGCCTTTTCTTGCCCAAGTTGTGGCTTTTTCTTAAATTCAAAACTATAATTTTTGTTTCGCAGTTTTCAATTACTTTCATTATTTTATTGAAAATATCTAATACGAATATCATATATTATATAATATATATATAATATATATATATATATATATATATAAAAATAAATAGTTGTATAGTTTTATAGTTAAGTATTCTATTAAAATTATCTTCATTAGTTTGATTATTTAAATTCAAATTATAAATTTGTTAATTGTTATTATTTAGTATAGATAGAGAAAAAAAAAAAAAATTCTTTACTTCTAAAACTTCCTCTAGTTAATTATATAATTATAATTAATAACAATAAAAAAATTAACAAAGTAACGTCTATTACATCGGCTTTTACACGTCATTCAGACATACTCTAATCCTATATATAGAATAATCGAAGAGATAATATATATAATAGTTAGAAAAAAGATAGAAAGACAGAACCATGCACTTTTAATCAAACTAATAGAAAGAAAACAAAAAGTTTTGTAAATAAGGTAGATAAGATTGTTAGTATATATATATATTTTTTTATAATTTTATATTTTATTCTTTTTTTTTTTTATAAAGATTTTTTAAATTTTTTTATTTTAAAATATGAATATAAAAAGTTGTATTTAGTAAAATGTCTATAATATGAATTAACTTTTATTATAAGTTTGGTTATTATGTTTTGAAACCCTAATGGTAGACCAGACATATACAAAAAACTTAAATTGGAGTAATTATTGAAAAAAGAGGTCTGCTGAACCGGGACTTCTCAAATAGAAATTCAGCTTTTCAACATTTCATCCCTTCTCTATTATGTCTAGACCTCCTTTCAACCGTATTTTATGTGTTAATATAAAGTTACTACAGTGAAACATTTATATGAACAGATATAATGTGTACCTACCTTGTCCGCGAACGCCTTCAACTGTAAACAACTATTTCTGGATAACACATGTTGTGGGGGGGTGGGGACAAATTTAGACCGAATTGTGGGAGAACAAGACATTCAAAGAATAAAGATAAGATAGTTAAGGGAAGAAATCCAAATTTTATAATCTTTACAGTCAGTTAAAATTAAAATAATTGATTCAACACTTATTCATCTTTCAATATTCCTTTAAAAAGGCAAATTATTAGAGTTTAATAAAGCTATTAATTGTGAAAATTCACTTTTATTTAATTTCCATTTTCCTCCCCAGAAATTGGAGATTAAACAAAATGAATTATATACAATATTACTTTAAAAATCTTGTGAAAAAATCTTCAAATCAGCTATTTAATTTAAGTTTAACTAATTGTTGAAGATTATAAATTTGTAGTATTGATTATTGAAAGAAATTATAGAAAGTTGATTTAATAAATGGATACTTCCATTTATTTTTTTTTAAGTATTTTATAATTGATATACTGTTGAAATATTTTACTTGTCTGATACTAAATTTGTTTTTAATAAATTCCATGTTTAAATTTTTAACATCTTCTATGAAATTTTCTAATATATTATTTATTCTATAAAATCTTAGAAACTGACCAAAATATATACCTTTACAGCAATTTAATGAAATATTAGAATTCATATTACAGTATTTTATAATATTGAAATTATAATTACTTTTTTTATTATAAATTTTAATAGCATTATTTGTAAGGTCTATATTTAGGTCTAAAAAGTTAACTTTTTTGTTTCTATAAATTTTTTCATTGTTTTTAAGTTTCAAGTATTTAGGATAAATTTTAGGTATTAAATTTTTGAACTGTGGATTATTAAATATTATAATGTCATCTACATAACGGAACATTTGCCAGTTAACATTATTTTGTAGAAAGTATTCTCTTTCGTACCAGAATAATATTAAGTTTGCTAATAACGGACTAGAAGACGTTCCCATGGGAACTCCTTCTGATTGAATATATATTTTATTTTTAAATTCTATATAGTTAAAATTTAAAAATGTTTCCAGTAGAGTTTTTGCTGTTTTAAGATCTAATTTAATTGTTTTATATCTGTTATGAATAATTTTAATGTGGAAAGTTTTGTCATTAATGATTTCGTTAAATAAATTGGTTATTTTATTATTTAGATCTCTTAAATTTATTTTAGAATATAGGTCCTCAAAGTCAAATGTGTGTACTGTTTCCATGTTTGTCCAATTGTTCATTAAATAGTTAATGATTTTTTTATTTGAGTCGATAAATTTATAATTATATTTATTAGTTAATTTATTTATAATAAATTGTAGTGTTGAAGCTAATTGTATATCAATGTTTTTTATAACTGAATTTATACCAGATGTGATTGTTCTGAAAGAAATAGGTTTTTTGTGTAGTTTAGGAATTATATAGAACTTTGGTATGTTTGGATTTTTGTAGTGATTATAAATTTTTAGTGAATTTTCAACATTTTTGATGTCTTTTTTGATTTTTGTGGCTGTAGTTCTAGCAAAAGTGTATTTATGATTATTATCAATTTCCTTTTTTAGTATATCGTGGTATAGATTTTTACAAATTATAGATAAGTTATTGGAACATTTATCTATAGGAGTGATAATAAAGTCCTTCTGTAAATTAATTATATTTTCTTTAAAAGAAGGAATATCTGAATTAGGTTTTGTGTATTTAAGTGTATTATTATAATAATTTATAATTTCCTTTTTAATATTATGTTTCCATTCCAGAAAAGTAAATTCTGGAATACTGTATTTTATACTAGTTTTATTTATGAAAATATCTATATCTTTTAATATAGATTTAATTGTATTATTATAATTGTGTTTAATTTGAGGTATATATTTATACCCTTTATTTAAAATATCCTGATATTCTGGATTTAAAAAAGAAAAATTGCTAGTTAATATATGACCTGAAAACTTATATTTATCAATATAGTTGTTGCAATTACATTTAATTTTTTTATAATTTGCCAAATTATTAATAAATTGGTTATAATTGCAAACTAAATTACCTATATTTTTGTTGTATCTCCAGATTGTTTTGAAATTTAAATTTTTTATAGGGAAAAGATTATTAATGTTTTGGTTATTAAAAATATCATTAAACTTAATATGATTAAATAAATTGTTATTAAATTTAATGATAATATTAATGTTATTAGTAGATTGTTTAATTTTTCTGTATTTAAAGATGTCGTGTGTGATATCTATTAATCTGTTAGTCAGATTATGAATTTTAATATATTCTATAAGTTTGATAAATTTATTATTATTTAGTTTAAATAATGTTTTAATAAATTTATCGACGAAGTTGTTAGTGTACATTTGTTTTGGGTCCAGTAATTCTTCAAATTCAATGTAACCTAATTTATTGGTAGTTTTACCTCTAGTTTTATTAGGTTTAGTTTTGAATTCATTTTTTTTGTATTTGCAGCTGATTTCATAAGTTGAAATTTCTTCTGTTTGTGGTTTGTATGTGTAGTTTAATTCGTCATTAAGTCCATAAGGGAATAATGTGTTGTGTTTATAAATGTAGTTGTTTTCTAATAATAGTCGTTGTTTTTTGTTTTGACATATGTCTAGTATTTCTATCCTAAAGTTGTTAAAAGTATGTAATTTATTGTGTTCTTTCATATATATATTACCAATTGATTTTTTAGCGTGGTTTCTATGTAGGTTTATTCGTATATTTAATGGATTACATGTTTGTCCTATATATGATAATTGACAAATTTGGCATGTTAATTTATAAATAGTATTTACTAATTTACAACTAGTCGTTTGAAATGTATCATGGTTCTTAAGAGAGGGACAAGTTTGACAATTCTTTCTTAGGCAATTCTTAGCGAGTTTGAATTAACATAAAAGAGGTGCTAACCCTAATATGCTGGTAGTTTTTTTTAGTTTTTTAGTTTGTTATTCTATTGAGAAAATTTTTTTTTTTTTTTATTAATATATTTATCTTAATTGTTTTTGTGGTAATTAAATTTGTAATAAAATGAATAATTAATCTATAAAAATATAGATATTACTGTTTGTTATCTGTTATATTTTTTAAGAATAACTAATAAAAAACATCTTTAAACTATCTAAACAATGAAAAACAAAAGTTCTGAAGTTATTTTTTAAAATTATTTTTATAATTTACTTTTTCATAATCAAACAATAAAAGATAATTATAATCTGTATGGAGTTTTATTTATATTAGAATATCTAATATATATTTAAATTTGTATATTATATTATATATAAAAATATATCATAGAGCAAGCTCATATGAATTAATATAGTGTAAAAACTATATAATAAAAATATAACAGTGATACTACATTTAAAACTTAAGGAGCAATCTGATCAGAATGATAAATCATATCAAGTAGATTTGGTTAGATTAGCAAGCTAAATCTAAATTAATTATAAAAATAAATAGTTGTATAGTTTTATAGTTAAGTATTCTATTAAAATTATCTTCATTAGTTTGATTATTTAAATTCAAATTATAAATTTGTTAATTGTTATTATTTAGTATAGATAGAGAAAAAAAAAAAAATTCTTTACTTCTAAAACTTCCTCTAGTTAATTATATAATTATAATTAATAACAATAAAAAAATTAACAAAGTAACGTCTATTACATCGGCTTTTACACGTCATTCAGACATACTCTAATCCTATATATAGAATAATCGAAGAGATAATATATATAATAGTTAGAAAAAAGATAGAAAGACAGAACCATGCACTTTTAATCAAACTAATAGAAAGAAAACAAAAAGTTTTGTAAACTACTGTAAACTGACTTTTGTAAACTGACTATTATTAGAAAACAACTACATTTATAAACACAACACATTATTCCCTTATGGACTTAATGACGAATTAAACTACACATACAAACCACAAACAGAAGAAATTTCAACTTATGAAATCAGCTGCAAATACAAAAAAAATGAATTCAAAACTAAACCTAATAAAACTAGAGGTAAAACTACCAATAAATTAGGTTACATTGAATTTGAAGAATTACTGGACCCAAAACAAATGTACACTAACAACTTCGTCGATAAATTTATTAAAACATTATTTAAACTAAATAATAATAAATTTATCAAACTTATAGAATATATTAAAATTCATAATCTGACTAACAGATTAATAGATATCACACACGACATCTTTAAATACAGAAAAATTAAACAATCTACTAATAACATTAATATTATCATTAAATTTAATAACAATTTATTTAATCATATTAAGTTTAATGATATTTTTAATAACCAAAACATTAATAATCTTTTCCCTATAAAAAATTTAAATTTCAAAACAATCTGGAGATACAACAAAAATATAGGTAATTTAGTTTGCAATTATAACCAATTTATTAATAATTTGGCAAATTATAAAAAAATTAAATGTAATTGCAACAACTATATTGATAAATATAAGTTTTCAGGTCATATATTAACTAGCAATTTTTCTTTTTTAAATCCAGAATATCAGGATATTTTAAATAAAGGGTATAAATATATACCTCAAATTAAACACAATTATAATAATACAATTAAATCTATATTAAAAGATATAGATATTTTCATAAATAAAACTAGTATAAAATACAGTATTCCAGAATTTACTTTTCTGGAATGGAAACATAATATTAAAAAGGAAATTATAAATTATTATAATAATACACTTAAATACACAAAACCTAATTCAGATATTCCTTCTTTTAAAGAAAATATAATTAATTTACAGAAGGACTTTATTATCACTCCTATAGATAAATGTTCCAATAACTTATCTATAATTTGTAAAAATCTATACCACGATATACTAAAAAAGGAAATTGATAATAATCATAAATACACTTTTGCTAGAACTACAGCCACAAAAATCAAAAAAGACATCAAAAATGTTGAAAATTCACTAAAAATTTATAATCACTACAAAAATCCAAACATACCAAAGTTCTATATAATTCCTAAACTACACAAAAAACCTATTTCTTTCAGAACAATCACATCTGGTATAAATTCAGTTATAAAAAACATTGATATACAATTAGCTTCAACACTACAATTTATTATAAATAAATTAACTAATAAATATAATTATAAATTTATCGACTCAAATAAAAAAATCATTAACTATTTAATGAACAATTGGACAAACATGGAAACAGTACACACATTTGACTTTGAGGACCTATATTCTAAAATAAATTTAAGAGATCTAAATAATAAAATAACCAATTTATTTAACGAAATCATTAATGACAAAACTTTCCACATTAAAATTATTCATAACAGATATAAAACAATTAAATTAGATCTTAAAACAGCAAAAACTCTACTGGAAACATTTTTAAATTTTAACTATATAGAATTTAAAAATAAAATATATATTCAATCAGAAGGAGTTCCCATGGGAACGTCTTCTAGTCCGTTATTAGCAAACTTAATATTATTCTGGTACGAAAGAGAATACTTTCTACAAAATAATGTTAACTGGCAAATGTTCCGTTATGTAGATGACATTATAATATTTAATAATCCACAGTTCAAAAATTTAATACCTAAAATTTATCCTAAATACTTGAAACTTAAAAACAATGAAAAAATTTATAGAAACAAAAAAGTTAACTTTTTAGACCTAAATATAGACCTTACAAATAATGCTATTAAAATTTATAATAAAAAAAGTAATTATAATTTCAATATTATAAAATACTGTAATATGAATTCTAATATTTCATTAAATTGCTGTAAAGGTATATATTTTGGTCAGTTTCTAAGATTTTATAGAATAAATAATATATTAGAAAATTTCATAGAAGATGTTAAAAATTTAAACATGGAATTTATTAAAAACAAATTTAGTATCAGACAAGTAAAATATTTCAACAGTATATCAATTATAAAATACTTAAAAAAAAATAAATGGAAGTATCCATTTATTAAATCAACTTTCTATAATTTCTTTCAATAATCAATACTACAAATTTATAATCTTCAACAATTAGTTAAACTTAAATTAAATAGCTGATTTGAAGATTTTTTCACAAGATTTTTAAAGTAATATTGTATATAATTCATTTTGTTTAATCTCCAATTTCTGGGGAGGAAAATGGAAATTAAATAAAAGTGAATTTTCACAATTAATAGCTTTATTAAACTCTAATAATTTGCCTTTTTAAAGGAATATTGAAAGATGAATAAGTGTTGAATCAATTATTTTAATTTTAACTGACTGTAAAGATTATAAAATTTGGATTTCTTCCCTTAACTATCTTATCTTTATTCTTTGAATGTCTTGTTCTCCCACAATTCGGTCTAAATTTGTCCCCACCCCCCCACAACATGTGTTATCCAGAAATAGTTGTTTACAGTTGAAGGCGTTCGCGGACAAGGTAGGTACACATTATATCTGTTCATATAAATGTTTCACTGTAGTAACTTTATATTAACACATAAAATACGGTTGAAAGGAGGTCTAGACATAATAGAGAAGGGATGAAATGTTGAAAAGCTGAATTTCTATTTGAGAAGTCCCGGTTCAGCAGACCTCTTTTTTCAATAATTACTCCAATTTAAGTTTTTTGTATATGTCTGGTCTACCATTAGGGTTTCAAAACATAATAACCAAACTTATAATAAAAGTTAATTCATATTATAGACATTTTACTAAATACAACTTTTTATATTCATATTTTAAAATAAAAAAATTTAAAAAATCTTTATAAAAAAAAAAAAGAATAAAATATAAAATTATAAAAAAATATATATATATACTAACAATCTTATCTACCTTATTTACAAAACTTTTTGTTTTCTTTCTATTAGTTTGATTAAAAGTGCATGGTTCTGTCTTTCTATCTTTTTTCTAACTATTATATATATTATCTCTTCGATTATTCTATATATAGGATTAGAGTATGTCTGAATGACGTGTAAAAGCCGATGTAATAGACGTTACTTTGTTAATTTTTTTATTGTTATTAATTATAATTATATAATTAACTAGAGGAAGTTTTAGAAGTAAAGAATTTTTTTTTTTTCTCTATCTATACTAAATAATAACAATTAACAAATTTATAATTTGAATTTAAATAATCAAACTAATGAAGATAATTTTAATAGAATACTTAACTATAAAACTATACAACTATTTATTTTTATAATTAATTTAGATTTAGCTTGCTAATCTAACCAAATCTACTTGATATGATTTATCATTCTGATCAGATTGCTCCTTAAGTTTTAAATGTAGTATCACTGTTATATTTTTATTATATAGTTTTTACACTATATTAATTCATATGAGCTTGCTCTATGATATATTTTTATATATAATATAATATACAAATTTAAATATATATTAGATATTCTAATATAAATAAAACTCCATACAGATTATAATTATCTTTTATTGTTTGATTATGAAAAAGTAAATTATAAAAATAATTTTAAAAAATAACTTCAGAACTTTTGTTTTTTTCATTGTTTAGATAGTTTAAAGATGTTTTTTATTAGTTATTCTTAAAAAATATAACAGATAACAAACAGTAATATCTATATTTTTATAGATTAATTATTCATTTTATTACAAATTTAATTACCACAAAAACAATTAAGATAAATATATTAATAAAAAAAAAAAAATTTTCTCAATAGAATAACAAACTAAAAAACTAAAAAAAACTACCAGCATATTAGGGTTAGCACCTCTTTTATGTTAATTCAAACTCGCTAAGAATTGCCTAAGAAAGAATTGTCAAACTTGTCCCTCTCTTAAGAACCATGATACATTTCAAACGACTAGTTGTAAATTAGTAAATACTATTTATAAATTAACATGCCAAATTTGTCAATTATCATATATAGGACAAACATGTAATCCATTAAATATACGAATAAACCTACATAGAAACCACGCTAAAAAATCAATTGGTAATATATATATGAAAGAACACAATAAATTACATACTTTTAACAACTTTAGGATAGAAATACTAGACATATGTCAAAACAAAAAACAACGACTATTATTAGAAAACAACTACATTTATAAACACAACACATTATTCCCTTATGGACTTAATGACGAATTAAACTACACATACAAACCACAAACAGAAGAAATTTCAACTTATGAAATCAGCTGCAAATACAAAAAAAATGAATTCAAAACTAAACCTAATAAAACTAGAGGTAAAACTACCAATAAATTAGGTTACATTGAATTTGAAGAATTACTGGACCCAAAACAAATGTACACTAACAACTTCGTCGATAAATTTATTAAAACATTATTTAAACTAAATAATAATAAATTTATCAAACTTATAGAATATATTAAAATTCATAATCTGACTAACAGATTAATAGATATCACACACGACATCTTTAAATACAGAAAAATTAAACAATCTACTAATAACATTAATATTATCATTAAATTTAATAACAATTTATTTAATCATATTAAGTTTAATGATATTTTTAATAACCAAAACATTAATAATCTTTTCCCTATAAAAAATTTAAATTTCAAAACAATCTGGAGATACAACAAAAATATAGGTAATTTAGTTTGCAATTATAACCAATTTATTAATAATTTGGCAAATTATAAAAAAATTAAATGTAATTGCAACAACTATATTGATAAATATAAGTTTTCAGGTCATATATTAACTAGCAATTTTTCTTTTTTAAATCCAGAATATCAGGATATTTTAAATAAAGGGTATAAATATATACCTCAAATTAAACACAATTATAATAATACAATTAAATCTATATTAAAAGATATAGATATTTTCATAAATAAAACTAGTATAAAATACAGTATTCCAGAATTTACTTTTCTGGAATGGAAACATAATATTAAAAAGGAAATTATAAATTATTATAATAATACACTTAAATACACAAAACCTAATTCAGATATTCCTTCTTTTAAAGAAAATATAATTAATTTACAGAAGGACTTTATTATCACTCCTATAGATAAATGTTCCAATAACTTATCTATAATTTGTAAAAATCTATACCACGATATACTAAAAAAGGAAATTGATAATAATCATAAATACACTTTTGCTAGAACTACAGCCACAAAAATCAAAAAAGACATCAAAAATGTTGAAAATTCACTAAAAATTTATAATCACTACAAAAATCCAAACATACCAAAGTTCTATATAATTCCTAAACTACACAAAAAACCTATTTCTTTCAGAACAATCACATCTGGTATAAATTCAGTTATAAAAAACATTGATATACAATTAGCTTCAACACTACAATTTATTATAAATAAATTAACTAATAAATATAATTATAAATTTATCGACTCAAATAAAAAAATCATTAACTATTTAATGAACAATTGGACAAACATGGAAACAGTACACACATTTGACTTTGAGGACCTATATTCTAAAATAAATTTAAGAGATCTAAATAATAAAATAACCAATTTATTTAACGAAATCATTAATGACAAAACTTTCCACATTAAAATTATTCATAACAGATATAAAACAATTAAATTAGATCTTAAAACAGCAAAAACTCTACTGGAAACATTTTTAAATTTTAACTATATAGAATTTAAAAATAAAATATATATTCAATCAGAAGGAGTTCCCATGGGAACGTCTTCTAGTCCGTTATTAGCAAACTTAATATTATTCTGGTACGAAAGAGAATACTTTCTACAAAATAATGTTAACTGGCAAATGTTCCGTTATGTAGATGACATTATAATATTTAATAATCCACAGTTCAAAAATTTAATACCTAAAATTTATCCTAAATACTTGAAACTTAAAAACAATGAAAAAATTTATAGAAACAAAAAAGTTAACTTTTTAGACCTAAATATAGACCTTACAAATAATGCTATTAAAATTTATAATAAAAAAAGTAATTATAATTTCAATATTATAAAATACTGTAATATGAATTCTAATATTTCATTAAATTGCTGTAAAGGTATATATTTTGGTCAGTTTCTAAGATTTTATAGAATAAATAATATATTAGAAAATTTCATAGAAGATGTTAAAAATTTAAACATGGAATTTATTAAAAACAAATTTAGTATCAGACAAGTAAAATATTTCAACAGTATATCAATTATAAAATACTTAAAAAAAAATAAATGGAAGTATCCATTTATTAAATCAACTTTCTATAATTTCTTTCAATAATCAATACTACAAATTTATAATCTTCAACAATTAGTTAAACTTAAATTAAATAGCTGATTTGAAGATTTTTTCACAAGATTTTTAAAGTAATATTGTATATAATTCATTTTGTTTAATCTCCAATTTCTGGGGAGGAAAATGGAAATTAAATAAAAGTGAATTTTCACAATTAATAGCTTTATTAAACTCTAATAATTTGCCTTTTTAAAGGAATATTGAAAGATGAATAAGTGTTGAATCAATTATTTTAATTTTAACTGACTGTAAAGATTATAAAATTTGGATTTCTTCCCTTAACTATCTTATCTTTATTCTTTGAATGTCTTGTTCTCCCACAATTCGGTCTAAATTTGTCCCCACCCCCCCACAACATGTGTTATCCAGAAATAGTTGTTTACAGTTGAAGGCGTTCGCGGACAAGGTAGGTACACATTATATCTGTTCATATAAATGTTTCACTGTAGTAACTTTATATTAACACATAAAATACGGTTGAAAGGAGGTCTAGACATAATAGAGAAGGGATGAAATGTTGAAAAGCTGAATTTCTATTTGAGAAGTCCCGGTTCAGCAGACCTCTTTTTTCAATAATTACTCCAATTTAAGTTTTTTGTATATGTCTGGTCTACCATTAGGGTTTCAAAACATAATAACCAAACTTATAATAAAAGTTAATTCATATTATAGACATTTTACTAAATACAACTTTTTATATTCATATTTTAAAATAAAAAAATTTAAAAAATCTTTATAAAAAAAAAAAAGAATAAAATATAAAATTATAAAAAAATATATATATATACTAACAATCTTATCTACCTTATTTACAAAACTTTTTGTTTTCTTTCTATTAGTTTGATTAAAAGTGCATGGTTCTGTCTTTCTATCTTTTTTCTAACTATTATATATATTATCTCTTCGATTATTCTATATATAGGATTAGAGTATGTCTGAATGACGTGTAAAAGCCGATGTAATAGACGTTACTTTGTTAATTTTTTTATTGTTATTAATTATAATTATATAATTAACTAGAGGAAGTTTTAGAAGTAAAGAATTTTTTTTTTTTTCTCTATCTATACTAAATAATAACAATTAACAAATTTATAATTTGAATTTAAATAATCAAACTAATGAAGATAATTTTAATAGAATACTTAACTATAAAACTATACAACTATTTATTTTTATAATTAATTTAGATTTAGCTTGCTAATCTAACCAAATCTACTTGATATGATTTATCATTCTGATCAGATTGCTCCTTAAGTTTTAAATGTAGTATCACTGTTATATTTTTATTATATAGTTTTTACACTATATATATATATATATATATATATATATATATATATATATATATATATATATATATATATATATATATATATATATATATATATGCGGCCTTCTCAAAAATGGTAAAATGAAAATTGGCCTTCTAATATAAAAAGGTTCGCCACCCCTGGTTTAGACCATCCTTCCACCGACCCTCATCTTTTGAGAAGTATCTTCTTCTTTCTTATCTCTACTCAATCATATTAGGGTATCAAGCTTGTAGAGCTTGAAACTTGACAACCATCATAACTGGGTGAAATAGAATGCGTCTGTCTTTGTCATTAAGACTGGGAGCACTACCCAGTGGCAGGCCACTGACTTAGCTCCAAAAGAAATGGCCGCCTCTGACATGAGGAACAGACGCCATGTGCAGCCGCTCCTAACATGGAGTACAAACGCTGCTCATCCTGTATCCTTGGATTAGGAGCCCTTACAGGGTACTATCAGCCGGGCCAGCTGAACCCAGGTTTTTTACCGAGTTTGTTACTGCTCCCCCTCCTCCTTTTGCATCCGGGCTTGGGACCGGCAAAGGCGGAGTTTTGAGAAGTATAAATCTAAAGAGTTTGATAATAGTTGTTTTAATTCACTTTGTTGTTTAGTTGGTAAATCTTGGTCGATCTTGTTTTGAACTTCTGTATTTTCGGCTGTATAGAGTTAATTGATAAGGGAGAACAGCACAAAAACTCAGTGTTAGATTTTTCATCATCTAAAAAGAGCATGAATAAGTATTTGTCATCACGCTCCAGGAACCTGGGTTATAAATATATTTCTCTCTAAACACAAGGTAATAAGACCTAATCCAAACAAATAAATAGTGTGTGACGTTTCGGTAACAGCGTTGTTACCATCTTCAGACAAAAGTACTAAAAGTACTTTGTAGTACTAAAAGTACTGAAACTACCATTCAGTATTTTTGTCAAACTCCACCTTTGCCGGTCCCAAGCCCGGATTAAAAAGGAGGAGGGGGAGCAGTAACAAGCTTACTAAAAAAACCTGGGTTCAACTGGCACGGCTGATAGTACCCTGTAAGGGCTCCTAATCCAGGGATACAGGATGAGCAGCGTTTGTACTCCAAGTTAGGAGCGGCTATACATGGCGTCTGTTTCTCATGTCAGAGGTGGTCATTTCTTTTGGAGCTAAGTCAGTGGCCTGCCACTGAGTAGTGCTCCCAGTCTTAATGACAAACGCATTCTACTTCATCCAGTCATGATGGTTGTCTCTCAAGCTTTACAAGCTTGATACCCTAATATGATTGAGTGGAGATAAGAAAGAAGAAGAAGACTTTTGTCTGAAGATGGTAACAACGCTGTTACCAAAAACGTCACACACTATTTATTTGGATTAGGTCTTATTACCTTGTGTTTATAATCTACTAGCCGAATGACCCGGGCAACGCCTGTGTTTTACCCGATTGAATGTTTTTATTCAAATACTATTTGTTACAATTATAAATTGGCGCCTTAAATAAATGCATATTTTAGTTAATAACTATAGCCTATGTGCTTTATCTGTCTATGTACTGTTGGCTTCCGTAGGCGTCTCATAATGGGAAAAAGAAAGAGAGGATTCCATTTAGTTATTAACTAATATATGCATTTATTTAAGGAGCGACCCGCTCCAACACAATAGGGGGGGGGGGGGGGCAAAGGTGGCGTGATCGTAGCCGACCAATAGGAGGGCGCCATTTAAAAAAAAAAAAAAAAAAAGCAAACCGTGACAGAGGCCACGCATGACGCTCGTAACTGTATTTTATATAATCCAAATTGTGCCTTATTATATCTCTCTCTCTATTTGTGATCCATACATGAGATTGCATTTTTTTTTTTTTACTATAATTAGGCATCTAGCTATTCTTAAAATCTTTGTCATCAATTTTTATTTCATTTTCTATATTTACAATCATATCAGGATTTTTTTTCCATCTGGGACTGAACAAATGGTGTTGAATTTCTTTATTTCGCGTCCAATTTTTTTTTTTGTCTGCGCCAATGTCCATCAAAGCATTAAAATTTATTTATTTATTTATTTCGTCTCAATTTACAGGTGTTACATTCGAGCATAGCTCGCGAGTCACCTTGTCCTGGCCATTTTCGAAGTTTATTTAGGTTATATAATTATATACAGTTAAACCTGTCTATAGCGCCCCCTCTTGGGACTCACCAAAATAGGGTGCTATTTAGAGGGGGTGTTATAGACAGATCACTTTTAATGTAAATCGCATCGTACTACGTATTTAAAATCGGGCGCTATAGAGAGGGAGGCGCTATTTAGAGGGGTCGCTATAGACAGGTCACTTTTAATGTAAATCGCATCGTACCACATATTTAAAACCGGGCGCTATAGAGAGGGAGGCGCTATTTAGAGGGGGCGCTATAGACAGATTTAACTGTATTATTATATAATAATATTAAATATTCAGGATATATATTTTTTATATCATCACTGATGGTAAAACCGTTGCTTTTCGACCGCTATGACTCAGGATCGAATCCTGCATATATTGGGCATTTTTTTCTAAATAAATAAAAAAAAATGCTCCAATGGCCTCCGTTTCTTGCAAAAGTCCAACTCCACCAGCGAGTGCAAGTAACCAAAAGGGGCTCTGGCACATTTGTAAGTGCAAAGTCGAACTGTTTTTCACATGTTTAGACATGTAGTGCACTTACAGTAAAAGCAGTCACCTAATTCTATCCACCATGATTATCATGGCATGTACCACGTGTACAAGGGATAAGAAAAAAAACTCAATCATATCAGGGTATCAAGCTTGTAGAGCTTGTTGATGGTGTTTTCTGGGGATGCTGAGTAGAGCTCATCAATGGATGAGTCAATACAGTCAATGATGTGTTTTGGGGTTGTAGGTTGACACTTAGTACATAGTGGGAAAACCTTGCAACCATTGTAAAGTCATTGTCCGTAGATGACCAGACTTAAGTCTGGAAATCAAGAATTGCTGTTTCCTTGTGAAGACAGAATTGGTGCTTGTCCCTCCTGCTCAGTCATATGCTGCAGTGAATTTTCATTCTTGCTGGGCCTGATGGTAGGGAGGAGATCTCTTTCATCTAGTGGATGGCAGATTGTCTGGCCTCAGTGTTGCCAAGAGCTCCAGATTTTGCTAGAGAGTCTGCTAGCTCATTTCCAGAAATTCCAACATATACAGTAGAACTACCTCCCTGTAAAGGACAACACCTAGTTACAGAGCCAAAGTGTCCTTTAGGGAGATGTGTCCTCTTACTGGAGAGTTACTACAGTAGAACTACCTCCCTGTAAAGGACAACACCTAATTACAGAGACAAAAGGTCCTTTAGGGAGATGTGTCCTCTTACTGGAGAGTTGCTACAGTAGAACTATCTCCCTGTAAAGAACAACACCTAATTACAGAGCCAAAGTGTCCTTTAGGGAGATGTGTCCTTCTTACCGGAGAGTTACTAAATAGTATAAATGGTATTTTTTCAAATGAAAACTGTCCTTTGTGGAGAGGTGTCCGCTAGAGTGAGGTTCTACTGTATGATGTAATGGCTCATAACAAAATACCTAGTTCCTCCCGTGAGTGACCACCTAAAAACACAGCCAGGTATGTTCTCTCCTTGAGATACCTCTTTTTCTGAATCTTACTATCTCCAGAGATTTCAATATGACCCGGGTTCGATTTCCGCATTGGAAACTTTTTTCTGATTTAAAAAAAATGCTCCAATTAGCCCCGATTCTTGAAAAAGTTTAACCCCACCAGCGAGTGCAAGTAACCAAACGGGGCTCTGGCACATTTGTAAGTGCAAAAGTCGAACTGCTTTGCACATGTGTAGATATCAAAAATAAAAAAGACATATCCTGACCAGGAGCACATGTGCTTTACAGAAGGCAGAGCGCCATCTGGTGGAACAGAAATCAACTAAACATTGATTTAGCCTGTTCCCTGATATTTGGCCAACCCAATTTCTTGATAAATCAAGAAAAGCCATCCACGAACGCGTTTCGCGCTGTTGGCGCTCATCAACGTGTTTAGTTGATTTCTGTTCCACCACACAGGTGGCGCTCTGCCTTCTGTAAAGCACATGTGCTCCTGGTCAGGATATGCCATTTTTATTTTTTTATTTCAAAACCTGACCTTTTTATCTTTTATTTTTTCTTTCATTTTTTCATGTGTAGATGGTGCATGGTGGTTCATGGTGCATTTTGAGTAAAAGCAGTCGCCTACTTCTACTCACCATGATTATCATGGTCTGTACCACATGTACTAGGGATAGGAAAAAAAAAGAGATTCCAAAGCGCAACTTCCCTCTGCAGAAATTCATTTAATGTAGAATTGTATTCATTATATATATATACTCCTGGTACCCTAGACATGAAGGCTACTGTCCTACTAAGCCCAGTTAAATGTAGAGTACTCCCCAAGTCCTGTTAACTACCTCAGTGTGGCGGGGAGGTGACCAGGACAGTATGTCTGGAGTCTTGTACTCCTGGTACACTAGACATGAAGGCTGCTGTCCTACTAAGCCCAGTTAAATGTAGAGTACTCCCCAAGTCCTGTTAACTGCCTCAGTGTGGCGGGGAGGTGACCAGGACAGTATGTCTGAAGTCTTGTACTCCTGGTACATTAATGATGATAAAGGTTATTATACACATGTGAAAACAGTTCAACTTTGCACTTACAAATGTGCCAGAGCCCCCGTTTGGTTACTTGTACTCGCTGGTGGGGTTGGACTTTTGCAAGAATCGGGGGCCATTGGAGCATTTTTTTTTAATCATAAAAAAAGTGTCCAATACGTGAATCGAACCTGGGTCGTAGCGGTCGGAAACAAACGGTTTAGACCATCTTTCCACCCACCCTCATCTTTTGAGAAGTATCTTCTTCTTCTTCTTTCTTATCTCCACTCAATCATATTAGGGTATCAAGCTTGTAGAGCTTGAGACTTGACAACCATCATGACTGGGTGAAATAGAATGCATCTGTCTTTGTCATTAAGACTGGGAGCACTACCCAGTGGCAGGCCACTGACTTAGCTCCAAAAGAAATGGCCGCCTCTGACATGAGGAACAGACGCCATGTGCAGCCGCTCCTAACATGGAGTACAAACGCTGCTCATCCTGTATCCTTGGATTAGGATCCCTTACAGGGTACTATCAGCCGGGCCAGCTGAACCCAGAATTTTTACCGAGTTTGTTACTGCTCCCCCTCCTCCTTTTTCATCTGGGCTTGGACCGGCAAAGATGGAGTTTTGAGAAGCATAAATCTAAAGAGTTTGATAAAAGTTGTTTTAATTCACTTTGTTCTTTATTTGGTAAATCTTGGTCGATCTTGATTTGAGCTTCGGTATTTTCGGCTGTATAGAGCTAATTGATAAGGGAGAACAGGACAAAAACTCAGTGTTAGGTTTTGCATTATCTAAAGAGAGCATGAATAAGTATTTGTCATTGCGCTCCAGGAACCTAGGTTATAAATATATTTCTCTCTAAACCCAAGGTAATAAGACCTAATCCAAATAAATAAATAGTGTGTGACGTTTCAGTAACAGCGTTGTTACCATCTTCAGACAAAAGTACTGAAAGTACTGAAACTACCATTCAGTATTTTTGCCAAACTCCGCCTTTGCCGGTCTCAAGCCCGGATTAAAAAGGAGGAGGGGGATAAGTAACAAGCTTACTAAAAAAACCTGGGTTCAACTGGCCCGGCTGATAGTACCCTGTAAGGGCTCCAGGGATACAGGATGAGCAGTGTTTGTGTTCCAAGTTCGGAGCAGCTTCACATGGGGTCTGTTCCTCATGTCAGAGGCGGTCATTTCTTTTGGAGCTAAGTCGGCCTGCCACTGAGTAGTGCTTCCAGTCTTAATGACAAAGGCATTCTACTTCATCCAGTCACGATGGTTGTCTCTCAAGCTTTACAAGCTTGATACCCTAATATGATTGAGTGGAGATAAGAAAGAAGAAGACTTTTGTCTGAAGATGGTAACAACGTTGTTACCAAAAACATCACATACTATTTATTTGGATTAGGTCTTATTACCTTGTGTTTATAATCTACTAGCCGAATGACCCGGGCAACGCCCGTGTTTTACCCGATTGAATGTTTTGATTCAAATACTATTTGTTACAATTATAAATTGGCGCCTTAAATAAATGCATATATTAGTTAATAACTATAGCCTATGTGCTTTATCTGTCTATGTACTGTTGGCTTCCGTAGGCGTCTCATAATGGGAAAAAGAAAGAGAGGATTCCATTTAGTTATTAACTAATATATGCATTTATTTAAGGAGCGACCCGCTCCAACACAATAGGGGGGGGGGGGGGGGCAAAGGTGGCGTGATCGTAGCCGACCAATAGGAGGGCGCCATTTCAAAAAAAAAAAAAAAGCAAACCGTGACAGAGGCCACGCATGACGCTCGTAACTGTATTTTATATAATCCAAATTGTGCCTTATTATATCTCTCTCTCTATTTGTGATCCATACATGAGATTGCATTTTTTTTTTACTATAATTAGGCATCTAGCTATTCTTAAAATCTTTGTCATCAATTTTTATTTCAATTTCTATATATACAATCATATCAGGATTTTTTTTTCCATCTGGGACTGAACAAATGGTGTTGAATTTCTTTATTTCGCGTCCAATTTTTTTTTTTGTCTGCGCCAATGTCCATCAAAGCATTAAAATTTATTTATTTACTAGCGGACCCGCCCGGCTTCGCCCGGGTTTTACCCGAGTAAATGTTTGTCTAACGAATCTCTCGATAAAGTGAACATTTTTTCCCGGTCCCTTGAAAAATACTCGATAAGTTGAATAAAATCAATATTAATTGGTTCCCTCGGTAATTGGAAGTTAAAGGAATAGTATCTTGCCTTGGAATTGTATCATTATTCTTGTATGGATGTACCCGGCTTCCCCCGGGTTTTACCCGAGTAAAGGTTTGTTTAACGAATATCTCGATAAAGTGAACATTTTTTCCCGGTCCCTTGAAAAATACTCGATAAGTTGAATAAAATCAATATTAATTGGTTCCCTCGGTAATTGGAAGTTAAAGGAATAGTATCTTGCCTTGGAATTGTATCATTATTCTTGTATGGATGTACCCGGCTTCGCCCGGGTTTTACCCGAGTAAAGATTTGTTTAACGAATCTCTCGATAAAGTGAACATTTTTTCCCGGTCCCTTGAAAAAATACTCGATAAGTAGAATAAAATCAATATTAATTGGTTCCCTCGGTAATTGGAAGTTAAAGGAATAGTATCTTGCCTTTGAATTGTATCATTATTCTTGACTCAAATAAATTGCCGTGTCATCCTGAATTTTGTCTTTCCTAATTTTCTACATTACAAAATCATCGTATCATCATGATAATATTTAGAGCAGATTGTTGAATTATAACAGATAAATTAGAATAATTGTCTTGATTATTTCTAGGCGAAAAGTTATTTCAAAAATTTTATTTGCTAGAAACCTTCCCAGTACTATACTAAATAACTTCCCAAAGTTTCATGGCGATCCAATGAGTGGTTTGGTCAGGCATAAAGGACAAACAAACAGACATACATTCATTTTTATATATATAGATTTATTTCGTCTCAATTTACAGGTGTTACATTCGAGCATAGCTCGCGAGTCACCTTGTCCTGGCCATTTTCGAAGTTTATTTAGGTTATATAATTATATACAGTTAAACCTGTCTATAGCGCCCCCTCTTGGGACTCACCAAAATAAGGCGCTATTTAGAGGGGGTGTTATAGACAGGTCACTTCTAATGTAAATCGCATCGTACTACGTATTTAAAATCGGGCGCTATAGAGAGGGAGGCGCTATTTAGAGGGGTCGCTATAGACAGGTCACTTTTAATGTAAATCGCATCGTACCACATATTTAAAACCGGGCGCTATAGAGAGGGAGGCGCTATTTAGAGGGGGCGCTATAGACAGATTTAACTGTATTATTATATAATAATATTAAATATTCAGGATATATATTTTTTATATCATCACTGATGGTAAAACCGTTGCTTTTCGACCGCTATGACTCAGGATCGAATCCTGCATATATTGGGCATTTTTTTCTAAATAAATTAAAAAAAAATGCTCCAATGGCCTCCGTTTCTTGCAAAAGTCCAACTCCACCAGCGAGTGCAAGTAACCAAAAGGGGCTCTGGCACATTTGTAAGTGCAAAGTCGAACTGTTTTTCACATGTTTAGACATGTGGTGCACTTACAGTAAAAGCAGTCGCCTACTTCTATCCACCATGATTATCATGGCATGTACCACGTGTACAAGGGATAAGAAAAAAAACTCAATCATATCACGGTATCAAGCTTGTAGAGCTTGTTAATGGTGTTTTCTGGGGATGCTGAGTAGAGCTCATCAATGGATGAGTCAATACAGTAAATAATGTGTTTTGGGGTTGTAGGTTGACACTTAGTACATAGTGGGAAAACCTTGCAACCATTGTAAAGTCATTGTCCGTAGATGACCAGACTTAAGTCTGGAAATCAAGAATTGCTGTTTCCTTGTGAAGACAGAATTGGTGCTTGTCCCTCCTGCTCAGTCATATGCTGCAGTGAATTTTCATTCTTGCTGGGCCTGATGGTAGGGAGGAGATCTCTTTCATCTAGTGGATGGCAGATTGTCTGGCCTCAGTGTTGCCAAGAGCTCCAGATTTTGCTAGAGAGTCTGCTAGCTCATTTCCAGAAATTCCAACATATACAGTAGAACTACCTCCCTGTAAAGGACAACACCTAGTTACAGAGCCAAAGTGTCCTTTAGGGAGATGTGTCCTCTTACTGGAGAGTTACTACAGTAGAACTACCTCCCTGTAAAGGACAACACCTAATTACAGAGACAAAAGGTCCTTTAGGGAGATGTGTCCTCTTACTGGAGAGTTGCTACAGTAGAACTATCTCCCTGTAAAGAACAACACCTAATTACAGAGCCAAAGTGTCCTTTAGGGAGATGTGTCCTTCTTACCGGAGAGTTACTAAATAGTATAAATGGTATTTTTTCAAATGAAAACTGTCCTTTGTGGAGAGGTGTCCGCTAGAGTGAGGTTCTACTGTATGATGTAATGGCTCATAACAAAATACCTAGTTCCTCCCGTGAGTGACCACCTAAAAACACAGCCAGGTATGTTCTCTCCTTGAGATACCTCTTTTTCTGAATCTTACTATCTCCAGAGATTTCAATATGACCCGGGTTCGATTTCCGCATTGGAAACTTTTTTCTGATTTAAAAAAAATGCTCCAATTAGCCCCGATTCTTGAAAAAGTTTAACCCCACCAGCGAGTGCAAGTAACCAAACGGGGCTCTGGCACATTTGTAAGTGCAAAAGTCGAACTGCTTTGCACATGTGTAGATATCAAAAATAAAAAAGACATATCCTGACCAGGAGCACATGTGCTTTACAGAAGGCAGAGCGCCATCTGGTGGAACAGAAATCAACTAAACATTGATTTAGCCTGTTCCCTGATATTTGGCCAATCCAATTTCTTGATAAATCAAGAAAAGCCATTCACGAACGCGTTTCGCGCTGTTGGCGCTCATCAACGTGTTTAGTTGATTTCTGTTCCACCACACAGGTGGCGCTCTGCCTTCTGTAAAGCACAAGTGCTCCTGGTCAGGATATGCCATTTTTATTTTTTTATTTCAAAACCTGACCTTTTTATCTTTTATTTTTTCTTTCATTTTTTCATGTGTAGATGGTGCATGGTGGTTCATGGTGCATTTTGAGTAAAAGCAGTCGCCTACTTCTACCCACCATGATTATCATGGTCTGTACCACATGTACTAGGGATAAGAAAAAAAAAAAGAGATTCCAAAGCGCAACTTCCCTCTGCAGAAATTCATTTAATGTAGAATTGTACTCATTATATATATATACTCCTGGTACCCTAGACATGAAGGCTGCTGTCCTACTAAGCCCAGTTAAATGTAGAGTACATCCCAAGTCCTGTTAACTGCCTCAGTGTGGCGGGGAGGTGACCAGGACAGTATGTCTGGAGTCTTGTACTCCTGGTACCCTAGACATGAAGGCTGCTGTCCTACTAAGCCCAGCTAAATGTAGAGTACTCCCCAAGTCCTGTTAACTGCCTCAGTGTGGCGGGGAGGTGACCAGGACAGTATGTCTGGAGTCTTGTACTCCTGGTACCCTAGACATGAAGGCTGCTGTCCTACTAAGCCAGCTAAATGTAGAGTACTCCCCAAGTCCTGTTAACTGCCTCAGTGTGGCGGGGAGGTGACCAGGACAGTATGTCTGAAGTCTTGTACTCCTGGTACATTAATGATGATAAAGGTTATTATACACATGTGAAAACAGTTCAACTTTGCACTTACAAATGTGCCAGAGCCCCCGTTTGGTTACTTGTACTCGCTGGTGGGGTTGGACTTTTGCAAGAATCGGGGGCCATTGGAGCATTTTTTTTTTAATCATAAAAAAAGTGTCCAATACGTGAATCGAACCTGGGTCGTAGCGGTCGGAAACAAACGGTTTAGACCATCTTTCCACCCACCCTCATCTTTTGAGAAGTATCTTCTTCTTCTTCTTTCTTATCTCCACTCAATCATATTAGGGTATCAAGCTTGTAGAGCTTGAGACTTGACAACCATCATGACTGGGTGAAATAGAATGCATCTGTCTTTGTCATTAAGACTGGGAGCACTACCCAGTGGCAGGCCACTGACTTAGCTCCAAAAGAAATGGCCGCCTCTGACATGAGGAACAGACGCCATGTGCAGCCGCTCCTAACATGGAGTACAAACGCTGCTCATCCTGTATCCTTGGATTAGGATCCCTTACAGGGTACTATCAGCCGGGCCAGCTGAACCCAGAATTTTTACCGAGTTTGTTACTGCTCCCCCTCCTCCTTTTTCATCTGGGCTTGGACCGGCAAAGATGGAGTTTTGAGAAGCATAAATCTAAAGAGTTTGATAAAAGTTGTTTTAATTCACTTTGTTCTTTATTTGGTAAATCTTGGTCTATCTTAATTTGAGCTTCGGTATTTTCGGCTGTATAGAGTTAATTGATAAGGGAGAACAGCACAAAAACCCAATGTTAGATTTTTCATTATCTGAAGAGAGCATGAATAAGTATTTGTCATTGCGCTCCAGGAACCTGGGTTATAAATATATTTCTCTCTAAACACAAGGTAATAAGACCTAATCCAAATAAATAAATAGTGTGTGACGTTTCGGTAACAGCGTTGTTACCATCTTCAGACAAAAGTACTGAAAGTACTGAAACTACCATTCAGTATTTTTGCCAAACTCCGCCTTTGCCGGTCTCAAGCCCGGATTAAAAAGGAGGAGGGGGATAAGTAACAAGCTTACTAAAAAAACCTGGGTTCAACTGGCCCGGCTGATAGTACCCTGTAAGGGCTCCAGGGATACAGGATGAGCAGTGTTTGTGTTCCAAGTTCGGAGCAGCTTCACATGGCATCTGTTCCTCATGTCAGAGGCGGTCATTTCTTTTGGAGCTAAGTCAGTGGCCTGCCACTGAGTAGTGCTCCCAGTCTTAATGACAAACGTATTCTACTTCAACCAGTCACGATGGTTGTCTCTCAAGCTTTACAAGCTTGATACCCTAATATGATTGAGTGGAGATAAGAAAGAAGAAGAAGACTTTTGTCTGAAGATGGTAACAACGCTGTTACCAAAAACGTCATACACTATTTATTTGGATTAGGTCTTATTACCTTGTGTTTATAATCTACTAGCCGAATGACCCGGGCAACGCCCGTGTTTTACCCGATTGAATGTTTTGATTCAAATACTATTTGTTACAATTATAAATTGGCGCCTTAAATAAATGCATATATTAGTTAATAACTATAGCCTATGTGCTTTATCTGTCTATGTACTGTTGGCTTCCGTAGGCGTCTCATAATGGGAAAAAGAAAGAGAGGATTCCATTTAGTTATTAACTAATATATGCATTTATTTAAGGAGCGACCCGCTCCAACACAATAGGGGGGGGGGGGGGGCAAAGGTGGCGTGATCGTAGCCGACCAATAGGAGGGCGCCATTTCAAAAAAAAAAAAAAGCAACCCTGACAGAGGCCACGCATGACGCTCGTAACTGTATTTTATATAATCCAAATTGTGCCTTATTATATCTCTCTCTCTATTTGTGATCCATACATGAGATTGCATTTTTTTTTTTTTACTATAATTAGGCATCTAGCTATTCTTAAAATCTTTGTCATCAATTTTTATTTCAATTTCTATATATACAATCATATCAGGATTTTTTTTTCCATCTGGGACTGAACAAATGGTGTTGAATTTCTTTATTTCGCGTCCAATTTTTTTTTGTCTGCGCCAATGTCCATCAAAGCATTAAAATTTATTTATTTACTAGCGGACCCGCCCGGCTTCGCCCGGGTTTTACCCGAGTAAATGTTTGTCTAACGAATCTCTCGATAAAGTGAACATTTTTTTCCCGGTCCCTTGAAAAATACTCGATAAGTTGAATAAAATCAATATTAATTGGTTCCCTCGGTAATTGGAAGTTAAAGGAATAGTATCTTGCCTTGGAATTGTATCATTATTCTTGTATGGATGTACCCGGCTTCGCCCGGGTTTTACCCGAGTAAAGGTTTGTTTAACGAATATCTCGATAAAGTGAACATTTTTTCCCGGTCCCTTGAAAAATACTCGATAAGTTGAATAAAATCAATATTAATTGGTTCCCTCGGTAATTGGAAGTTAAAGGAATAGTATCTTGCCTTGGAATTGTATCATTATTCTTGTATGGATGTACCCGGCTTCGCCCGGGTTTTACCCGAGTAAAGGTTTGTTTAACGAATCTCTTGATAAAGTGAACATTTTTTCCCGGTCCCTTGAAAAAATACTCGATAAGTAGAATAAAATCAATATTAATTGGTTCCCTCGGTAATTGGAAGTTAAAGGAATAGTATCTTGCCTTTGAATTGTATCATTATTCTTGACTCAAATAAATTGCCGTGTCATCCTGAATTTTGTCTTTCCTAATTTTCTACATTACAAAATCATCGTATCATCATGATAATATTTAGAGCAGATTGTTGAATTATAACAGATAAATTAGAATAATTGTCTTGATTATTTCTAGGCGAAAAGTTATTTCAAAAATTTTATTTGCTAGAAACCTTCCCAGTACTATACTAAATAACTTCCCAAAGTTTCATGGCGATCCAATGAGTGGTTTGGTCAGGCATAAAGGACCAACAAACAGACATACATTCATTTTTATATATATAGATTTATTTCCTCTCAATTTACAGGTGTTACATTCGAGCACAGCTCGCGAGTCACCTAGTCCTGGCCATTTTCGAAGTTTATTTAGGTTATATAATTATATACATTTAAACCTGTCTATAACGCCCCCTCTTGGGACTCACCAAAATAAGGCGCTATTTAGAGGGGGTGTTATAGACAGGTCACTTCTAATGTAAATCGCATCGTACTACGTATTTAAAATCGGGCGCTATAGAGAGGGAGGCGCTATTTAGAGGGGTCGCTATAGACAGGTCACTTTTAATGTAAATCGCATCGTACCACATATTTAAAACCGGGCGCTATAGAGAGGGAGGCGCTATTTAGAGGGGGCGCTATAGACAGATTTAACTGTATTATTATATAATAATATTAAATATTCAGGATATATATTTTTTATATCATCACTGATGGTAAAACCGTTGCTTTTCGACCGCTATGACTCAGGATCGAATCCTGCATATATTGGGCATTTTTTTCTAAATAAATAAAAAAAAATGCTCCAATGGCCTCCGTTTCTTGCAAAAGTCCAACTCCACCAGCGAGTGCAAGTAACCAAAAGGGGCTCTGGCACATTTGTAAGTGCAAAGTCGAACTGTTTTTCACATGTGTAGACATGTGGTGCACTTACAGTAAAAGCAGTCGCCTACTTCTATCCACCATGATTATCATGGCATGTACCACGTGTACAAGGGATAAGAAAAAAAACTCAATCATATCAGGGTATCAAGCTTGTAGAGCTTGTTGATGGTGTTTTCTGGGGATGCTGAGTAGAGCTCATCAATGGATGAGTCAATACGGTCAATGATGTGGTTTGGGGTTGTAGGTTGACACTTAGTACATAGTGGGAAAACCTTGCAACCATTGTAAAGTCATTGTCCGTAGATGACCAGACTTAAGTCTGGAAATCAAGAATTGCTGTTTCCTTGTGAAGACAGAATTGGTGCTTGTCCCTCCTGCTCAGTCATATGCTGCAGTGAATTTTCATTCTTGCTGGGCCTGATGGTAGGGAGGAGATCTCTTTCATCTAGTGGATGGCAGATTGTCTGGCCTCAGTGTTGCCAAGAGCTCCAGATTTTGCTAGAGAGTCTGCTAGCTCATTTCCAGAAATTCCAACCTATACAGTAGAACTACCTCCCTGTAAAGGACAACACCTAGTTACAGAGCCAAAGTGTCCTTTAGGGAGATGTGTCCTCTTACTGGAGAGTTACTACAGTAGAACTACCTTCCTGTAAAGGACAACACCTAATTACAGAGCCAAAAAGTCCTTTAGGGAGATGTGTCCTCTTACTGGAGAGTTGCTACAGTAGAACTATCTCCCTGTAAAGAACAACACCTAATTACAGAGCCAAAGTGTCCTTTAGGGAGATGTGTCCTTCTTACCGGAGAGTTACTAAATAGTATAAATGGTATTTTTTCAAATGAAAACTGTCCTTTGTGGAGAGGTGTCCGCTAGAGGGAGGTTCTACTGTATGATGTAATGGCTCATAACAAAATACCTAGTTCCTCCCGTGAGTGACCACCTAAAAACACAGCCAGGTATGTTCTCTCCTTGAGATACCTCTTTTTCTGAATCTTACTATCTCCAGAGATTTCAATATGACCCGGGTTCGATTTCCGCATTGGAAACTTTTTTCTGTTTTTAAAAAAATGCTCCAATTAGCCCCGATTCTTGAAAAAGTTTAACCCCACCAGCGAGTGCAAGTAACCAAACGGGGCTCTGGCACATTTGTAAGTGCAAAAGTCGAACTGCTTTGCACATGTGTAGATATCAAAAATAAAAAAGACATATCCTGACCAGGAGCACTTGTGCTTTACAGAAGGCAGAGCGCCATCTGGTGGAACAGAAATCAACTAAACATTGATTTAGCCTGTTCCCTGATATTTGGCCAACCCAATTTCTTGATAAATCAAGAAAAGCCATCCACGAACGCGTTTCGCGCTGTTGGCGCTCATCAACGTGTTTAGTTGATTTCTGTTCCACCACACAGGTGGCGCTCTGCCTTCTGTAAAGCACATGTGCTCCTGGTCAGGATATGCCATTTTTATTTTTTTATTTCAAAACCTGACCTTTTTATCTTTTATTTTTTTCTTTCATTTTTTCATGTGTAGATGGTGCATGGTGGTTCATGGTGCATTTTGAGTAAAAGCAGTCGCCTACTTCTACTCACCATGATTATCATGGTCTGTACCACATGTACTAGGGATAAGAAAAAAAAAAAAGAGATTCCAAAGCGCAACTTCCCTCTGCAGAAATTCATTTAATGTAGAATTGTACTCATTATATATATATACTCCTGGTACCCTAGACATGAAGGCTACTGTCCTACTATGCCCAGTTAAATGTAGAGTACTCCCCAAGTCCTGTTAACTACCTCAGTGTGGCAGGGAGGTGACCAGGACAGTATGTCTGGAGTCTTGTACTCCTGGTACCCTAGATATGAAGGCTGCTGTCCTACTAAGCCCAGCTAAATGTAGAGTACTCCCCAAGTCCTGTTAACTACCTCAGTGAGGCGGGGAGGTGACCAGGACAGTATGTCTGAAGTCTTGTACTCCTGGTACCCTAGACATGAAGGCTGCTGTCCTACTAAGCCCAGCTATATGTAGAGTACTCCCCAAGTCCTGTTAACTACCTCAGTGTGGCAGGGAGGTGACCAGGACAGTATGTCTGGAGTCTTGTACTCCTGGTACCCTAGACATGAAGGCTGCTGTCCTACTAAGCCCAGCTAAATGCAGAGTACTCCCCAAGTCCTGTTAACTGCCTCAGTGTGGCGGGGAGGTGACCAGGACAGTATGTCAGGAGTCCTGTACTCCTGGTACCCTAGACATGAAGGCTGCTGTCCTACTAAGCCCAGCTATATGTAGAGTACTCCCCAAGTCCTGTTAACTGCCTCAGTGTGGCGGGGAGGTGACCAGGACAGTATGTCAGGAGTCCTGTACTCCTGGTACCCTAGACATGAAGGCTGCTGTCCTACTAAGCCCAGCTATATGTAGAGTACTCCCCAAGTCCTGTTAACTGCCTCAGTGTGGCGGGGAGGTGACCAGGACAGTATGTCTGGAGTCTTGTACTCCTGGTACCCTAGACATGAAGGCTGCTGTCCTACTAAGCCCAGCTATATGTAGAGTACTCCCCAAGTCCTGTTAACTGCCTCAGTGTGGCGGGGAGGTGACCAGGACAGTATGTCTGAAGTCTTGTACTCCTGGTACCCTAGACATGAAGGCTGCTGTCCTACTAAGCCCAGCTATATGTAGAGTACTCCCCAAGTCCTGTTAACTACCTCAGTGTGGCAGGGAGGTGACCAGGACAGTATGTCTGGAGTCTTGTACTCCTGGTACACTAGACATGAAGGCTGCTGTCCTACTAAGCCCAGCTATATGTAGAGTACTCCCCAAGTCCTGTTAACTGCCTCAGTGTGGCGGGGAGGTGACCAGGACAGTATGTCTGAAGTCTTGTACTCCTGGTACCCTAGACATGAAGGCTGCTGTCCTACTAAGCCCAGCTAAATGCAGAGTACTCCCCAAGTCCTGTTAACTGCCTCAGTGTGGCGGGGAGGTGACCAGGACAGTATGTCTGGAGTCTTGTACTCCTGGTACCCTAGACATGAAGGCTGCTGTCCTACTAAGCCCAGCTAAATGTAGAGTACTCCCCAAGTCCTGTTAACTGCCTCAGTGTGGCGGGGAGGTGACCAGGACAGTATGTCTGGAGTCTTGTACTCCTGGTACCCTAGACATGAAGGCTGCTGTCCTACTAAGCCCAGCTAAATGCAGAGTACTCCCCAAGTCCTGTTAACTGCCTCAGTGTGGCGGGGAGGTGACCAGGACAGTATGTCTGAAGTCTTGTACTCCTGGTACCCTAGACATGAAGGCTGCTGTCCTACTAAGCCCAGTTAACAGACCTACCATAGTATATCTCAGATGTTCCCATCAACACACCCAATTACTCCGTATGAATTCTATACACTTCTCACCATAAACCACCATATCAATGGTAGAGAAGAGTGCAATTTTTTTGCAATTAAAAGAACTTTATTGTCCTCTTGTCAATGCTTACACTCACAAAGAGTTAAGGTAAGAAATAATGAAATAAAACATTTACAATATATGTCTATATCAGGCGGAGCTCTCACCGAGGGGATGCCTGGGTATTTTCAGGAACTAAGAGTTGCCTGGATTGTGGTCAGGTTTCTGCGGGTTAAAGGATCCGCATCCCCAGCAAGCTCGAAGACTTTGTTGAGGAAATCAATAAGGATCGGCCTGTTTTCAGGCAAAAGGGTCCCAAGGAAGGTGGTCTGTTTGGGGTGCATGATCGCCCCGATGACATCACCCGGTTTTATCTGCTGCTGAGTCAATGGCCTCAGGGTGGATTCATAGAGAAGAGTGGAGACATGTTCGAAAGAGATAAGCACCATCTCACTGCCAAAGTATATAATCTCAAGATATAAACTAAATCTGATAATATTGAAATGAAAAACTAACTTTGGTTAAAGAAAAAGAGATGCGAGGACAAAGATAGAAATTTAATAATAATTGACATTTACTGGCACATAGTATAGCTGTATATAAGTAATTTAGTACATAGGATCCCTAGGCAGTTTTTCATCTGATGATAAGATTCAGAGAACGGACATGTGGTCACCCTCTAGTGGAGCCCAGCGATGATTTACAGGTGTCCCATGTGGTTTCCTGTAGCTGGAGTTGTAGAGATACTTGACAATATTGTTTAAAAGTTTATATACAGTCTACTCTCGTTATAACGCCACTCGATATAACGCCACCCTCGCCTTACGCCGCTTTTTCGTTTTGTCCCAATCGACATCAATGTATTTTTCTCGATATAACGCCACTCCCTCGCTGTTCGCCTTCCGCCGCTGATTTTTAGTATCCCAAGTAGCAAAAACCACTCGTTATAGCGCCGCTCACAACGTCCCTCATCCCCCACTTCCCTTTTCCTGTCTTTTTTTTTCCGCCAGCGGCACCGGACTTTGCCTGCTGTTGACACAACAGATTGTGTGAACAGCCAGCATACCCTTTTCCTGCTTTGTGCCTGGGAGATACACAGTCGCTTCATCCTTTGCTAACGTCAACACATCAACCTTATTGTCGTATCATGAGTTCCCAAAAGTGTAAACTGGAGTCGATCACCATTGAAAAGAAGGAGATATGCCAGTTGGCAAGAATGTCGAAGAATGAGATTGGAGAGTGTTTCTCACTTCCACGAACAACTGTCCGTGATATTCTCACTCAGGCTGAGAAGTGGGAAAATTATACTGTTGGTTCTTCAAAGAGACAAAGAGTCGGGAAATTTAGTGACTTGGAAGACGCTCTCTTCAACTGGTTTACCCAAAAGCGTGCCATAATATTATTATTACTGATGACCTCCTAAGAGAAAAGGCAAAAAAACTTGGCGAGCAGTTGTACGTACCAGAAAATTTCACGTACAGCAGTGGGTGGCTGCAGCGATTTAAAGGGAGATTCCATATTTCGCAACGACGGCTCTGTGGGGAAGGCGCATCGATTTCTCCAGCTATCATTGATGAACACCTTACAAATTTGAACATGATGGTTGTCAAATCTAAAGCTCTACAAACTTGATACCCTAATATGATTGAGTGGAGATAAGAAAGAAGAAGAATATTTTTGTCTGAAGATGGTAACAACGTTGTTACCAAAAACATCACACACTATTTATTTGGATTAGGTCTTATTACCTTGTGTTTATAATCTACTAGCCGAACGACCCGGGCAACGCCCGTGTTTTACCCGATTGAATGTTTTGATTCAAATACTATTTGTTACAATTATAAATTGGCGCCTTAAATAAATGCATATTTTAGTTAATAACTATAGCCTATTTGCTTTATCTGTCTATGTACTGTTGGCTTCCGTAGGCGTCTCATAATGGGAAAAAGAAAGAGAGGATTCCATTTAGTTATTAACTAATATATGCATTTATTTAAGGAGCGACCCGCTCCAACACAATAGTTACAAAAACAAAAATGCAAGTGGGGGGGGGGGGGGGGGGGGGGCAAAGGTGGCGTGATCGTAGCCAACTAATAGGAGGGTGCCATTCCAAAAAAAAAAAGCAAACAGTGACAGAGGCCACGCATGACGCTCGTAACTGTATTTTATATAATCCAAATTGGTGCATTATTATATTTCTCTATTTGTGATCCATACATGAGATTGCATTGTTTTTTTTTTTTACTATAATTAGGCATCTAGCTATTCTTAAAATCTTTGTCATCAATTTTTATTTCAATTTCTATATTTACAATCATATCAGGATTTTTTTTTCCATCTGGGACTGAACAAATGGTGTTGAATTTCTTTATTTCGCGTCCAATTTTTTTTTGTCTGCGCCAGTGTCCATCAAAGCATTAAAATTTATTTATTTATTTATTTCGTCTCAATTTACAGGTGTTACATTCGAGCACAGCTCGCGAGCCACCTTGTCCTGGCCATTTTCGAAGTTTATTTAGGTTATATAATTATATACAGTTAAACCTGTCTATAGCGCCCCCTCTTGGGACTCACCAAAATAAGGTGTTTAGAGGGGGTGTTATAGACAGGTCACTTCTAATGTAGATCGCATCGTACTACGTATTTAAAATTGGGCGCTATAGAGAGGGAGGCGTTATTTAGAGGGGTCGCTATAGACAGGTCACTTTTAATGTAAATCGCATCGTACCACATATTTAAAACCGGGCGCTATAGAGAGGGAGGCGCTATTTAGAGGGGGCGCTATAGACAGATTTAACTGTATTATTATATAATAATATTAAATATTCAGGATATATATTTTTTATATCATCACTGATGGTAAAACCGTTGCTTTTCGACCGCTATGACTCAGGATCGAATCCTGCATATATTGGGCATTTTTTTCTAAATAAATAAAAAAAAATGCTCCAATGGCCTCCGTTTCTTGCAAAAGTCCAACTCCACCAGCGAGTGCAAGTAACCAAAAGGGGCTCTGGCACATTTGTAAGTGCAAAGTCGAACTGTTTTTCACATGTTTAGACATGTAGTGTACTTACAGTAAAAGCAGTCGCCTACTTCTATCCACCATGATTATCATGGCATGTACCACGTGTACAAGCGAGAAGAAAAAAAACTCAATCATATCAGGGTATCAAGCTTGTAGAGCTTGTTGATGGTGTTTTCTGGGGATGCTGAGTAGAGCTCATCAATGGATGAGTCAATACGGTCAATGATGTGGTTTGGGGTTGTAGGTTGACACTTAGTACATAGTGGGAAAACCTTGCAACCATTGTAAAGTCATTGTCCGTAGATGACCAGACTTAAGTCTGGAAATCAAGAATTGCTGTTTCCTTGTGAAGACAGAATTGGTGCTTGTCCCTCCTGCTCAGTCATATGCTGCAGTGAATTTTCATTCTTGCTGGGCCTGATGGTAGGGAGGAGATCTCTTTCATCTAGTGGATGGCAGATTGTCTGGCCTCAGTGTTGCCAAGAGCTCCAGATTTTGCTAGAGAGTCTGCTAGCTCATTTCCAGAAATTCCAACCTATACAGTAGAACTACCTCCCTGTAAAGGACAACACCTAGTTACAGAGCCAAAGTGTCCTTTAGGGAGATGTGTCCTCTTACTGGAGAGTTACTACAGTAGAACTACCTTCCTGTAAAGGACAACACCTAATTACAGAGCCAAAAAGTCCTTTAGGGAGATGTGTCCTCTTACTGGAGAGTTGCTACAGTAGAACTATCTCCCTGTAAAGAACAACACCTAATTACAGAGCCAAAGTGTCCTTTAGGGAGATGTGTCCTTCTTACCGGAGAGTTACTAAATAGTATAAATGGTATTTTTTCAAATGAAAACTGTCCTTTGTGGAGAGGTGTCCGCTAGAGGGAGGTTCTACTGTATGATGTAATGGCTCATAACAAAATACCTAGTTCCTCCCGTGAGTGACCACCTAAAAACACAGCCAGGTATGTTCTCTCCTTGAGATACCTCTTTTTCTGAATCTTACTATCTCCAGAGATTTCAATATGACCCGGGTTCGATTTCCGCATTGGAAACTTTTTTCTGTTTTTAAAAAAATGCTCCAATTAGCCCCGATTCTTGAAAAAGTTTAACCCCACCAGCGAGTGCAAGTAACCAAACGGGGCTCTGGCACATTTGTAAGTGCAAAAGTCGAACTGCTTTGCACATGTGTAGATATCAAAAATAAAAAAGACATATCCTGACCAGGAGCACTTGTGCTTTACAGAAGGCAGAGCGCCATCTGGTGGAACAGAAATCAACTAAACATTGATTTAGCCTGTTCCCTGATATTTGGCCAACCCAATTTCTTGATAAATCAAGAAAAGCCATCCACGAACGCGTTTCGCGCTGTTGGCGCTCATCAACGTGTTTAGTTGATTTCTGTTCCACCACACAGGTGGCGCTCTGCCTTCTGTAAAGCACATGTGCTCCTGGTCAGGATATGCCATTTTTATTTTTTTATTTCAAAACCTGACCTTTTTATCTTTTATTTTTTTCTTTCATTTTTTCATGTGTAGATGGTGCATGGTGGTTCATGGTGCATTTTGAGTAAAAGCAGTCGCCTACTTCTACTCACCATGATTATCATGGTCTGTACCACATGTACTAGGGATAAGAAAAAAAAAAAGAGATTCCAAAGCGCAACTTCCCTCTGCAGAAATTCATTTAATGTAGAATTGTACTCATTATATATATATACTCCTGGTACCCTAGACATGAAGGCTACTGTCCTACTATGCCCAGTTAAATGTAGAGTACTCCCCAAGTCCTGTTAACTACCTCAGTGTGGCAGGGAGGTGACCAGGACAGTATGTCTGGAGTCTTGTACTCCTGGTACCCTAGACATGAAGGCTGCTGTCCTACTAAGCCCAGCTAAATGTAGAGTACTCCCCAAGTCCTGTTAACTACCTCAGTGAGGCGGGGAGGTGACCAGGACAGTATGTCTGAAGTCTTGTACTCCTGGTACCCTAGACATGAAGGCTGCTGTCCTACTAAGCCCAGCTATATGTAGAGTACTCCCCAAGTCCTGTTAACTGCCTCAGTGTGGCGGGGAGGTGACCAGGACAGTATGTCTGGAGTCTTGTACTCCTGGTACCCTAGACATGAAGGCTGCTGTCCTACTAAGCCCAGCTAAATGCAGAGTACTCCCCAAGTCCTGTTAACTGCCTCAGTGTGGCGGGGAGGTGACCAGGACAGTATGTCTGAAGTCTTGTACTCCTGGTACCCTAGACATGAAGGCTGCTGTCCTACTAAGCCCAGTTAACAGACCTACCATAGTATATCTCAGATGTTCCCATCAACACACCCAATTACTCCGTATGAATTCTATACACTTCTCACCATAAACCACCATATCAATGGTAGAGAAGAGTGCAATTTTTTTGCAATTAAAAGAACTTTATTGTCCTCTTGTCAATGCTTACACTCACAAAGAGTTAAGGTAAGAAATAATGAAATAAAACATTTACAATATATGTCTATATCAGGCGGAGCTCTCACCGAGGGGATGCCTGGGTATTTTCAGGAACTAAGAGTTGCCTGGATTGTGGTCAGGTTTCTGCGGGTTAAAGGATCCGCATCCCCAGCAAGCTCGAAGACTTTGTTGAGGAAATCAATAAGGATCGGCCTGTTTTCAGGCAAAAGGGTCCCAAGGAAGGTGGTCTGTTTGGGGTGCATGATCGCCCCGATGACATCACCCGGTTTTATCTGCTGCTGAGTCAATGGCCTCAGGGTGGATTCATAGAGAAGAGTGGAGACATGTTCGAAAGAGATAAGCACCATCTCACTGCCAAAGTATATAATCTCAAGATATAAACTAAATCTGATAATATTGAAATGAAAAACTAACTTTGGTTAAAGAAAAAGAGATGCGAGGACAAAGATAGAAATTTAATAATAATTGACATTTACTGGCACATAGTATAGCTGTATATAAGTAATTTAGTACATAGGATCCCTAGGCAGTTTTTCATCTGATGATAAGATTCAGAGAACGGACATGTGGTCACCCTCTAGTGGAGCCCAGCGATGATTTACAGGTGTCCCATGTGGTTTCCTGTAGCTGGAGTTGTAGAGATACTTGACAATATTGTTTAAAAGTTTATATACAGTCTACTCTCGTTATAACGCCACTCGATATAACGCCACCCTCGCCTTACGCCGCTTTTTCGTTTTGTCCCAATCGACATCAATGTATTTTTCTCGATATAACGCCACTCCCTCGCTGTTCGCCTTCCGCCGCTGATTTTTAGTATCCCAAGTAGCAAAAACCACTCGTTATAGCGCCGCTCACAACGTCCCTCATCCCCCACTTCCCTTTTCCTGTCTTTTTTTTTCCGCCAGCGGCACCGGACTTTGCCTGCTGTTGACACAACAGATTGTGTGAACAGCCAGCATACCCTTTTCCTGCTTTGTGCCTGGGAGATACACAGTCGCTTCATCCTTTGCTAACGTCAACACATCAACCTTATTGTCGTATCATGAGTTCCCAAAAGTGTAAACTGGAGTCGATCACCATTGAAAAGAAGGAGATATGCCAGTTGGCAAGAATGTCGAAGAATGAGATTGGAGAGTGTTTCTCACTTCCACGAACAACTGTCCGTGATATTCTCACTCAGGCTGAGAAGTGGGAAAATTATACTGTTGGTTCTTCAAAGAGACAAAGAGTCGGGAAATTTAGTGACTTGGAAGACGCTCTCTTCAACTGGTTTACCCAAAAGCGTGCCATAATATTATTATTACTGATGACCTCCTAAGAGAAAAGGCAAAAAAACTTGGCGAGCAGTTGGACGTACCAGAAAATTTCACGTACAGCAGTGGGTGGCTGCAGCGATTTAAAGGGAGATTCCATATTTCGCAACGACGGCTCTGTGGGGAAGGCGCATCGATTTCTCCAGCTATCATTGATGAACACCTTACAAATTTGAACAGTATGCTGGCCAACTCCGGATATGACCCAACCAACATATACAATGCAGACGAAACAGGATTATTTTTTTCAGCTCATTCCTGACTGAACACTTGCTCACAAAGATGAAAACTGCCGTGGTGTCGAAAGGATGAAGCAACGAATCACTGTTCTACTGTGCTGCAACTCTACTGGAATATGGTTGAAAGGGATCCCTACAGAAGCCAAGAGTTTATGGTCTGGGCTGGAATCTTCTTGGGCGGTCGCACAGCACTCCATATTTTTCGGCAAGGAACCCTGACTGGACAGAGGTATCGGGACGAGATCTTGGCAGCATATGTTATGCCTCAAGCATTGGAAATGGGAGAAAAATTTCTTCTAATGTATGATAATGCCCGTCCACATAGGGCTGGTGTGGTCAACACTTTTCTCCAAAACCATGCAATTGCTCGGATGAATTGGCCAGCTCGATCCCCAGACCTAAATCCCATTGAGCATGTATGGGACAACCAAAGACGGCGGATCTCATCCCTCCAACCCCCTCCTAGAAACACTCTTGAGCTAGAAACAGCCTTAACACAAGAGTGGGCGTTGATTCCACAGGAGCTGATAAACTCCCTAATTCCTAGTATGGGTCACCAATGTAGAGCCTGCCTATCAGTTAAAGGCGATCACACCCCATATTAACAACAATTTCCAAGATATTTATGCACTGATTGCAAGAAGATCATTGCTTGACCGGATAATTTGCATAAAATACGTGTTAGAATTATTTGATTTCAGGTATTCTAATCAATAATGGAATAATAAATTTGTGTATAAAATTTCATTGATATATGTTCAATAAAATTTGAGATAAATGAAAAAATATGTTGTTCCTTTAATTTTGCGGACCAGTGTATATCAGCGATATGAGGATTATGGTGATCACTGGAATAAGACCTAACTGTGTTTAGGAACAGAAATTTCGAGTCCCATAGCTCAGTCTCAAATCGAGAATAGACAGTAAATTTTACTTGTATTCCTCTATAAGGCATATTCATAGTGAAGTATGAAAGACAACTGATATTTGATAATGCAAAATGAGAGAGCAAACGTCTGAATTTGATCAATTTTTTCCGCATTTCATCATTTTATATATTTTAAAATATACATATTCGAAGCTTCAAAGCATTTTATATAAATAACAAATGTTTGAATAATATTTCTTCTATTATTTTTGAGGTTATTGAAGTAAAAAATTCAGTCATAATCTTATTGTTCCAAATTCTATTTCATATTGAATTCAAAATGATGGAGATTATTTTAAATATATCTCGAACAGATAATATATAATTTAAAAAGATACATATTATTTTTTTATTTCATATAAATATTAATATATTGAATTTTTAGGACGCTATAAAAATTTCGTTTCCAACGGTCCAACAATGGGCCAGTCGGTTGGGAATTGAGGTGGAGGCGGGTCTGCTTTGAGACTCTGTCCGAATTTACTTGTTTCCTCAGATATTGAGGCTTTGTCTTCCTCTCCCCCGACTCTTTGATCTTTGAGACGGAGTCCATAGCATCTGCAGACCAGTTCCTGGCAGGGCCTGGACCATCAGCTCGGCCGAGAGCGAGTTGGATGCTCTGGTTGTGCCAGAAGAGTGGAATAGGGCTTCTACGGAGGCGAATCGCCACTATAAACAAAGGCTAACGCGCTGAGCAGGTACCTCCTGGGTGGCGTGGAAACCCTTTGCGAAAATATTCATGACCTGGTCTGGTGATGCATGGACTTTGAATGAGATAAAATTATTACATTAAATGCTATAAACCATCCTTGCTGAAAAAAAATCAATAAACACCAAGTAATCACATAAATAGAGTTACAGAAACAATTATAACTTTAAAAATAAAATAAAATAACATTATCAGCTTAGCCCCAAAATATATCCAGTATTCTTCAACAAAATCAAACTATGATAGAATCCATCTATAACAATAGTTGAACGGTCTGGAGCTTGAACTGGCTAAACCGATGGGAGGATTCCCCACTGATGTACCATGCCCTTCCTTGATTATATGACGTTGAAAGGTTTCATTAAATTCAGTGCCATTTTCGAACTCTGGGTGACCCTCAATCATATACTAGATTTTTAGCAAAAAATAAACGTCGCATTTTGCATCAAAATAGACGCCAGAACTATGCCTTTATTGATTGAATGCCTCATCAACCTTGCACACTCTCTCTCTCGGTTAAGTGACAAATTTACATATATATCTCACCCATAGAATTGACTAACCACTTTGAGAGCGCTGAATAACTCTTTGGATAAATTCTACGCATCCCTTGCGGTTAACATGAAATCAAAGCTCTCCCTAGACTGCCGAGAGCCATAAACCAAACCATGGTCTCCTGGTGACATTCTGAATTTTACAAAGATGTTATTGTGGCATTGACCTCCACCAGAGTCTGCTAGATTGAATAAAATGGTTGATAGATATATAGCAAAGTTATTGTATCGATGTTGACGGGAGAGAGAGGAGGGGCCTTTATATATTTTAGGTCAGCTTCGCCTAGAAATGTTTCCATCCATAAACTCATACTATTTCTAGTATATTTACCGCAATGATAAAAATGATGGGAGGGCCTGGTTCATCATTTGTGAATCTACTTGGCGGTTTTGTCAGTTTAATCTACCATCCCGCTTAATTTTTGTATTTTCCTGTTTTTATTTTATAGTAATACTGAAGATACACTATTGTAAAAGGGATTTTAAACAACTATGCACATAAGCTTATGTACAGTAGAAATACAAATATTTATAAATTCCTAAACATGCTTCGAGCGCTGCTCTTCCGCAAACAAGTAAAGTTCATTTAGACTTAATATAAACGTTATGAATTAACTCGCCATCTGTTTTACGCAATTTATGATTCATTTGAAAACAAAATCAGATGGAAAATATGGAATTAAATATTCAGAAGTCTATGATAAGGTCATATTAACGATCGGATAAAATATTTCTAAAAACTGGTGAAAAACGAGAACAAAACATTTAACTTGGAATTCAAGATTCTGAGCTATCCAATGATAGCACCTTATTACATAAAAAGCATTTGCGAGCCATCTGTTATGAAAATTGGAAACAATTATAGAAGCGTATGATCCTTTTGAAAGTTAAACAATTTTTACTGCCCTTACTGCGATGGAAATATTATAAATTTATAATTGTATGTAAAATTCTACAGACCTCAAACCTTATGTCCATAGTAAATCTAAATACCCATTCCAAGAGTTTAGTATCAGTATCACTATTGTTGTTTCTTGAGCACTCCAAGAGAGCAACATCTGACGACGTCAATCTATCTGCGGATTTGTTACACCGTGTCTATGGCATAAGTGAGGGAGAGAAAACACAAGTTGTGATCACAGACTTTTTCAAGAAAATGTAATTATTTTTTTATGAGAATAAATTATAAATTAATGCTTTCTATTTATCATATTAATCAATTAATGCCGGTTTTGCATTCTATATATTGACTCTTAAATATAAATTGTTATTATTAATTGTTATAAATAATTTATTGAATCTTCAAATTTCACATTTTAAACGTGTTCGATACAACGCCACCCTCGCCTTACGCCGCTTTTTTGCAACATCCGGATGGTGGCGTTATAACGAGAGTAGACTGTATATTTTTTTGGGACATCCTTTCTATTGTTGTTGATCTCATGGAATGGGGTGTAGCTTTCGTTGATCATGGCACCAGGATCCAGGCACACTTTGGTGAAAGTCTGACTTTGCCTGTAGTTTGAGGCTGTTCCTAACATGGAAGCCTTTGCTGCCGACTCTAACATGAGTACAGACACTGGACACTGTTACAGGACACGTCCCCAGGTGGCAGATAGGAGAACAACCTTCAGATATGAACCAGGCCAGCTGTGAAGCAAGCAGAATAATTCTGACCAATAAGCAGTTGCGGACCAACAGCAGCATTGTTAGAAAGAGGAGAAAGACTTCTTTAAAAATCCTGAGTTCAACTGACCCGGCTGATAGACCTCAGCAATGGTCCCACTCCAGGAATACAGAGGAGCTGTGTCTGTACTCATGTTAGAGTTGGCAGCAAAGGCTTCCATGTTAGAAACAGCCTCAAATTACAGGCAAAGTCAGACTTTCACCAAGGTGTGCCTGGATCATGGCACCATGATTAACGAAAGCTACACCCCATTCCATGAGATCAACAACAGTACATAGGTTGCTCCAAAAATATATAAAAACTTTTAAACAATATTCCCAAGTAGCTCTAAAACTCCTGCTACAGGAAACCACATGGGACACCTGTAAATCATAGCTGGACTCCACTAGAGGGTGACCACATGTCCGTTCTCTGAATTATCTCAACACAACACACTCAGTAGCTATACAAACTTGTTAGTTTATTTATCTTATGATAATTGATAAGGCACAATTTGGATTATAGATTATAAACACAAGGTAATAAGACCAAATCCAAATAAATAAATAGTGTGTGATGTTTCGGTAACAGCATTGTTACCATCTTACCATACATGGTTTAATAGCTTGATAACAGTAACTATTTAAACCATGCTGTGGTAAAAATTTCTCATTCAGTACTTTTGTCTGAAGATGGTAACAACACTGTTACTGTAACGTCACACACTATTTATTTTTTTGGATTTGGTCTTATTACCTTGTTTTTATCTTATGATAAGTTGTTTTTTAATTAACTTTCTTTTAATTAACACATTTTGGCTTGTATTAGACAGGACCAGTATTACAGGACCTTTGGGAGAGGCCGCTGCTTATCTTCAAACAGCTCGAAGAGCATGAACTCATGGAATTGGTGTCATCTTTACACAAGGCAGGGATATGAAACAACAAGCCTATACAGTAGAGCACCCCACTTGCCCAAACTGTAGCTTGGCACCTGCAGCTCCAGAACACGGCTTGCATTAGATGTACTAAACAGGACCTTTGGAGAGGCCGCTGCTTATCATCAAACAGCTTGAGAAGCATGGACTCATGGAATTGGTGTACACTTTGTACAATGGGATAAGAAACAACAACAATTAACTCTTTCTCCCTAAAAATATATTTTATATATACAGTTAAACCTGTCTATAGCACCCCCCTCTTGGGACTCACCAAAATAAGATGCTATAGAGAGGGGGTGCTATAGACAGGTCACTTTTAATGTAAAATGTTTACATTTTAATGTTTAAAATCGGGCGCTATAGAGAGGAAGGGGCTATTTAGAGGGGGCGCTATAGACAGATCACTTTTAATGTAAAATGTTTACATTTTAATGTTTAAAATCAGGCACTATAGACAGGTTTAACTGTATATTATTAGAGAATTAAAAGGTAAATACCTTCATATAAATATTAGAAATATAATCCTGTTTAAATCCTCTTTAAAAATCCTGAGTTCAACTGACCCGGTTGATGGACCACAGAAATGGTCCCACTCCAGGGATACAGAGGAGCTGTGTCTGTACTCATGTTAGAGTCGGCAGCAAAGGCTTCCATGTTAGGAACGGCCTCAAATTACAGGCAAAGTCAGACTTTCACCAAAGTGTGCCTGGATCATATGCCATGATCAAAGAAAGCTGCACCCTTATGCCCCATTCCATGAGATCATGGAATTCGTGTAATCTTTACACAAATGGATAAGAAACAACAACACCATCAGAATTATAATCCATTGAATCAATTAGTTTAATCAAATGTAAATCTCTGAGGATAAGTTTCATTGAAGTGTAATAAAGAAATTTATCCTCAGAGATTTATTTGATTAACTCTCTTATAATACAATATAATGCGGCTTATGATTGTAGAACGACATTTGAAAATTATCCCGCATGTTTTTTTTTTTTTTGCTTATCCCTAGTACACGTGGTACAGGCCATGATAATCATGGTGAGTAGTTAGCGACTGCTTTTATTGTAAATGCACCACATGTCTACACATGTGAAAAGCAGTTCGACTTTGCACTTACAAATGTGCCAAAGTCTCTTTTGGTTACTTGCACTCATTGGTGGTTGCACTTTTACAAGAATCGGGGGCCATTGGGCATTTTTTTTTTAAACAAAAAAAAGTGTCCAATGAGGGATTCGAACCCGGGTTGTAGTGGTCGAAAACCAAACGGTTTAACCAGCCTTCCACCGACCCCCCAAATCCCACATGTGTTTCATTTAAACGAAAATTTGAAATTTATTTTAAGAAGAAATAACGATTATTTCTATTCCCATCCCTGGACACTTTTATTTTTCCCTTTATCATTACTCTTCACAATTCACCCTTTCATACTTCATCCCTAAAGGTAAGAAATAATCGTTATTTCTCCTTAAAAATAAATTTTGATTTTTCGTTTAAAAGAAACACTTGCGGGATAATTTTCAAATGTCGTTCTAAAACCCTTTTATAATAAATAAATTATATAATTATAATTATATATAATTCTACTGTCCTCAAAGCTTATATCCATAGTTCATCTAAAATACCCATTCCAAGAAACTAGCAACAGTATCACTATAAAAGGAAGATCGAAAAATGCAATATAACAATGGTATGGTAGATTAAACTGGCGAAACCGCTGGGAGGGTTCACCACTGATGAGCCAGGCCCTCCCATTAATTTTTCCATTGCAGTAAGGACAGTAGAAATTGTTTTATTTCAGAAAGGATCTTACGCTTTTAAAATAGTTTTGAATTTTGATAACAGATGGTGCGCTAGTGCATCATAAAATAAATAAATAATTTCCAAATTTGTCTTTTACTTTATTATTCTCTGTGACAGCATAGAAAGATGTTAAATGGTACAAACAAACAAACAATTATGATAAAACACTATTATAGGTTATAGCTACAAGTAAAAAATAAAACCTAATACAAATAAATTAATAGTATGCAACGTTTCAGTAACAGCATTTTTTTTTTTTTAGCTTATCCCTAGTACATGTGATAGAGGCCATGATAATCATGGTGGGTAGAAGTAGGCAACTGCTTTTAACTGGAACTCCACCACATATCTACACATGTGAAAAGCAGTTCGACTTTACACTTACAAATGTGCCAAAGCCCTGTTTGGTTACTTGCACTCGCTGGTGGGGTTGGACTTTTGCAAGAATCGGGGGCTATTGGAGCATTTTTTTTTTTTAACAGAAAAAAGTGCCCAATGTGGGAATCAAACCCGGGTCGTAGCGGTCGAAAACCAAAGGTTTAGACCATCTTTCCACCGACCCCACATTGTTATCATAATTAGATAAAAGAATAAACAAATTTTAAAAAACAAGAAAAAACAAAAGATCATTTATTCTTTTGTCTGATGATATATATATGGTAACAATGCTGTTAACAAAACAATCACATACTATTAATTTATTTGAATTTAGGTCTTTATTTTCTTGTAGGTTTAAACGATGAATTATTATAAGGTATATTTACAAACAATGGTATATTACAATTCGATGATGTATTTACATTGAAGAAGAAAGAAAAAGAAAAAAAAAAAAAAAATTTAAGAACTTTCGTCAGAGTCGGAGTATGCACATAAACTCAATAACTGTGGTTTAGCTGAGGCCTCGGGATCCTGTTCTTGTTTTATCGTCACTGCAGGAGCTTCTTCCGTTACCGGCTTCTTTTTGGGCTTGGACTTGACAATAACTAATGGTCCATTAGTTAGGCTGGATTTGAGTTCTTTGGGCTGCACACATTACATTGATGGTTAGAGAATTTCTGTTACAACATTTGGTCTGACTGACATTATTGGTCTAACAGAACCTGGTATAGTTGAACCTCCATACACACACATCTAGATGCCGTCTATTTTGACGGGAGAGGCGACCCTTGTCTCTTTAGATCAATATCCTCCTGGCAAAATTTCCATCTATATTTTAGCCATAGATTTGGCCCAGCCACTTTGCCAGCTAAACACCTCTTTGGCAGATTGTCAAGATTCCATTAGATCCTGTGTGGATCTCATGGAATAAAGTCTGCCCTAGGCTGACGAGGGCCATTAGCCTGAAACCATGGTCTCTAGGTGGACGCTTTTCAGTTTGCCAAAGCTGGTGTTGTGGCTTTGTCACCGACTTGAGGCCGCTAGTTTGCGGTGACGGTCAATAGATGGCGTCAAGTTTTGACGTCTATTTTGACGGGAGAGGCGACCTTTGTCTCTTTAGATCAATATCCTCCCTGCAAAATTTCCATTTATAATCAACTTGAGTTTCTTTTTTTTTTTTATTGGAGTCCCTCTCCAGGGATACGGAGGAGCTGTGTCTGTACTCATGTTAGAATCAGCAGCAAAGGCTTCCATGTTAGGAACAGCCTCAAATTACAGGCAAAGTCAGACTTTCACCAAAGTGTGCCTGGATCATGGTACCATGATTAACGAAAGCTGCACCCCTATACCCCATTCCATGAAGAGTTCGAGGAGCATGAACTCATTGAACCCATGAAATCTTTACACAAGGGGATAAGGAACAACAACAACAAATTTATTTTTTTAGGGAGAGGGGTTCTACTATATTATTTTAATTGCAATTTCCTCTCCCCAGAGAAAGACTGAACACTTCTGACGACGGGTCATTAGATTATAAATTCGTAGTTGAAAAACGTTTTTTGGATGGATAAAAAATAATTCCCGCCCTACATTAAGTGTGTTTGTGGAAATATTGGTGTCACACACACATTTTTTAAAACCGTAGGTGTCAATGGTGGAAAATAATTTGGAAGAAATAAGAAGGTTTCATTTTTTTTATGTACCCAATCTAAAGTCCATGACAATCATGATGGAACGGAGGTCGTGACTACTGTAAGTTCTCCACATTATCTGCACATATACACTCATGGACAAAAGGAAGTGGAAAGTCTTTGATGTCGCAGGTTGTCTTTTTTTTTTTTTGGAGACAGAGGCAATTTTATTCACACTTGGTTATCCTGTGTGTCTTGAATAAAGGTCACTGTAATATCTTTCAGAGTTATTGTCTGAATCCTGATATACAATAGAACCTCCATGAGAGGACACTCACGCTAGAGGACCTCTCTCTATAAAGGACAGTTTTCATTTGCAAAATTAAACATTTTTACAATTTAGCAACTCTCCGGTAAGAGAACACCTCACCCTAAAGGACACTTTGGCTCTGCAATTAGGTATTGTCTTTTACAGAAAGGTTCTATTGTACATGCTAAAAAGTAAAACTTCCTCAAAAGTTGTCCATTAGTTTTTTTTTTTTTTTATCCCTAGTACACATGGTACAGGTCATGATAATCATGGTGGGTAGTTAGCAACAGTTTTTACTGTAAGTACACCACATGTCTACACATGTGAAAGCAGTTCGACTTTGCACTTACAAATGTGCCAGAGCCCCGTTTGGTTACTTGCACTCGCTGGTGGGGTTGGACTTTTGCAAGAATCGGGGAGCCATTGGAGCATTTTTTTTTAACAGAAAAAAGTGTCCAATGCGGGAATCGAACCCAGGTCGTAGTGGTCGAAAACCAAACGGTTTAACCAGCCTTCCACCGACCCCCGTTGGTAAATTTCGACAGTGCACTTACAAGATGCCCTGTTTGGTTGCTTGCAGTCATTGGTGAGTTTAGACTAGAATGCAAGTGATTTATTATACAGTACAACTACCTCCCTGTAAAGGACACCTAATTACAGAGCCAAACTGTCCTTTAGGGAGAGATGTCCTCTTACTGGAGAGTTGTTAAATAGTAAAAAATGGTAATTTTGCAAATAAAAACTGTCCTTTATAGAGAGATGTCCTCTAGAGTGAGTTTCCTCTCACGATGGTTCTACTGTACATGCTAAAAGGTATAACTCCCTAAGTTTTGTCTTTGAGTGTAAATTTCAACAGTGCCCTCTTACAAGATGCCCTGTTTGGTTGCTTGCAGTCACTGGTTTGAGTTTGGCCTTAAGTGAAAGTTATTTAATATACACAGTTAAACCTGTCTATAGCGACCCCTCTTGGGACTCGCCAAAATAGAGTGCTATAGAGAGGGGGGTGCTATAAACAGGTCACTTTTAATGTAAATCACATCGTACTACGTATTTAAAATCGGGCGTTATTTAGAGGGGGCGCTATAGACAGGTTTAACTGTATATTTTTATATTTGTCAAAAAGTGCTCTCACAATGCGGGATTTGATCAAGGAGTCTAACAAGTTCCTTAGATAGATAGAAGAATATGTGTGTAGCAGACATAATACCAAGTTACCTTCTTGTCTTCCTGTGTGTCCACCAGGGATACTGAGGAGAGCCGTGGTTTCTTGTACACTGGCTTGGTATCCTCATCTGGCAGAAGCTTGATGTAGTCTCCCTCCTTTGGTCCTGTTACCTCCTTCTTCCCATAGATTGACCTGGAACCAACATTGTGTCAACACAGTAGATGGTATATTCCATTTGTTTATTTTACCAATTTATGACTATTGTAACCAACAGAGAATATAGGAGATGAAGAGGTAAGACTACTGTCTAGAGTAAATGTTGTGATAAATTGATAATCATTTTAACCAGCTATAATTCGACCAAAAATTCTGATGGCTTGAGGTTGTTGGATGTTAAAGTTGGGCTGTGGTATTTATAACATCCGAATTATTGTAACCAACAGTCTCAAGAGAGTATAGAAGTTAAGACTACTTTCTAGAGTGAATGTTGCGATGAATTGATAATAATTTTAACCAGCTCTATAATTCAACCAAAAATTCTGATGGTTTGGGGTTGTTAAAGAAGCTGGGCCGAGACATTTCGTGTGTTCAACTATTGAAACCAACAGAGAATAGAGGAGATGAAGAGGTAAGACTAATGACTAGAATAAATGTTGTGATGAATTGATAACATCTTAACCAGCTATAATTCGACCAAAAATTTTGATGGCTTGAGGTTGTTGGATGTTAAAGTTGTGCTGTGGTATTTATAACATCTCAATTATTGAAACCAACAGAGAATATAGGAGATAAAGAGGTAAGACTATTGACTAGAGTGAAAGTTGCAATAAATTGATAATCATTTTAACCAGCTATAATTTCGACCAAAAATTCTGATGGCTTGGGGATGTTAAAGAAGTTTGGCTGTGGTATTTCTGAAGTCTCAACTATTGTAACCAACAGAGATATAGGATATGAAGAGGTACTGACTTAAGAAACTCCTCATCCTCCCGCTCCTGTTTGTCCAGCTCGGCCTTTTGCTGAGTCTCCAGGTGGTGGAGTAGAGCCTCGTAGTCTACCCGGACCTGGCGCTGGTTCACATCCCGTAGTTCCTCCAGGCTTTCTAGGATCTCCATCTCTTGTTTGGATGTCTTGGTGCGTTTCTCTAGCAGCTGCTCACACCATTCTTGTTAGACTCTTCTACTGGGGAGTACAGTAGAACCTCCATGAGAGGACACCTCTCTACATAGGACAGTTTCCATCACCAATATAGTAAAACCTCCATGAGAAGACACCCCTTTACAAAACATAGTTTTCATCACCAATACAGTAGAACCACCATTAGAGGACACTCCCGGTAGAGGATACCTCTCTACAAAGTACAGTTTTCATCAACAATACAGTAGAACCTCCATGAGAGGACACTTTGGCTAGAGGACACCTCTTTACAAAGGACAGTTTTCATCATCAATACAGTAGAGCCACCATGAGAGGACACTCCCGTTAGAGGATACCTCTCTATAAAGGACAGTTTCCATCACCATTACAGTAGAACCTCCTTGAGAGGACACTCCTGCTAGAGGACACCTCTCTACAAAGGACAGTTTTCATCACCAATACAGTAGAACTACCATTAGAGGACACTCCCGCTAGAGGACACCTCTCTATAAAGGACAGTTTCCATCACCAATACAGTAGAACCTCCTTGAGAGGACACTCCTGCTAGAGGACACCTCTCTACAAAGTACAGTTTTCATCACCAATACAGTAGAACCTCCATGAGAGGACACTCACACTAGAGGACACCTATCTACAGAGGACAGTTTTCATCGCCACTATTACCATTTTTTATTAGTTAGAAACTATCTGATAAGGGGATACCTTTCTCCTAAAGGACACTTTGACTCTGTAATTAGGTGTTGTCTTTTACAGAGAGGTAGTTGTACTGTATTAAGGTGAAATACACATACACACACAAAAGCCTTTATTAAGACACACAGGTCTTACAGAGGATTCTCCTTGGGGTTACAAGACTGAGAAACCAATGAAAGTGGGAAATAAAAAATGGAGAAAGATTATATACATATGGTAAATATATACAGATTATAAGAAAGAATAAAAAAATAAGAAAAAAAAAATTGGAAATATGGATGGGAGAAGTGGAGAGCGAAAAGAGGAAAGAAAACAGGTATTTACATATGGAACAAGTCAATTCAAGCTCTTCTGCTCACACAGCACAGGTGGGCCATGGCCCCTTCAAGAAATCTTTAAGAGATTTTCCAGGAAAATCTGAGTGTTCAGGGTTGTAAGGTAAACACCGTTTTATCAGTGTGGGGGGTTAACTTATCGTACCTGCTTAACAAATAATTGTATATTGGCTCTGTCCTTCTCATCAAAAAGAAATTTTTGGTATGTTTGGATTAAGGTGAAATACAGTTTAAGAGAGACTCTCTCTGGCTGTCTTACTAGAACCTTTCATTGAATGATCATCTAGTTTTCTCTATCTTTATAAAAACTATGAAGAAACAGTAGTCTCCAGTTAAAGACTGCCTAAAAAAACATGGCAAACCCCGGACTTTCAAGGAGGTGGTCTCTCATCAGAGACTCAGTCATGTCAGACCAAGTTATAATCAATTCTATCAATCCAAACCAAATATTTTACCTGATCATTTATGTGGCATATATGGGTTTAGAAGGTAAAGATTGTATTGGAAAGCACCATTTTACAGGTTGGCTCTATAATTGAGTTAAAATTAGCAGCATCTGTACTCCATGTTAGGAGCAGTTGCACATGGCATCTGTTCCTCCTTTCAGGGGCGGCCATTTCATATTGGAGCTAAGTCAGTGGCCTGCTACTGAGTATTGCTCCCAGTCTTAATGACAAAGGCAGACCCATTCTATTTCACCCAGTCCATGATGGTTGTCAAATCTCCTTTGATGAGCTCTACTCAGCATCTCCAGCAGACACCATCTCAATTGATTGTTGAGTGAAGATAAGAAAGAAGAAGAAGATTGAGAGTTGATATGATTTAGTTGTTTTTTTTTTTTTCATACTTTATTCCAAAGTTTCATCATCTATGTACTGTGTGCTCTACATAGGTACATCCTAATGATAAGGTACAATTTGAATTATAGTTTATAAACACAAGGTAATAAGACCAAATCCAAATAAATAAATAGTGTGTGATGTTTTGGTAAGAGGGTTGTTACCATCTTCAGACAAAAAAGTATTTATTTGGATTTTGTCTTAATACCTTGTGTTTATAATCTACTAGCGGACGTACCCGGCTTCGCCCGGGTGTTACCTGAGTAAAGGTTTGTCTAACGAATCTCTCGATAAAGTGAACATTTTTTCCCGGTCCCTTGAAAAATACTCGATAAGTTGAATAAAATCAATATTAATTGGTTCCCTCGGTAATTGGAAGTTAAAGGAATAGTATCTTGCCTTGGAATTGTATCATTATTCTTGTATGGACGTACCTGGCTTCGCCCGGGTTTTACCCGAGTAAAGGTTTGTCTAACGAATCTCTCAATAAAGTGAACATTTTTCCCGGTCCCTTGAAAAATACTCGATAAGTTGAATAAAATCAATATTAATTGGTTCCCTCGGTAATTGGAAGTTAAAGGAATAATATCTTGCCTTGGAATTGTATCATTATTCTTGTCTCAAATAAATTGCCGTGTCATCCTGAATTTTGTCTTTCCTAATTTTCTACATTACAAAATCATCGTATCATCATGATAATATTTAGAGCAGATTGTTGAATTATAACAGATAAATGAGAATATTTAGCTTGATTATTTTAAAGCAAAAAGTTATTTCAAAAATTTTATTTGCTAGAAACCTTCCCAGTACTATACTAAATAACTTCCCAAAGTTTCATGGCGTTCCAATGAGTGGTTTGGTCAGGCATAAAGGACAAACAGACACACACACACATACATTCAATTTTATATATATAGATAATCCAAATTGTGCCTTTATCAGGTTCATGTATTGTTCAAAATAAGGTATAACCTTGTTAATTTAACACAAGATAATTCAACAACTTGCAATAATTTAACTTTTTTCATTTTCCGAACCTCCTTCAATTAAGATAATTAAAATGTTAATTCGAACTAATGTTAATTCGGCACCAACGATAATTTATAACATATTTAAACAAAAAAAAAATCAAATTATGACAACCCTAGCTAATTCTTATTAAATACAATATTATTGCTAAAAATGCAAATACTTGGCACATTGGGTCACAGCAAGCCTAGTAATCATATGCATATTGTGTTGTTGTTTCTTATCTCCTTGGGCAAAGATTACACAAATTCCATGAGTCCATGCTTCTCGAGCTGTTTTATGATAAGCAGAGGTCTCTCCCAAAGGTCCTGTTTAGTACATCTAATGCAAGCTGTGTTCTGGAGCTGCAGGTGCCATGCTACATTTTTGGGGAATATGCATATCATGCCTAAAAGTGTCACAAATACGTCGCAAATATTGGAACTGACATTGTGTGCCATTTTAGGTATAGGTTGAGAGTAAGTAAAATGATGAAAGACAATTCTACGCGTCAAATGAATGGTAGGAGAATGGTGAGAAGAAAATTGACTGTTCCATTATATGTATGTTCCATATGTAAATACCTATTTTTTTCTTCTTTTTGCTCTCCACTTCTTTCATCCATATTTCCAAATCCATATTCTTATTTTCCATAGGATTATTCAAATAATAATCTGTATATATTTATCATGTGTATATAATCTTTCGGAGGGACAAGCACCGGTTCTGTCCTCCCAAGAGAACAACAGTCTTTGATTTCCAGACTTAAGTCTTGTCATCTACAGACAATGACTCTCCAGAATGGTTGCAGGGTTTTCCCACTATGTACTAAGTGCAATTCTCAGCCTGCAACCCTAAGACATATTATTGACTGTATTGACTCATCCATTGATGAGCTCTACTCTTCCCCGGCAGACACCATCAAAAATCTCAAGCTTTACAAGCTTGATACCTTAGTGGGTTTGAGTGGAGATAAGAAAGAAGAAGAAGAAGATATAATCTTTCTCCATTTTTTTTTTTACCACTTTGTATATTTCCCACTTTCATAGGTTTCTCCGTCTTGTAACCCCAAGGAGAATCCTCTGTAAGACCAGTGTGTCTTAATAAAGGTTTTGTGTGTGTGAATGGTGAGAATAAGTAGATTGTGGAATAGATAAGGAAGAAGGAGAAGCTATGAAGAGCTATAGAAAGAGAAGAATGGTTGATTTAACAAACCAACAAGAGCTGGTTACAAAACTGAGCCGGACTTACTTTCATGGGGTTACTCTTCTCTTCTTCTTCCTCCTCCCGGGCTTCACGTTCAGCTTGTTCCTCCGCCAGTTTGAGAGCCTGGAAGTTACGGGTGGCGCCATGCTCCACGGCATAGTCTGCGTTGGCTGGGTCGGTCTTGAAGGTGATCTCAGCGAGGCACCGCGGACACTTGATGTAGAACCTAAACACCTTAGTACCAAGGTACTCCTCGTTCTCCACTGTCTCCTTCCTGGCATTGAACTTCTTCCCCTTGTAGATGTACTCTCCGCAGGTAGTGCATCTGACACATAGCATTGGTTGTTGGGACATGCTATAAGGTAGCTAAACCAAATATGTTTACCTTGAGAAGTTTCACCTTTAATTCAAACCATCCAACTAGACAAAAGAAACCACTACCGTACCATCAAGATCCATCTCTGCAGGAATGGAAATCTTACGCTGCACATGACTAATACAGAGCAGGAGGGACAAACACCAATTCTGTCCTCCCAAGAGAACAACAGTCTTTGATTTCCAGACTTAAGTCTGGTCAGACAATGACTTTCCAGAATGGTTGAAAGGTTTTCCCACTTTGCACTAAGTGTCAACCTACAACCCCAAACCACATCATTGACTGTATTGACTCATCCATTAATGAGCTCTACTCAGCATCCCCAGCAGACACCATCAACAAGCTCTACAAGCTTGATACCCTGATATGATTGAGTGGAGATAAGAAAGAAGAAAAATATTATTTTGCCTGAAAGGCTATTATGACACTATTTATATATTTTTTAAAAAGACATACCAAGATCTTAAGAAAAAGAAGTTTATTGTGACTTCCACTCATGTACAAAACTTAAGAAAGTTGTACCTTTTAGCATATATATCGGAACAATAACTCTGAAAGATATTACAGTGACCTTTATAGAAGACACACAAGAAAACCAAGTGTGAATAAAAAATTAAAAAATAAAAGTTTACTAAAAGACTCTCTGTTGCAGTTTTTTTTTTTAATCTTTATTAATGTCAAAATTACAAACTCAACTTTTCATTTTTATTAATTGAATTTTTTTTTCCATTTTGTTACCAATCAACTGTAAATGAAATCCTTTTCTTTCCACTCAAATACAAAACTTAAGGAAGTAGAAAATGTTTGATGTTGTCGGTAGTCTATTCTTTTTTTTAAGGAGACAGAGGCAATTTTGTTCCCACTTTCTTTTTTTTTTTGCTTATCCCTAGTACACGTGGTACAGGCCATGATAATCATGGTGGGTAGTTAGCGACTGCTTTTACTGTAAGCGCACCACATGTCTACACATGTGAAAATTGTTCACACTTGGTTATCTTGTGTGTCTTTAATAAAGATCACTGTAATATCTTTCAGAGTTATTATCTGTATCCCAATATACATGCTGAAAGTTAAACTTCCGTAAGTTTTGTCCATGAGTGTATACAGTAGAACCTCTCTATAAAGGACAACACCTAATTGCAGAGCCAAAATGTTCTTTATAGAGAGATGTCCTTTTCTTTCCTATCTCCACTCAACAATCATATTATTGTATCAAGTCTGTAGAGTTTGTTGATGGTGTCTGCTGGGGATGAGTCTCTTCTTCTTTCTTATCTCTACTCAATCATATCAGGGTATCAAGCTTGTAGAGCTTGTTGATGGTGTCTACTTGGGATGCTGAGTAGAGCTCATCAATGGATGAATCAATACAGTGATGTCCTCTTACCAAAGAGTTGCTAAATAGTAAAAATAAACATTTTACAAAGTGAAGAGTGTCCTTTATAGAGAGGTGTCTTCTAGCGCGAGTGTCCTCTCATGGAGCTTCTACTGCATACATAAAAGAAAAAGCAAGAGTTTACCCAAGTATCAACATCAAACATGTCCAAATAGGTTACTCACCTCATGTTACAAGGAGCCATCAGCCGGACAGTGTACTGTCTGTTCTTGGGAAGCCGAAGACGTGGGATTTTGGATGGATCAAAATCCGGGGGGTAGTATTTCTGTCAACACCATTCACCTTGGTTAGAGAGGTGCCTTTTGTTGTTTTCATGTCTAATGAAGAGTCTCAGATGTTTCCATACATCTCTATTACAGCAATGTTCTCTATCTTGGGTGTGTAAAGCTGTTGGGTCTATTTTCTGTTGTCGTTGTGTCCAATGAAGAGCCTCCCAGAGCCATCCCACTTCTGACACCAAAAAACTCCGCCTTTGCTGGTCACAAGCCCGGAAGAAAAAGGAGGAGGGGGAGCAGTAACAAGCTCACTAAAAAAACCTGGGCTCAGCTGGCCCGGCTGATAGTACCCTGTAAGGGCTCCAGGGATACAGGATGTACTCCATGTTAGGAGCGGCTGTACATGGTGTCTGTTCCTCATGTCAGAGGCGGCCATTTCTTTTAGAGGTAAGTTGCAAATGAAAGGTAGAATCTTTGAAATGGTATTTAAGCAAACTATGGCCATAGGCTTTTAGGACAGTAGAATTATATTTAAATATTTGAATAGAGTAATGCTGGCCGTGTCCTTATTGTTTGCGGAAGAGCATTGTTCGATGCAAATATTATATGTAATTCTACTGTCCTAAAATCTTATGTCCATAGTTTACTTAAATACCATTTCTAAGATTCCACCCTTCAGTGTAGCATATATAAGCAGAATGATCCAATACAATATTAGAGCTCTGGAGAAGTGGTCTGGTAGATTAAATTGGCAAAACCGCTGGGAGGGTTCTCCACTGATGAGTCAAGCCCTTCCAATATTTTTTCATCACAGTAAGGACAGTAGAAGTTTGATTTATTTGTGAATAGAAACATTCGCGTTTTGGTGTTTTCATTTGTATTATATAGATGGTGTGTTATTGCTAAGAGCTAAGTTGGCCTGCCATTGAGTAGTACTCCCAGTCTTAATGACAAAGGCAGACGCATTCTACTTCACCTAATCATCATAAACTAATATGATTGGGTGGAGATAAGAAAGAAGAAGATGTATGACTTTCCAGAATGGTTACAAGGTTTTCCCACTATGTACTAAGTGTCAACCTACAACCCCAAACCACATCATTGACTGTATTGACTCATCCATTGATGAGCTCTACTCTTCCCCAGCAGACACCATCAAAAGTCTCAAGCTTTACAAGCTTGATACCTTAGTGTGATTAAGTGGAGATAAGAAAGAAGAAGAAGAAGATGCTGATCAACAAGTTCTTAATTTCTTTGGAATAATGAGATTTCACGTTATCCATACAAAAGGAGGTTGATTCATTATGGTACTCAAAGTAAGGAACAAAATATATTTTAATGAATAATAAAAATAGTTTAGCATCATAAGATTTATCCATAATATTAAGGCGACTATACTTTGATAATTAATTAGCACAAGAACACTTATAATGCAATCTGTTAAGCTGGTAACATGGTATAAGCTTTTCAGTGAGTGGAGACATTTGTATATAACTTGAATATATATATCTCTAATATAAAATAATAATTGTGGAACTCTATAGAGCCATTTATTAATATCATTTAGCATAATCTATTTCATAAATTTAATGCAGAAGTAAAATTCACTTGTTAGTAAATACGTTTTTAAATTTGGGAATATATATTTTTTATATTTTGCATTGAAAACTTTATTTTATTTTCTGAGATTATAAAAAGGTGTGTAAAATCATACTAAATAAGGCTATTTATTTTCATTTGGCAAAAAATCTCCCCAAACGACTTTTGTAGGAAATATATTTTTGAAATTAATACCAAAAAAGGGTGGCTAAACTTATAATACTTACATTTAACACCTTTCGTTCAGACATATTTAGTCTTTATATAAAAATATGTATAAATATAAAATACTGATTCTTTAAATGGTATCTATTATTGAAAGATTACACGAGAAGGAAACAAACAAACTTGTCAAATGATGATATAATTTATATTTGAATGTTACTCAAAGAAATTACTATTTTTCTAAACAATCTATGCACGCATAAATTTAAAAATAGTGTAAATGATTTCGAAAGAAAATATCATGAGTAAAAATATTAATTTATGATAATTAAAAAATTATTGTTAAGTAAGAAATATACTAATCGTTGAAATTCTCAAGACACGATTGAAAGTGCTGGCACTAGACTTTACTAATGAGCTTGAAAGCCCTAATAGTTTAGTTCTACCCTCTAGGAGCCTGGGTTTGATAAAGGCATTGTAGAAAATATTTTTAAAAATTATATTTATAGTTTGCTACTCTCTCTGTAAATTTTCTTTATTGCCTCCCTGGTATTTTTTAAATTTTATTTTGCACCAATGAATTGCCGTGTCATTCTAATGTTTGTTTTTCCTAATTTTATAAGAGAAATTTTGGTGGAGATGCTGGGTAGATTTAAGAATACAAACTGAGGATTACCGAGCAGACTTTGAGTCCATGAAAATTCAGTGAAATACATTTTCCAAACTGACTCCAGGATTCAACAGCCACGTTTTCTCCGGGAAGACGATTTCCTTATAGACGCTACTAGGAGAAAGCCGCTTTTCACGACGCAAGAAAAAAAGCACAATGCTACTAGGGACAGGTTTCCAAAACTCAGAGGAAATCCTTGGCTGAAGCACTAAAGATCTGTGTCGATAGCAACAAGATTTGTATTGATTCCTATTATAATAACAAACCTAACCTTGGTTCCATCTTAAAACACCCTGTCAGTGAAAATAGATCATCCACAATGCTTTAACAAAATAAACTTGAAGCGGAAACGAGTACCCATGAGTTCTCTTTAAACATTAGAAATAGCGATGAAAGGCCTTTAATCTGTAACAGCATATTAAGAGGGTACAGGCCATTTATTCAACTTTAGAGACCTAATTTCCCATTTTTGTCATGTTACAAATATACATTAGAAAATTTTACTTGAAACTCGCTGTATTTATGAAAATTAAACCGAGTTATTTCGTTTAAATACTTATTTTATTAATATTGTTTTTAAAATTTTTTAATTTAAGTTATATTTTCAGGCACGCTATAATAACGCGCGCAAGTAGTAGAAATGGTACATATAAAGTATCTTCTTCTGGCTTCAATTTTAAGCAACTGTTGAAGTGTAGACCTGCTTAAAAGTATGTGTATTTGACAGACACAAAAGCGAAACACTTTTTATTTTGTCTTCTCTACATTTTGATCTTAGCCAAAAGTCCGAGAAGCGGTCTTCTCTATTTAGCGTTAAAATATGATTTATTTTCGGCGCATATATACTTTTTAGTTCAAATACAAAAGTTTAATTTTATTAGTACTATATATAATGTGATAAATATGAATTCAATTATATTTTTATTATTATTTTTTAATCGTTCGTAGGCGTCATATATTTACAAAACCAATCGACTGGCAACACTATTTATTAGTCAGCTGAATTGTCAACTTTGTTATTGTGCGTTTTATTTACAATCAAAATAATGCAATTTGGTGAAAGGCAAAAATGGTTTCGCCAGTTGAATTAAATGCCATTAAACTAGAAAATATATCAAAATTGCCAATATCTTTAAATGACGATATAATTAAAAATTTGGAATTGCTAGTAAATGGGGTAAGTTTTTTTTAACTTTCATTTTCCTTTCCAAATGAGAATTAAATTTTTTTTTTTGTGCTTTCAGATACGTTTGAAAAAATACCAGGATTTAGACCTGTTCAAATGCATTCATCGTTTACTTTCACATGGGTATGTATAATGAAGTTTTTTTTTTTTTTTTAAATAAGTCCTCCAAATCTTTAAAAAAAAAATTCGAAACCTATTTAATATTTCAATAAAAATGAATTCAATACGTATATGTATATATGAAAAATTAAAATATATTGTTAACAATATTAATATTTTAAAGATATTATTAAAAGACCTATTTAAAAAAATATATTTAGCAAACTTCAAAAGGTGACATATTTTCATGCAAGGTTAGTTTCAGGTCAGATTTAATTTCACATTATGATTATAAATATTTATTTATGACAGTATTAATGTATTTTTTTCTATGATTATAACATCAATAATGAAGAATAATGATTCTATAAGCAAATAACACTAGTACACAAAATGACAAAAAAAATTTCCTTCTTAAATAAACAAGATATTTTTATTAGTTAACTTTTTGTTCTGATTAACATGGTATTAATATATTTTTTCTAGATTTTTCTTAATTTCTTGAATTATGGATATAAAACATTTTACTGATTATAAAACAAAGGTAATAAGACCAAATCCAAATAAATAAATAGTGTGTGACGTTTCAGTAACAGCGTTGTTACAATCTTCAGACAAAAGTATTGAATGATAGTCTACTTTTGTCTGAAGATGGTAACAACGCTGTTACCTAAACGTCACACACTATTTATTTATTTGGATTTGGTCTTATTACCTTGTTTTATAATCTAGAATCCAAATTGTGCCTTATCAAATTTACTGATTATGTTCGTCTGTTAGAGGAAAAGTGATGACATTTTAAACTTATTTTGAGATAGATAAACAAGCCAAATATAGTGCAAATGGGGGAAGAATGTTGTAAAAATATGCTGTCTATATATTTTACTTCAATAACACTCTGTCCTTTGATATATATATATATATATAGATTCATAATATGATGCACTAGCGCGCCATCTGTTATTAAAATTCGAAACTATTTTAAATGTGAAAAAATAGTACAAATGTGATATTGTACTGGGATAAGTGCATAAATTTAGAAAAAGGTATCTCCTTATTGTACAACTGAAAGTTGCTGATGGCTTGCGCCATCTATCGGAATAAATATCAACTATTCTCGTTGATTTTTAATTATTCCAGAATTGGCCAAATACCCATTCTTGATTAATCAAGAAAAGCTAACCACGGACGTGTTTTGGGCTGTTGGCCCTCATCAGCGTGGTGCAAGCTGTACCTCAACGACCAAAAAAACTTGTCATTCAGGGCATCCTGAAAAATCATGAAACGGGTAGTTAAGGCCAGAATTGCGTGAGACCGCGACACAATGTGAAAAAAAAATAGTACAAATGTGATATTGTACTGGGATAAGGTGCAGGAATTATTAAAAAAGGGCATCTCCTTATCGTGCAAATGATTAATCAAGAATGGGTATTTGGCCAATTCTGGAATAATTAAAAATCAACGAGAATAGTTGATATTTATTCCGATAAATGGCGCAAGCCATCAGCAACGTTCAGTTGCACTATAAGGAGATGCCTTTTTCTCAATAGCAATTTTATTACTATCTCGTTTAAGATAATATGATCGCCAAACTGGCGAGTTGAATTTTATGTACATTTTGGATATTATAATTATGGTACATGATAATATATAGTGATTATTTTCCAAATAAACTTGCAACCAACCAACAAATTATCTTAAAAAATTGACCGGTTCGGTTCAAAATCACTTTAATAGGTACCGCTCAACAAGAGCAACCTAGTTTATGATAATTGATGATATGATATTGTTTACACTTTGGTTATCTCGTGTGTTTTTAATAAAGGTCACTATAATATCTTTCAAGAGTTTTTGTCTGAATCCCAATATACATGCTGAAAGGTACAACTTCCTTAAGTTTTATCCATGAGTGTATTGTCTGAATCCCGATATACATGCTAAAAGGTACAACTTCCTTAAGTTTTATCCATGAGTGTATTGTCTGAATCCCAATATACATGCTGAAAGGTACAACTTCCTTAAGTTTTATCCATGAGTGTATTGTCTGAATCCCGATATACATGCTAAAAGGTACAACTTCCTTAAGTTTTATCCATGAGTGTATTGTCTGAATCCCAATATACATGCTGAAAGGTACAACTTCCTTAAGTTTTATCCATGAGTGTATTGTCTGAATCCCGATATACATGCTAAAAGGTACAACTTCCTTAAGTTTTATCCATGAGTGTATTGTCTGAATCCCAATATACATGCTGAAAGGTACAACTTCCTTAAGTTTTATCCATGAGTGTATTGTCTGAATCCCGATATACATGTTAAAAGGTACAACTTCCTTAAGTTTTATCCATGAGTGTATTGTCTGAATCCCGATATACATGCTAAAAGGTACAACTTCCTTAAGTTTTATCCATGAGTGTATTGTCTGAATCCCAATATACATGCTGAAAGGTACAACTTCCTTAAGTTTTATCCATGAGTGTATTGTCTGAATCCCGATATACATGCTAAAAGGTACAACTTCCTTAAGTTTTATCCATGAGTGTATTGTCTGAATCCCAATATACATGCTGAAAGGTACAACTTCCTTAAGTTTTATCCATGAGTGTATTGTCTGAATCCCGATATACATGTTAAAAGGTACAACTTCCTTAAGTTTTATCCATGAGTGTAGTATCATCTAAACGTCACAGATTTACAGAATCACTCAGTGATATCAGGCAGTTTCCCAGTGACCCAACTTCCTTATCTCCACCTCCTCTCCAAGAATTAAAAGTTCCTTCTTCCTCCAACCTCAACAATCTCTGTCTCCAGATAATAAATAGGATATGATATTGAAGATTGAAGTTGTCTGCCTGGCATTAATAGTTCTTAAGAGACAATGATAAGGTACAATTTGTATTATTCTATATACAGTTACGAGCGTCATGGCCTCTGTCACGGTTTGCCGGCGCCCTCCTATTGGTCGGCTACGATCACGTGTCATTGTTTGCTGCGCCACCACGTGGCACGACGGTGACCTTGAGTGACGTAATGACAGGGTAGGAACAAGAAATCACTTGCTATCATTATCATATCATTTTATGTATATATCTGATTTAAAATATATTCATACAAAAAATCTAAATAATACAATTTTCAAATATCGTTGTGAAAATTTACATTTTTATTTTTGTATTTTAAAAACACACAAAGATTGAAGCGGGACGTTTCAAAAGAGTGCCATCCACGATGCCAATTTATAATTGTAAAGAATAGTATTTTAATAAAACATTTAATCGAGTAATCGTTGCCCGGGTCATTCGGCTAGTAGATTATAACCACAAGGTAACAAGACCACATCCTAATGATAGGGTACAATTTGGATTATAGATTATAAACACAAGGTAATAAGACCACATCCTAATGATAAGGTACAATTTGGATCATAGATTATAAACACAAGGTAACAAGACCACATCCTAATGATAAGGTACAATTTGGATTATAGATTATAAACACAAGGTAATAAGACCACATCCTAATGATAAGGTACAATTTAGATTATCTATATATATAAAATTGAATGTCTGTCTGTCTGTACTCTATAGATTCAAAAACCATACATCCAATCGCCGTGAAATTTTGGGATATTATTAGGTACTAGACGAATGGCCTGGGCAACGCCCGGGGTTTACCCGAGTGCGAATATATTTTAAAAACGTTGTCTTGGGTGGTCGCTATAGACAGGGTGGTCTGTATAGACAGGTGTATGTATCACACAGCCGATAACAGGGTTGTCTAGAATGGCCGCTATATACAGGGTGGTCTGTATAGACAGGTTTATTTTTCACACAGCCGATAACAGGGTTGTCTTGGGTGGCCGCTATAGACAGGTGTATGTATCACACAGCTGATAACAGGGTTATCTAGAATGGCCGCTATATACAGGGTGGTCTGTATAGACAGGTGTATGTATCACACAGCCGATAACAGGGTTGTCTAGAATGGCCGCTATATACAGGGTGGTCTGTATAGACAGGTTTATTTTTCACACAGCCGATAACAGGGTTGTCTTGGGTGGCCGCTATAGACAGGTGTATGTATCACACAGCTGATAACAGGGTTATCTAGAATGGCCGCTATAGACAGGGTGGTCTGTATAGACAGGTGGATGTATCACACAGCTGATAACAGGGTTGTCTAGAGTGGTCGCTATAGACAGGGTGGTCTGTATAGACAGGTGGATGTATCACACAGCTGATAACAGGGTTGTCTAGAGTGGCCGCTATAGACAGGTGTATGTATCACACAGCTGATAACAGGGTTTTCTAGAATGGCCGCTATATACAGGTGGTCTGTATAGACAGGTGGATGTATCACACAGCTGATAACAGGGTTGTCTAGAGTGGTCGCTATAGACAGGGTGGTCTGTATAGACAGGTGGATGTATCACACAGCTGATAACAGGGTTGTCTAGAGTGGTCGCTATAGACAGGGTGGTCTGTATAGACAGGTGTATGTATCACACTGCTGATAACAGGGTTGCCTAAAGTGACCGCTATAGACAGGGTGGTCTGTATAGACAGGTGGATGTAACACACTGCTGATAACAGGGTTATCTAGAATGGCCGCTATAGACAGGTGTATGTATCACACAGCTGATAACAGGGTTGTCTAGAGGGGGGCGGGCAGGGAGGTCACGTGTTTGCTGGCAGCCAATGGGCGCGCATTCTATCCGTGAGCTTCAGACAAACAGACAAACAAACAGACAGAATAAGGCAAATATATAAGTAGATATCCCCGGGAAGGTTTTTGAAAAATAATTTCATGAATATCTTTAATATATTTAGAGTTATTTGCAGATTTGTATATTTAACTCGCAAGCAGCGCCCCCATTGCGACGATGAAAACAAGTTTTTTTTTATCTATAAGTTTTATTATCACTAAGTTTGTTATCTTAAAGATAATTTATCAAAAGTAAGATTTTCTACCTAATAATTCTTACAAGTCAAAGTTAGTTTTATCATTTATCTACAACATATATATTGGGAGAATAGATAAAATGATGATTTTGTAATGTAGAAAATTAGAAAAGACAAAATTCAGGATGACATGGCAATTTATTTGAGACAAGAATAATGATAATTAATATTGGTTTTATTCAACTTATCGAGTATTTTTCAAGGGACCGGGAAAAAATTTTCAATTTATCGAGAGATTCAAATTTACGAGTTTCAAATTATCAAAATATATCTCTTTTTTTTTTTTATAAGTTTATTATCTTAAATATTATTTATCAAAAGTAAGATTTCTACCTATTAAATGCGCACAAGTCAAAGTTAATTTTATCATTAATCTACAACATATATATTGGGAGAATTGATTATTTATCAAAAGTAAATGGTTTTGTTTACAAACAATATGTGTATTCAATATGGTGGTCAATAGTCAAATAATCAGTTTTTTTAAAATTAAATAATAGAATTTTTTTAATTATATAAAAATTAATGAGGCACAAAAAAAAAAATTTGGATTGTAGATTATAAACACAAGGTAATAAGCCCAAATCCAAATAAATAAATATCACACTATTTATTTATTTGGATTTGGTCTTATTACCTTGTGTTTATATAAAAATTAATTTAGTAAACAAAATATTGATTTTTTCAAAATATTTCAAAAAAATTTAATTGTATAAGAATTTTTTTTTTTGTTGTAATTTTTAGTAAACAAAAAATATTAGAAAAATATATTTAGCTATATATATCTTTGGCAATATTATTTGCCCCCCAATGCATTAGGAAAGACAAAATTCAGGATGACACGGCACACAGGGACCGGGAAAAAATGTTCACTTTATCGAGAGATTCAAATTTACGAGTTTCAAATTATCAAAATATATCTTTTTTTTTTTTTTTTAATAAGTTTTTAGAGAATTGTTTTAACAAATGTTCGCTAGACAAACCTTTACTCGGGTAAAACCCCGGGCGAAGCCGAGTACGTTTTATAAGTTTATAGAGAATTGTTTTAACAAATGTTCGTTAGACAAACATTCACTCGGGTAAAACCTCGGGCGAAGCCGAGTACATCCGCTAGTAGATTATAAACACAAGGTAATAAGACCACATCCTAATGATAAGGTACAATTTGGATTATAGATTATAAACACAAGGTAATAAGACCACATCCTAATGATAAGGTACAATGTGGATTATAGATTATAAACACAAGGTAATGAGACCACATCCTAATGATAAGGTACAATTTGGATTATAGATTATAAACACAAGGTAATAAGACCACATCCTAATGATAAGGTACAATTTGGATTATAGATTATAAACACAAGGTAATAAGACCACATCCAAATGATAAGGTACAATTTGGATTATAGATTATAAACACAAGGTAATAAGACCAAATCCTAATGATAAGGTACAATTTGGATTATAGATTATAAACACAAGGTAATAAGACCACATTCTAATGATAAGGTACAATTTGGATTATAGATTATAAACACAAGGTAATAAGACCAAATCCTAATGATAAGGTACAATTTGGATTATAGATTATAAACACAAGGTAATAAGACCAAATCCTAATGATAAGGTACAATTTGGATTATAGATTATAAACACAAGGTAATAAGACATAAGACCACATCCAAATGATAAGGTTCAATTTGTATTATTCTATATACAGTTACGAGCGTCATGGCCTCTGTCACGGTTTGCTTTTTTTTTGGAATGGCGCCCTCCTATTGGTCGGCTACGATCACGCCACCTTTGCCCCCCCCCTTTCTGTAACTATTGTGTTGGAGCGGGTCGCTCCTTAAATAAATGCATATATTAGTTAATAACCAAATGGAATCTTCTCTTTCTTTTTCCCAGTAAGAGACGCCTACGGAAGCCAACAGTACATAGACAGATAAAGCACATAGGCTATAGTTATTAACTAAAATATGCATTTATTTAAGGCGCTAATTTATAATTGGAACAAATAGTATTTGAATCAAAACATTCAATCGGGTAAAACACGGGCGTTGCCCGGGTCATTCGGCTAGTAGATTATAAACACAAGGTAATAAGACCACATCCAAATGATAAGGTACAATTTGGATTATAGATTATAAACACAAGGTAATAAGACCACATCCAAATGATAAGGTACAATTTGGATTATAGATTATAAACACAAGGTAATAAAACCAAATCCAAATAAATAAATAGTGTGTGATGTTTCAGTAACAGTGTTGTTACCATCTTCAGATAAGATATATTTATTTGGATTTGTTCTTATTACCTTGTGTACTTTTGTTTGAAGATGGTAACAATGCTGTTACCAAAACATCACACACTTTAGTTAGTTGAGTGTAATCTAAGGATAGATATAGGGACATAATGAGGCTCAAATTGTGTTAAGCATATCTTTCCTTAAATATTTAATTATAAATTTATTGTGAAATAAAAAAAGTTGAGAACACAAGGTAATAAGACCAAATACAAATAAATAAATAGTGGGTGATGTTTCTGTAACAGGTTTGTTACTTAAATGTCACAAACTAATTATTTATTTGGATTCGCTCTCATTACCTCGTGACTAAAAGGTCTTAATAAAACTTTTGTTGTTGTTGTGTTTAGTCTTATTGCTTAGTGTAATAAAAGAAAATAAAACCTAATCTAAATAATTTATTACTGTATCAACACTACAATTACACATTAATAAATTATTTGGATTAGGTTTTTTTTTTTCTTTTATTATAATCTATAATCCAAATTGTGCTTTATCATTGCTTTGTGTAGTTTATATTTATTCTGACAGATTGCGCAAGCCAATAGCAAATTTTAATTGCATAATCAGATGGTTTTTTAAAAATCATAATCAGAGATAAGGTCAAGTATAAAAAAAAAATAAAAAACACCAAATGTTAGGTTATCCTCAAATAGAAAGAGATGAAGGGAACCAGAAATGTGGGATGGCCGCCATTGTTGGGGTAACCCACCTCTATTAACCTACATGTCTGTTGGCTCGTCGGCCTTGTTGCTACATCTGACTCACTTCCTGCCTCGTTGTGTGGATCATTGTCGCTTATTGATAAGGTACAATTTGGATTAGGGGGTCGGTGGAAGGATGGTCTAAACTTCTTCTTTCTTATCTCTACTCAATCATATTAGGATATCAAGTTGTGACCCTTGATGGTGTCTGTTTGACAACCACCATGATTAGGGGAAGTAGAATGTGTCTGTCTTTGTCATTAAGACTGGGAGCACTACTCAGTGGCAGGCCGACTTAGCTCCAAAATAAATGGCTGCCTCTGACATGAGAAACAGACGCCATGTGCAGCAGCTCCTAACATGGAGTACAAATGCTGCTCATCCTGTATCCCTGGATTAGGATCCCTTACAAGGTACTATCAGCATGGCCAGCTGAGCCTAGGTTTTTCAGCGGGCTTGTTACTGCTTCCCCATCTCCTTTTTCATCCGGGCTTGGGACCGGCAAAGGCGGAGTTATGGTCTAAACTGTTGGTTTGACCGCTACGACCTAAGGTTACCTTGCCCTATATCAAACCATTGGTCTTCTTGAAGACCTTAATTGAGAGCATTTCCTATGAGGTAGAATAGGTTGTTTTGGTAGAAACATTCAAACCATAAGAAAGGTGAAAAGGTATTTAATAAGAAAGGATGGAAGGATGGTCTAAACCGTTGGTTTTCGACTGCTATGACCCGGGTTCAATTCCTGCATTGGGCACTTTTTTTCTAATTAAAAAAAAAAATTATCCAATGTCACCCGATTATGGCAAAATTCCAACCATACCAGCGAGTGCAAGTAACCAAACAGGACTCTAACATAATGGTAAGTGCAAAAGTCAAACTGCTTTTCACATGTGTAGACATGTGGTGCATTTACAGTAAGAGCAGTCACCTTCTACCCACCATGGTCTGTACCACGTGTACTAGGTATAAGCAAAAAAAATATTCCAGGTCATAGGGCTGTTGAAAAATCTCAATGGTATTTATACCACAATACTCAACCAATCCCAATAATAAATATTGCCACGTGGAAAATTAGTGAAGACAAAAATTTCAGGAGGAAACAAAATTTATTTCAGGGAAGGATAAACTATCAAAGGTAAACAAAAGATAAGCCAAGAAGGAAATTTACAGAGTCCCAAGATATAAACATAAAAATGACCACTCTGTTAATAAAAAATAATAAAATTAATAAATACTATGTTACATAAATAAAATTAATAAATACTACGTTACAATACTAAATACAGATAATGAATGTGTTTTCTTATGCAGGATATACTCATGGACAAAACTTAAGGAAGTTTTGTCCATGAGTGTATAAAAGATTGAATTCTTAAACAGTCTTTCTTCCATTGACAAGGATGCTATAACTCATTTGATATAACCTCTAAATGAGCTATATAATGAAACCTACACTTATGGACAAAACTTAAAGAAGTAGTAAGTCTTTGATGTTGCTGATTGTCTTTTTTTTAGTAGACAGCGGCAATTTTGTTCACACTTGGTTATCTCGTGTGTCTTCAATAAAGGTCACTGTAATATCTTTCAGAATTATTGTCTGAATCCAGATATACATGCTAAAAGGTACAACTTCCTTAAGTTTTGTCCATGAGTGTATTGTCTGAATCCCGATATACATGCTAAAAGGTACAACTTCCTTAAGTTTTGTCCATGAGTGTATTGTCTGAATCCCGATATACATGCTAAAAGGTACAGCTTCCTTAAGTTTTGTCCATGAGTGTATTGTCTGAATACCGATAAACATGCTAAAAGGTACAACTTCCTTAAGTTTTGTCCATGAGTGTATTGTCTGAATACCGATAAACATGCTAAAAGGTACAACTTCCTTAAGTTTTGTCCATGAGTGTATTGTCTGAATACCGATAAACATGCTAAAAGGTACAACTTCCTTAAGTTTTGTCCATGAGTGTATTGTCTGAATACCGATAAACATGCTAAAAGGTACAACTTCCTTAAGTGTTGTCCATGAGTGTATTGTCTGAATCCCGATATACATCGTAAAAGGTACAACTTCCTTAAGTTTTGTCCATGAGTGTATTGTCTGAATCCCGATATACATGCTAAAAGGTACAACTTCCTTAAGTTTTGTCCATGAGTGTATTGTCTGAATCCCGATTAACATGCTAAAAGGTACAGCTTCCTTAAGTTTTGTCCATGAGTGTATTGTCTGAATCCCGATATACATGCTAAAAGGTACAACTTCCTTAAGTTTTGTCCATGAGTGTATTGTCTGAATCCCGATTAACATGCTAAAAGGTACAGCTTCCTTAAGTTTTGTCCATGAGTGTATTGTCTGAATCCCGATATACATGCTAAAAGGTACAACTTCCTTAAGTTTTGTCCATGAGTATATAATACAGTAGAACTACCTCCCTGTAAAGGACAACACCTAATTACAGAGCCAAACTGTTCTTTAGAGAGAGATGTCCACTTACAGGAGAGTTGCTAAATTGTAAAAATGGTAATTTTGACAATGAAAACTGTCCTTTGTGGAGAGGTGTCTGCTAGTGGGGTGTCCGCGGTTTATTCGCTTGCTGATTGGTTCTATGCTATCATTGACAGTGATTAGCCAATCAGTGAGCAGCGTTTTTTTTTTTAGCTTGATAGTTGAATTGAGTGATACAAATTTTTATATTCTAAATATATATTATGTGGGTTCAATTCTATAGGAAGTTCTCTTTTTTCCTTTTTTTTTTTTACAAACTCAAGATAATAAGACAAAATCTAAATAAATAAATAGTGCCTTATTATGATAAAGCACAATTTGGATTATAGATTTTAATAAAAGTGAATAAGACCTAGTCCAAATAATTTATGACGTTTCGTTATTCTTTTGTCTAATGATGGTGACAATGTTGTTGCCGAAACGTCACACACTTAATAAATTATTTGGATTAGGTCTTATTTTCTTTTATTAGTGCCTTATTAACTTTTTGTTTTTTGGCAATAATTTAAAGAAAAATCTTTTGTTCATTTTGCCTTCTGATTGAAATTCTACCAGTTGAATGCCACCCACATTCTGAAAGGGAATGGAACAAAGGAATTGGCCGCGCCACTGGTTGCTTATTCATCCTGAACCATCAGCGTAATTTGTGCCCCTTTGTTTCCTTTCCTGGAGGCCACAGTAGACCGTGGATTTTTAGGTCATCATTCCCATTTGTAGATACTAGAATCTCCATCCTGTAAATAAACTCTTTTTTTTTTATTATCCATAGTACAGGCCATGATAATCATGGTGGATTTTTTAGGTCATCATTCCCATTTGTAGATATCACACTAGTAGATACTAGAATCTCCATCCTGTAAATAAACTCCTTTTTTGTATTATCTATAGTACAGGCCATGATAATCATGGTGGATTTTTTAGGTCATCATTCCCATTTGTAGATACTACACTAGTAGATACTGGAATCTCTATCCTGTAAATAAACTCCTTTTTTTGTATTATTCCTAGTACAGGCCATGATAATCATGGTGGATTTTTAGGTCATCATGTCCATTTGTAGATACCACACTAGTAGATACTGGAATCTCTATCCTGTGAACAAACTCCTTTTTTATTATTATCTATATCCCAATGTCTGCAGGAATGGAAATCTAATGCTGCACATGACTGGCACAGAGCAGAATGGACAAGCACCGGTTCTGTCCTCCCAAGAGAACAACAGTCTTTGATTTCCAGACTTAAGTCTGGTCATCTACGGACAATGACTTTACAGAATGGTTACAAGGTTTTCCCAATATGTACTAAATGCAATTCTCAACCTGCAACCCCAAAACACATTATTGACTGTATTGACTCATCCATTGATGAGCTCTACTCTTCCCCGGCAGACACCATCAAAAGTCTCAAGCTTTACAAGCTTGATACCGTAATACGATTGAGTAGAGATAAGAAAGAAGAAGACATGGTACAGGCCATGTTAATCATGGTGGGTAGAAGTAGATGACTGCTTTTACCGTAAGTATACCACATGTCTTCTACACATGTGAAAGCAGTTTGACTTTTGCACTTACAAATGTGCCAGAATCCTGCATTTGGTTACCTGCATTCACTGGTGGGGTTGGACTTTTGCTAGAATATGGAGGTCATTGTAACATTTTAAAATTTTTTATTAGAAAAAAGTGCCCAATGCGGGATTTGATCTTGGGTTGTAGTGGTAGGAAACCAATGGACTACCCTTCCACCGACCCCTTAAACAAACTCCTAAAATATATGAATAATTCTGGTCAATCCTGGAGGTGGTCTCTCATTGAAGGTTGGATTATTTTATAAATATTTTATCCTGTTTTAAACACAAGGTAATAAGACCAAAATCCAAATAATATTAATAGTGCGTGATGTTTCAGTAGCAGAATTGTTACCATCATCAAGTGTCCTTTAGAGAGAGGTGTCCTCTTACCGAAGAGTTGTTAAATAGTAAAAATGGTAAAATTTTTAACAATGAAAACTTTCCTTTGTAGAGAGATGGCCTCTAGTGTGAGTATCCTCTCATGGAGGTTTTACCATATGAGATAGATGATTCCTATTCAGTAGAACTTCTGAAGAGAGGAAATACTCGATGAAGGACACCTCTAAACGCAGGGTAATAAGACCAAATATAAATAAATAAATAGTGTGTGACGTTTCGGTAGCAGCGTTGTTACCATCTTCAGACAAAAGTACTGAATGAGAAATTTTACCACAGCATGGTTTAATAGCTTGATAACACTAACTATTTAAAACATGCTGTGGTAAAAATTTCTCATTCAGTACTTTTTGTCTGAAGATGGTAACAACGCTGTTACAGAAACGTCACACACTATTTATTTATTTGGATTTGGTCTTATTACCTTGTGTTTATAATCTATAATCCAAATTGTACCTTATCATTAGGATGTGGTCTTATTACCTTGTGTTTATAATCTATAATCCAAATTGTACCTTATTATTAGGATTTGGTCTTGTTACCTTTGTTCATAATCTATAATCCAAATTGTACCTTATCAAAGGACACCTCTCTATAAAGGAATGTTTTCATTACTAAAATGACCATTTTTAATAATTAGCAGCCTCTGACATGAGGAAGAGACGCCATGTGCAGCCACTCCTAAATGGAGTACAAATGCTGCTCATCCTGTATCTCTGGATTAGGAGACCTTACAGGGTACTATCAACCGGGGCCAGTTGAGACCAGGTTTTTTTAGCAAGCTTGTTACTGCTTTCCCTCCTCCTTTTTCATCCGGGCTTTGGATCGGCAAAGGCAGAGTTAGTAGAGTTTCTAAATTGTAAAAAATGGTCATTTCGCAAATGAAAACTGTCCTTTGTAGATAGGTGTCCGTTAAAGGGAGGTTCTACTGTATCAATAAAATAGAGAAAAGTTATTTTTTTCCATTGAATCGAAGTGTTCCATATTGAAGTTGCGATATACTTCAAGACATACAAAGAGTCCATCTTGGAGGAAAGCCTTCCCACTCCACAACCAACTGTAATGACGCTCTTCTTTTACTGCTCTGCCGGAACTAATGGGGAAATTGAGGATGTTGCATAACAGCCTCTTTCTACTTAATTACATCTTTCTTCTTAGAATTCTTGTTTATTCTATTTTGGTTCATTGAAGACTATAGTTGTGTGTGTCAACAAATAACCGACCGATGGTACACGTGACTGTTTAAAATTATTTTAATTTTTTAACACAAGGTAATAAATTATAATACAATATAATGCGGCTTATAATTGTAGAACGACATTTGAAAATTATCCCGCATGTGTATTTTTTGAACGAGAAAAATCGAAATTTATTTTAAGGAGAAATTACGATTATTTCTATTCCCATTACGTCAATTCCCATCCCTGGACACTTTTATTTTTCCGTTTATCATTACTCTTCACAATTCATCCTTTCATACTTCATCAATAAGGTTAGAAATAATTGTTATTTCTCCTTAAAATGTATTTCGATTTTTCGTTCAAAAGAAACACATGCAGGATAATTTTCAAATGTCGTTCTACAAGGTAATAAGACTGCATCCAAATATATAAATAGTGTGTGATGTTTTGGTAATAGCGTTGTTACCATCTTCAGACAAAAGTCCTGAATGTGATAAGGCACAATTTGGATTATACATTATAAACACAAGGTAATAAGACCAAATAAATAAATAGAGATAAAGCACAAAAGATACAGTACTTTTGTCTGAAGATGGTAACAATGCTGTTACCAAAACATCACATACTATTTATTTACTTAATTGGATTTATTCTTATTACCTTGTGTTTATAATCCAAATTGTGCCTTATTATTATTTTTATTTTTATTTATTTTTATCAGAGAGAAAAGGCACCCCAGAGATGAAGGATAGAAATTGGATTTGACCATTGACCACTTCTTCTCTTCTTTCTTATCTCCACTCAATCATATTAGGGTGTAAGGCTTGAGAGTTTTGATGGTGTCTGTTGACAACCATCATGATTGGGTGAAGTAGAATGCATCTACCTTTGTCATTAAGACTGGGAGCACTACTCAGTTGCAGGCCACTGACTTAGCTCCAAAAAATTGCCACCTCTGACATGAGGAACGGACACCATGTACAGCCGTTCCGAACATGGAGTACAAACGCTGCTCATCCTGTATCCCTGGATTAGAAGCCCTTACAGGGTACTATCAGCATGGCCAGCTGAGCCCAGGTTTTTTAGTGAGCTTGTTATTGTTCCCCCTCCTCCTTTTTCATCCGGGCTTGGGACCGGCAAAGGCGGAGTTCCATTAATCACTGTTTCGTGGCAATGTTTTAAATACAACGTGCGGTAATCAATGAATTTTCATCCTGTTTGGAACTTGGGAAAATTATCTTTAAAAAAAAAACCTTTAAATCTCTTAGCTTTCCGGCATGAACGCCTTTCTACATGAGAAAGCATGGTACCATTACACAATGTTTTCTTCTGTTGAAGGTTGTTTGTATACTCGAAAGCTAGAGATTTAAAGGTTTTTGAAAACTACTTTTTTTGGGGGGGTTGGTGGAAGGATACTCTAAACCGTTGGTTTTTGACCGCTACGACCCTGGTTCGATTCCCGCATTGGGCATTTTTTTTCTGATAAAAAAAAAATGATCCAATGGCCCCCGATTCTTGTAAAAGTCCAACCCCACCAGCGAATGCAGGGCTCTGGCATATTTGTAAGTGTAAAGTCAAACTGTTTTTGACATGTGTAGATACAGTAAAAGCAGTCGTCTACTTCTATCCACCATGATTATCTTGGCCTGTACCACATGTGTACTAGGGATAAGCAAAAAAAAAAAAAAACTTTTCCCTGGAGACCTGAAATTTTTACTCAACATTGTATTAATACCCTGTGCCATGATTGTGTAGGTTGAGGCATCCGTCCAAGGGTTACTGGCCCTTGTTGCGCGAGCTGTCCCACCCTACAACGCTGCGCCAGATGTCCACCACAGACCCCTGGTGGCAGCTAGGGCCTGCATGGCTCGAACTCACCCTGGCTGAAGGATCTCTCCCCAGTTATCTGCGCTCTTTCCTCCAGTCTCCTGCACTTCTGCGCAAGCATTATGCCAAATCTGCCTTTCTACGCTGTCCTCAGGTAAGACATTCAGAACATATCATTATATTTTGTATACACATTTTTATCCCCCTAATACACATGGTACACACACAGCAGACTCTCTGGTAAAGGCTGGAGCTCTTGGCCTACCTGAAGCCAGAGAATCTACCACCCAACTAGACGAAAGAGACCTCCTCCGTACCATCAAACCCAATGCCTTCAGGAATGGAGTTCTAATGCTGCACATGACTGGTACAGAACAGAAGGAACAAGCACCTGTTCTGTCCTCCCAAGAGAACAACAGTCTTTGATTTCTAGACTTAAGTCTGGTCATCTACGGACAATGACTTTCCAGAATGGTTGCAAGGTTTTCCCACTATGTACTAAGTGTAATTCTCAACCTACAACCCCAAAACACATTATTGACTGTATTGACTCATCTATTGATGAGCTCTACTCTTCCCCGGCAGACACCATCAAAAGTCTCAAACTTTACAAGCTTGATACTGTAATATGATTGAGTGGAGATAAGAAAGAAGAAGACATGGTACAGGACATGATAATCATGGTGGGTAGAAGTTGGCTGACTGCTTTTACTGTAAGTGCATCACACATCTACACATGTGAAAAGTGATTCGACTTTTGCACTTACAAATGTGCTAGAGCCCTGCTCTTTTCAAAATAAAATAATTTTCTACTGCCCTTACTGCAATGATAAAATAATTGGAGGTTCTGATAGCTCATCAGTGGTGAACTCTCCCATTATTTTATCATTGCAGTAAGAGGGGAGTAGAAAATTGTTTTAATTCAAAAAGAATTATACGAGTCCAAGGTAATAAGACCAAATCCAAATAAATAAAAAGTGTGTGACGTTTCGGTAACAGCAGTGTCTTATTACCTTGTGTTTATAATCTATAATCCAAATTGTGCCTTATCAATCATACAAGTCAAAAATAGTTTATATTTCATATATATATATACAGTAGAACTTCCATGTAAAAGACAACACCTAATTGTTAATCCAAAGTGTCCTTTAGGGAGAGGTGTCCTCTTACTGGAGAGTTACTAAATAGTACAAATGGTAATTTTACAAATGAAAACTGTCCTTTGTGGAGAGGTGTCCACTAGCATGAGTGCTCTCTCATGGAGGTTGTTCTACTGTAATGTCAATTTTGTCTATTAAAACTGTCCCTTGTATAAAAGTGTCCTCTCATGGAGGTTGTTCTACTGTACTAAAAATGTATTAAAGTAGAAGCTTTTTGTATAAGATAATACTTAGTTGTAGAGTCAGTATTCTCTTACAGGAGAGTTGCTAAATTGCAAAAATGGTAATTTTACAAATGAAAACTGTCCTTTGTAGAGAGGTATCCTCTAGCCTGAGTGTCCACTAAAGGGAGGTTCTACTGTATATACTGTGTATATGTTCAATTTAATTTTTTTTTTAAATGGAGAAAATATATATTTTTCAAATTTGACCAAAAAACAAAAAAATATATATTTTTAATTTGTTCTGTTGTTAGATTTGTTTTCCTTTTTGGTTGGTTAAATGTGTTTTTTTTAACTCGCATGGCAAAACTATAATATTATCAATAGTTAAATTTGTTTTAAATAAAATGAAGCTTATTTGCTAATATTGTATTTTCTTTTTTTTTTTGTGAGTAAAAACTTACATTCGGCTGCGATTTAACTTTGGATCAACAAATCTAAACATTTCTTAATAAATAATTTTTTATTCTCTCCTTTGAATATAAGATATATATATATGCAGTTAAACCTGTCTATAGCACCCCCCTCTTGGGACTCACCAAAATAGGGTGTTATAGAGAGGGGATACTATAGACAGGTCACTTTTAATGTAAATCGCATCGTACTACGTATTTAAAATCTGGCGTTATTTAGAGGGGGTGCTATACACAGGTTTAACTATACAAGAAAATAAGACCTAATCCAAATAATTTATTAGTGTGTGACGTTTCGGCAACAACATTGTCGCCATTATCAGTGTTGGATTCAAATGTAAATATTCCTTTATTCATTTACTTGCATTTGTTTTATTCATTTGGTTTTCATTAATTTATTTGTTCATTTAATCTGTGAGTTTTATTTTTGTTGCTTGGCACTGTTGGTTTTTTGTTTACATTATCTCTTCCCATGGTTGGGACGTGTACTGTAATCTATTCGTGGTTAATAAAACCTACTCTATTCTTTGTAAAGTATTCATTCATTCATTCTTCTTAAAATCAAATCTAAATAAACTACAAAAGAATCTGAATCTACAAAAAAAAAGCGAACAATCAGACAAAAGAATAAAATGTTGTTTGTGAAACGTCACACACTAATAAATTATTTGGATTAGGTCTTATTTTCTTTTATTATAATCTATAATCCAAATTGTGCTTTATCAGGTTTAACTGTATATAGGAGAATTCTATTGCCATTCAATAGAAGAATGTAACAAGAGATAACACACACAGAGAGAAGAATGTTCTACTAAACATATCAGCGGGGAGAAAGGAGCAGTGGCCCACTCCACTTCCATGACTATAAAAAGAAGCGAGGTCAGTACAGTGGTGGTGCTAGAAGTGCCAACTGATGAGACTTCTATATTTAAGTGATGCTCTAATGCCATCCTGGCTCACTACCAACTTCCGGTAACCTCATCTTATGACACTCATTCTTTCATTCTCTCTTTCTCTTGGCTGTTCGGCGTCAGCCTCCATCCCGAAGCTATGAAGTTGACCAGTGTAGCGAAGGCTACCATCTACAAATACCATCTTGGTCTTGATTTGGGTAATGCCAACCAGTACTTAGACCTGCCCACTCTGTGGAAAAGAACTCTCGCAGTCCATCGGTGGCGGAGTCTTTCCCGCGGTGGGCACCACCAATAACGACTTGTATATATATATATATATGTATATTTATCAATTATTTTTATCTATTTATTCATGTATTTATCATTATATAACCATATTTATTTATATTTATTCTGTATTTACCATATATAATCTTATATGGACATTGTAATAAATCAGTTTCAATCTCAATCTCTCTCCACCATCTACAAGTACCATCTAGGTCTTGAGTAACACCAGCCATCACCAGCTGACACTCTGGGGGAAAGAACTCTCGCAGTCCATCGGTAGTGGAGTCTTTCCCATGGTGGACACCACCAATGATCACACTGTATATATTTTATATATACAGTTAAACCTATCTATAACGCCCCCTCTTGGGACTCACCAAAATAGGGTGCTATAGAAGGGGGGGTGCTATAGACAGGTCACTTTTAATGTAAATATCGCATCGTACTATGTATTAAAAAATATAAAAGTCGGTGGACAAGTAGGTAACACCCTCGATTCCCGACAGTCATGAACCGGGATTGTAATCCCACGTTAACATTTTGTTTTAATATGTGAATAACCTTCACATTCATTGTTGTAAATATAATAAACTAGGTTGTTCTTGTTGAGCGGTACCTATTAAAGTGATTTTGAACTGGTACTATGTATTTAAAATCAGGTGCTATAGAGAGGGAGGCGCTAATTAGAGGGGCGCTATAGACAAGTTTAACTGTATGTACATTTGAACATTTCAACAGGTTTTCTGGAGATGAGTTTATTCTAATTTTATTAAAGCAATTTCAAGTTTTCGGGCATCTCTGTCCTTCTACAGGATAACATAAATGGATAAACGCTGTACTCCTGTAGGACAGATGGCCGAAAGCTTGAGATTGCTTTAATAAAATTAGAATAAACTCATCTCCAGAAACCTGTTGAATTGTTTAATTTATGTCCAAGAGATTTAAATCAAATGCCGTATATATATACAGTTAAACCTGTCTATAGCACACCCCCTCTTGGGACTCACCAAAATAGGATGCTATAGAGAGGGGGCTCTATAGACAGGTTTAACTGTACCTTTATTAATTATTTACATATATTTTTATTCATATGCTTATATCATTATTTAACCTTATTTAACCATATATGAAAGATATAATACAGAAGTTTTAATCTCAATCTCTTCCTCTAACACAATGTAAATGGAATGATAAACTACAATTTTGGGATTATAGATTCAGAACTACAAGCTAATAAGACCAAATATAAATCCAAATAAATAGTATGTGACATTTCGGGTAACAACGTTCATTCAGTACTTTTATCTGAAGATAGTAACAACACTGTTACAGAAACGTCACACACTATTTATTTATTTAGATTTGGTCTTATTACTTTGTGTTTGTGTTGAAGTAAAATAAGCATTACTCTTTTTGGATAAATGTTACCTGTTTATAAAGAAAAAAAGTTAATTTCCCTACAAGGTAATAAGACCAAATCCAAATAAATAAATAGTGTGGGACGTTTCAGTAACAGCGTTGTTACCATCATCAAACAAAAGTATAGAGAATGAGGGGTAATATATCATAGCATGTTCTTAAAGAGTACTGTTATCACAAGTATATAAACAGTTAGTCTATAAGTAATACAGTAAAACCTCCCTGTAAAGGACAACATCTAGTTACAGAGCCAAAGTATCCTTTAGGGAGAGATGTCCTCTTACTGGAGAGTTGCTACAGTAGAACTACCTCCCTGTAAAGGACAACACCTAATTACAGAGCCAAAGTGTCCTTTAAGGAGAGGTGTCCTCTTACTGGAGAGTTGCTACAGTAGAACTACCTCCCTGTAAAGGACAACACCTAGTTGCAGAGTCAAAGTGTCCTTTAGGGAGAGGTGTCCTCTTACTGGAGAGTTATTACAGTAGAACTACCTCCCTGTAAAGGACAACACCTAGTTGCAGAGTCAAAGTGTCCTTTAGGGAGAGGTGTCCTCTTACTGGAGAGTTATTACAGTAGAACTACCTCCCTGTAAAGGACAACACCTAGTTGCAGAGTCAAAGTGTCCTTTAGGGAGAGGTGTCCTCTTACCGAAGAGTTGCTAAATAGTAAAAATGGTAATTTTGCAAAATGAAAACTGTCCTTTATAGAGATGTGTCCATTAGCGGGGTGTTCGCTAAAGGAAGGTTCTACTGTTTAAGAAATATACCTATTTAAGAACATGCTGTAGTATTTTTTCTCATTCAGTACTTTTGTCTGAAGATGATACCGCTGTTACCGAAATGTCACACACTATTACTTTATTTGGATGTGGTCTTATTACCTTGTGTTTCTGATCTAGGATCTGAATTGTACTTTTTCAAAATTTCTATTTGTTTGTTTCTAATTGGATTTGTTTTGTTCTGCAGAAACATTCTCGAATCCTGATGATTATGATGGATTTGGAAACTCTGGTAAGTTGTTTTTTTTTAACCAGAAATATCCACTCATGGACAAAACTTAAGGAAGTTGTACCTTTTAGCATGTATATCGGGATTCAGACAATACACTCATGGACAAAACTTAAATAAGTTGTACCTTTTAGCATGTATATCGGGATTCAGACGATACACTCATGGACAAAACTTAAGGAAGTTGTATTTTTTAGCATGTATATCGGGATTCAGACAATACACTCATGGACAAAACTTAAGGAAGTTTTATTTTTTAGCATGTATATCGGGATTCAGACAATAACTCTGAAAGATATTACAGTGACCTTTATTGAAGACATACAAGATAACCAAAGTGTGAACTTGTTCTTAAAAAAAAAATTAGATACCCAGCGACATCAAAGACTTTCTACTTTCTTAAGTTTTTTCAATGAGTATATTATCTCAATCCCAATATACATGCTAAAAGGAACAACTTTCTTTTGTCCATGAGTGTAAATTGTCCATGAGTTAACAAACCTCCAGTATCTTCTACACCACCATTTTTTGCTCACCTAATGCAGGACTTGGGTGCCTTTTGAAAGTTCTGGCTAGAGGAAAATTGGAGTGATAAGGAACAATTTGGATTATAGATTATAAACACAAGGAAATACACCAAATCCAAATAAATAAATAGTGTGTGACATTTCGGTAACAGCGTTTGGATTATAGATGAAAGACATTCAGTACTTTTGATTGATGATGGTAACAATGTTGTTACAGAAATGTCACACACTATTTATTTGGTTTTGGTCTTATTGCCTTGTGAAAATTGGAGTGTTGTAATTTCTGGAGCTTCTGTAGTTGCAATGTCTACAACCTTCATACACAATACAATTGATTGCAGTAGCACATTTACAACACTAACAAGATTTAGAACAGGCCATCTCAAGTCATTGAAGATAGAAAATAATAACAAAATTTACACCACTCGCCCAAAATGTAGCTTGGTACCTGCAGCTCCAGAACACATTTTGGCTTGTATTGTTGTTGTTGTTTCTTATCACCTTGTGTAAATATTGCACAAATTCCATGAGTCCATCTGTTCTCAAGGAATGGGCTTGTATTAGATGCACTAAACAGGACCTTTGGGAGAGGCTGCTGCGCATCATGAAACAGCTTGAGGAGAATGAACTCATGGATTTGGTGAAATCTTTACACAAGGGGATAAGAAAAAACACCAACAATTCTGCTACTGAAACGTCACATACATATTTGGTTTTGGTCTTATTACCTTGTGAAAATTGGAGTGTTAGGAGATTCTATAGTTGCCGTGTCTTCTTCTTTCTTATCTATAAAGTGGGGAGATTTGACAACCATCATGATTGGGTGAAGTAAAATTAAGACTGGGAGCACTACTCAGTGGCAGGCTGACTTAGCTCCAAAAGAAATAGCCACCTCTGACATAAGGAACAGACGCCATGTGCAGCTGCTCCTAACATGGAGTATAAACGCTGTTCATCCTGTATCCCTGGAGCCCTTACAGGGTACTATCAGCATGGCCAGCTGAACCCAGGTTTTTTAGCGAGCTTGTTACTGCTCCCCCTCCTCCTTTTTCATCCGGGCTTGGGACCGGCAAAGATGGAGTTAAATAATAGAGTCTATTATATCAACCCACACTACAATTGATTGTGTTCCCCAAGTAATCTTTCTTTTTCTTTTTCAGTATATTCCCCACTTTCACAGGCCTATCTCTCTTGTAATCTCGGGGAGAATCCTCTATAAGACCAGTGTGTCTTAATAAAGGCTTTTGTGTGTGTTGTGTGTGTGTGTTCCCCAAGTACAGAGATGTTGGTTTGTTGTCAAGGTGATGGAGGACCCACATTGTCTATGGAACTGTGAAGATGGAGAAGACTGCACCAAGGTAACGTGTCTACTTCCTCCTTCCTTTCTACGGTATTACATCACCTTCTTTCCTCCTGATATCTCTAATGTCACATACTCACCCAATGTTGTTCCCAAAACGTGTTACACACTATTTATTCATTTGGATTTTGTCTTATTACATTTGTTTAATACATAATACAATTATTGTAAAGATAGAGGTTGCCTGGCATTCATAGTCCTTAAAAGTGAAGATACTTCGGCCAGTAAATGTTTTTTTTTTGCCAGTAATTCTTTATTATTTACTGGCCAAATTCAAAGATAATACAATTACTTTATACATATAATACAAAGACATTATATTAACGAATAGATTCAAGAAGGATAAGTTTCTTTATTTATATATATCCTTCTTGAATCTATTCGTTAATAAAATTATTGAAAGGATTATTCGTCTTAAATCACGAAGACATTATACATAATGGCAAACAATATTATTATGGCGAATAATATATATGTTTTAAAGAAAAAAGATAAGATTTTCTGCTTGATTTTTGATCATGTTGAGGATTATGGCAATGGTGATCCAGTCGTGGGAATAATAAAATAATTTTTATCAGATATTTCTTTATTTGAGCTGAGGAATATATAAAAAAAACATAATTTGATAAAAGTAATTCCTGGCTTTAGGCGAGTAGAATAAGGAAAACAAAAGATTATTTACATAATGTACAAAAGTTTTGAGCCGGCCAACGAGAAACAACAACAACGGGTTATATAAAGAAAAAAGCGCGACCTCTAGCGGTCGATTTAACAGAGTATTTGGATCTATGAAATATAATTTTAAATAAAATAATATTTTTATATAACATATATATATTTTTTGCTTATCCCTAGTACACGTGGTACTGGCCATGATAATCATGGTGAGTAGAAGTAGGCGACTGCTTTTATTGTAAGTACACCACATGTCTACACATGTGAAAAGCAGTTTGACTTTGCACTTACAAATGTGCCAGAGCCCTGGCAAATAATATTGGTACAGTTAAACCTGTCTATAGCGCCTCCTCTAAATAGCACCTTCCTCTCTATAGCGCCCGATTTTAAATACGTAGTACGATGCGATTTACATTGAAAGTGACCTGTCTATAGCACCCCCTCTCTATAGCACCCTATTTTGGTGAGTTCCAAGAGGTATAGACAGGTTTAACTGTATTTCAATTTTTTTGCAGTGTTTTACGAACTTTAGGGATAACCATGTATTAAAGGAATATGCCACTAGATTCTCTGACAGGAAGCTGTCTGTCCAGCTTTACACCTCCAAGAGTGCCCACCGTCTCAGCAAGATCACCACAGATTCCGGACTCTCCTTGGAAAGTCTGGACTCAGACAACGAACCCATCCCGGAGGAAATAGCTCCGCCCATCAGCCTAACTAACCAATCATCTAGGTAAGCAGTGTAGTTCCCTACATCTTCACATTTCACTATCTAACGATAGTTTATTACAATAAAAAAATAAAATAAGACCTAATCCAAATAATTTATTAGTGTGTGACGTTTCGGTAACAACATTGTCACCATCATCAGACAAAAGAGTGAAATGATTTTACTCTTTTGTCTGATGATGGTAACAATGTTGTTGCCGAAACGTCACACACTAATAAATTTTTTGGATTAGGTCTTATTTTCTTTTTTTTTATTATAATCTATAATCCAATTTGTACTTTATAGTTTATTACAACGTTGTGTTTTGTCTTATTTCAGAGTTCCAGACAGTGCGATAAGGGAAATGACTAAAAACCTTTTTCTAAGCCCCAACGAAGTATTCTATAAAGTAAGTAATTTTGCTTGTTAGTGTGTGTTTCTTCTTTATTTTTTAAATTTATAATAAACAAACAAAGTTTTATTAAGACCTTTTGGTCTTATACAGGTTTTTCCGAGTAGAAGAGGGTATATACAGAAATAAAAGTAATAGTTACAAGGTAACCACATTGTTACCAAAACGTCACACACTATTTATTTATTTGGATTTGGTCTTATTACTTTGTGTTTATAATCAGCACAATGTTATTTATAATGTATCAAATAAGGGGAAAGAAGAAACAAAGGGCTTGGCAGAAACTTATAAACACAGGGTAATAAGTACAAATATAAATAAATAAATAGGTAAAAGCATTGTTACTATCATCAAACAAAAGACTGAATGAAACCCAAATATCACACACTATTTATTTATTTGGTCCAACCTCCATGAGAGGACACTCACGCTAGAGGATACCTCTCTACAAAAAAACAGTTTTCATTTGCAAAATCACCATTTTTACTATTTTGCAACTCTCCGGTATGAAGAGACACCTATCTCTAAAAGACACTTTAGCTCTGTAATTAGGTGTTGTCCTTTACAGGGAGGTTCTACTGTATTACTCTAAGATTTTTTGGGGGTCGATGGAAGGATGGTCTAAACCGTTGGATTACGGCCGCTACGACCCGGGTTTGATTCCCGCATTGGACACTTTTTTCTGATAAAAAAAAAAAAAAAATGCTCCAATGGCCCCCGATTCTTGCAAAAGTCCAACCCCACCAGCGAGTGCAAGTAACCAAACGGGGCTCTGGCACATTTGTAAGTGCAAAGTGGAACTGCTTTTCACATGTGTAGACATGTGGTGCACTTACAGTAAAAGCAGTAGCCTACTTCTACCCACCATGATTATCATGGCCTGTACCACGTGTACTAGAGATAAGCAAAAAAAAAACCTTCAGATTTTATAAAAATAACTCAATTCAAGTTTTTTATCAAATTTTTTATCTTTCACTTACTCCACAGCGAACTGAATAATGTGGAAGAAGAAGCGTGTGGGAGACGTACACTAATTGACACTAATCCACAATGGCCTCCACCACTTAATCTACCCAATTACTCCGCTGCCATTTTGTTTGTTGAGCCCCGGGATAAAGGAAAAGGTTTGCATCAGTTGGTAACAGTAGTGTTAGCACGTTTTCTTTGAACTTTCTTCTAGAAAGAACGAGCTGACTCACTTCGATTCAATTCGATTTATTTCAAACAACAAAAAAGAATTACACTAAGATTTAAAGCGATTTTTAGTTGTATTTATTACATAAAAGAAAAAAGAGACTATATTAACTCAAAAAAAAAAAAGAAGAAAAAACAACAAAAAGAATGATGATAAGTAACAATAAAATTCTATGAATATGAATTATAATTAATTAATAAAATACAATAATAATAATAAAAAAAAAACCTAACAAGTAGTCTCCTTCTTCTTTCTTATCTAACCATCATGACTGGGTGAAGTAGAATGTATCTGCCTTTGTTTGACAAAAGTTACTATTTACAGGATAACACACAAAGTTTCAAATTACCTGGGCCTAAAGTAATAGTAACTAACACACACAAAAGCGTGCACTCAAGAATACAACAACAACAATAAAAAGGAGCAAAAGAAAAACTCACAATTTGCTATATAAAAACAAAACAGTACTTTTATTGTAGCGTTGGTAGGGCTCTCTGACCGGGGTTACACAGGTATGTAAAGAGATCACCAGACACGGATAAATCATGCAGAGAACATTTTAAGCGTCTCAACACAAATATCCCCCACACTTGGGCTCCCTCGCAATACCATAGCCTCCTTATATATACAAACATGGCCACATTCATCCAATGAGAAGGCGGGAGATCGGTACACTAAAAAACAAAAACAACATTCTTCCCACTAAAAACTGAGAGAAAAGTGAAAATGTTTGTCAATGTAATTTGACACCTTATATAATTAAGCAGAATACCTCTGACCAATAAGCAGTGGTGGACCAACAGCAGCATTGTTAGAAAGTAGAGAAAGATCTCTTTAAAAATCCTGACTTCAACTGACCCGGTTGATGGACCTCAGCTAGGGTCCCTCTCCAGGGATACAGAGGAACTGTGTCTGTACTCATGTTAGAGTTGGCAGCAAAGGCTTCCATGTTAGGAACGACCTCAAATTACTGGCAAAGTCAGACTTTCACCAAAGTGTGTCTGTACTCTGATGTCATCCTTTTCTTTTTCTTCTTTCTTATCTTCACACTGGGTGAAGTAGAATGTGTCTGTCATCAAGACTGGGAGCACTACTCAGTAGCAGGCCACCGACTTAACTCCAATATGAAATGGCTACCTCTGACATGATGAACAGACACCATGTACAGCCACTCCTAACATAGAGTACAGACTCATCCTGTATCTCTGGATTAGGAGTCCTTACAGAGTACTATCAGCTGGGCCAGCTGAGCCCAGGTTTTTTAGTGAGCTTGTTACTGCTCCCCCTCCTCCTTTTTCGTCCGGGCTTGGGATCTAACCATCATGACTGGGTGAAGTAGAATGCGTCTGCCTTTGTCATCAAGACTGGGAGCAATACTCAGTGGCAGGTCACTGACTTATCACCAAAAGAAATGGCCGCCTATGACATGAGGAACAGACACCATGTGCAGCCGCTCCTAACATGGAGTACAGACTCATCCTGTATCTCTGGATTAGGAGACCTTACAGGGTACTATCACCCGGGCCAACTGAGCCCAGGTTTTTTAGTGAACTTGTTACTGCTCCCCTCCAGCACAGTAGTGTCGACAATGAATGATTCACCAATCACTGACAGTGACTCAGCTCTATTGAAGGAAATGTCACTGGCGGCAATTCCCAATCAAGTTGTTGTTCCAACATTAAATATAATAAAATTGCGATAAGGCACTTTTGTGATAAGGCACAATTTGGATTATAGAAGATATACACAAGGTAAAGCGACTATTTATTTATTTGGATTTGGTCTTTTTATCTTGTGTTTAAAAACCTTCTGTAATAAGTTTTCTCATTTTTTATAAAATCGCGATATATACCTGTATAAAAATATATATCTAAAACCTTTCTAAATATAGTTAAGGTACAATTTGGATTATAGATTATAAACACAAGGTAATAAGACCAAATCCAAATAAATAAATACTGTGTGACGTTTCGGTAACAGCGTTGTTACCATCTTCAGACAAAAGTATTAAATGAGAAATTATACCACAGCAAAAAAAAAGGGTTTTTTTCCACTTTTAATATCAAGAATAATATTCTGTGTTTCTCAGAAAACTATCTTCTTCTTATCTGTTATCTTGTTTACACACTCGATAACAGTAACTATTTAAAACATGCTGTAGTAAAATTTCTCATTCAGTACTTTTGTCTGAAGATGGTAACAATGCTGTTACAGAAACGTCACACATTATTTATTTATTTGGATTTGGTCTTATTACCTTGTGTTTCTAAATATAAATAAAGAAACTTATTGCAAAAGGTTTTAGATATTTTTATAAAAAGGATCTAAAGAAATAGATTGGAAGACAGGGAATGTTATGCTTCTTCCAGAAAGAAATATCTCGCTTTATTGGATCTAAAAAAGGAAAGGCTTTGATAATGAAAAACAGGAAATACTCAGAAATGCTAAAGACTCAAAGACCTTCTGGAAAACTATTGCGCTCTACAAAAGCACATCTATAATCCAAGGAGAAATAGCTATACAGGACTGGCTGAACTTTTACCGCGAACTAATGACTACAGAGAAAAAAAAATTGAGAATTTGTAATTTACATAATGTAATTTCTCAGAACAATCCTATATTGGACTAAGAGATAACCAATGCAGACATGTACAAGGAGATAGCTGGTTTGAAGAGTAACAAGGCATGCGGGCCCGATGGCATCCCCAATGAAGTATTAAAAATACTCCCTGATTCGTACATACTGCTGTTGAAACAACTCTACAATAGTGTTATGACGACTGGAAAATACCCAGCAATTTGGACTAATTCCGCTATACACCTGTAGAATGGTTGTTGCGTGTTGGTGTGGCTTGTGGAAAGGCCGCTGATAAAATTATAATTAAAATTAATTTATTTAAAGCAAGAAATTATAAAGAGAAAAGAAACAACGGTTGAAGTAACGGCCATCGGCTCTAGCCTTGTTGTTTACCGCGTGAGTGCCAGATCAAGTGTCGGAAGCGCCAGCCGCTCGAAAGTTCCGGATGACGCCCGTGCATGCGTAGTAACGTGTTCTCCAAACACCTGCTTGCCGAGGCATAGTGGGGCCGCCATTTTTCTGCCCGTATGTGTTTTGAAGCTTTGTCCCAGTTCGCTGAAGCAAAGTGCGGTCGCCACACACCCAATCTTTAAAAATGGTTATAAGAACAGCCCCTCCAACTACCGAGGTATTGCACTGATTAGCAATGTATCAAAGCTTTTCACTTCAATCCTAAGATCAAGACTGGAGGAATGGGTCGAGGGAATAAGGGTTATACCGGAAAAACCAAGCAGGATTTAGAAAAGGAAAAAGGATCTAAAGAAGGTAGAGAGAAGAAGAGAAAAATGTAAAGATTGGGCTCCGTGTCATGTAATATTAAGGGACGCTTGTGTAAGATAATAGGAGAAGACAAGGAAATTCCAGAGATAAAAAATATGGAAGGCCTAGATCAACTCTCCTAGTGGAAAATCTAGAATAGACAAACATAAGATAGACACATTGTGACATGATGAACTACTAGTGGATCTAGAATAGACAAACCTGAGAGATAGACATTCTGACATAGATGAACTACAAGTATGTGTGTATGAAAATCTAGAATAAATAAACCTCTGAGATAGACAGAAGAAAATAAACACAAGGTAATAAGACCTAATCCAAATAAATAAATAGTGTGTGACATTTAGGTAACAGCGTTGTTACCATCACACACTATTTATTTATTTAGAGATTTGGTCTTATTACCTTGTGTTTATAATCTATAATCCAAATTGTACCTTATCATTAGGATTTGGTCTTATTACCTTGTGTTTATAATCTATAATCCAAATTGTACCTTATCATTAGGATTTGGTCTTATTACCTTGTGTTTATAATCTATAATCCAAATTGTACCTTATCATTAGGATGTGGTCTTATTACCTTGTGTTTATAATCTATAATCCAAATTGTACCTTATCATTAGGATTTGGTCTTATTACCTTGTGTTTATAATCTATAATCCAAATTGTACCTTATCATTAGGATTTGGTCTTATTACCTTGTGTTTATAATCTATAATCCAAATTGTACCTTATCATTAGGATTTGGTCTTATTACCTTGTGTTTATAATCTATAATCCAAATTGTACCTTATCATTAGGATTTGGTCTTATTACCTTGTGTTTATAATCTATAATCCAAATTGTACCTTATCATTAGGATGTGGTCTTATTACCTTGTGTTTATAAACTATAATCCAAATTGTACCTTATCATTAGGATGTGGTCTTATTACCTTGTGTTTATAATCTATAATCCAAATTGTACCTTATCATTAGGATGTGGTCTTATTACCTTGTGTTTATAATCTATAATCCAAATTGTACCTTATCATTAGGATGTGGTCTTATTACCTTGTGTTTATAATCTATAATCCAAATTGTACCTTATCATTAAGATTTGGTCTTATTACCTTGTGTTTATAATCTATAATCCAAATTGTACCTTATCATTAAGATTTGGTCTTATTACCTTGTGTTTATAATCTATAATCCAAATTGTACCTTATCATTAGGATGTGGTCTTATTACCTTGTGTTTATAATCTATAATCCAAATTGTACCTTATCATTAAGATTTGGTCTTATTACCTTGTGTTTATAATCTATAATCCAAATTGTACCTTATCATTAGGATTTGGTCTTATTACCTTGTGTTTATAATCTATAATCCAAATTGTACCTTATCATTAGGATGTGGTCTTATTACCTTGTGTTTATAATCTATAATCCAAATTGTACCTTATCATTAGGATTTGGTCTTATTACCTTGTGTTTATAATCTATAATCCAAATTGTACCTTATCATTAGGATGTGGTCTTATTACCTTGTGTTTATAATCTATAATCCAAATTGTACCTTATCATTAGGATGTGGTCTTATTACCTTGTGTTTATAATCTATAATCCAAATTGTACCTTATCATTAGGATTTGGTCTTATTACCTTGTGTTTATAATCTATAATCCAAATTGTACCTTATCATTAGGATGTGGTCTTATTACCTTGTGTTTATAATCTATAATCCAAATTGTACCTTATCATTAGGATGTGGTCTTATTACCTTGTGTTTATAATCTATAATCCAAATTGTACCTTATCATTAAGATTTGGTCTTATTACCTTGTGTTTATAATCTATAATCCAAATTGTACCTTATCATTAGGATGTGGTCTTGTTACCTTGTGTTTATAATCTATAATCCAAATTGTACCTTATCATTAGGATGTGGTCTTATTACCTTGTGTTTATAATCTATAATCCAAATTGTACCTTATCATTAGGATGTGGTCTTATTACCTTGTGTTTATAATCTATAATCCAAATTGTACCTTATCATTAGGATGTGGTCTTATTACCTTGTGTTTATAATCTATAATCCAAATTGTACCTTATCATTAGGATGTGGTCTTATTACCTTGTGTTTATAATCTATAATCCAAATTGTACCTTATCATTAGGATGTGGTCTTGTTACCTTGTGTTTATAATCTATAATCCAAATTGTACCTTATCATTAGGATGTGGTCTTATTACCTTGTGTTTATAATCTATAATCCAAATTGTACCTTATCATTAGGATGTGGTCTTATTACCTTGTGTTTATAATCTATAATCCAAATTGTACCTTATCATTAGGATGTGGTCTTATTACCTTGTGTTTATAATCTATAATCCAAATTGTACCTTATCATTAGGATGTGGTCTTATTACCTTGTGTTTATAATCTATAATCCAAATTGTACCTTATCATTAGGATGTGGTCTTGTTACCTTGTGTTTATAATCTATAATCCAAATTGTACCTTATCATTAGGATGTGGTCTTATTACCTTGTGTTTATAATCTATAATCCAAATTGTACCTTATCATTAGGATGTGGTCTTGTTACCTTGTGTTTATAATCTATAATCCAAATTGTACCTTATCATTAGGATGTGGTCTTATTACCTTGTGTTTATAATCTATAATCCAAATTGTACCTTATCATTAGGATGTGGTCTTATTACCTTGTGTTTATAATCTATAATCCAAATTGTACCTTATCATTAGGATGTGGTTTTATTACCTTGTGTTTATAATCTATAATCCAAATTGTACCTTATCATTAGGATGTGGTCTTATTACCTTGTGTTTATAATCTATAATCCAAATTGTACCTTATCATTAGGATGTGGTTTTATTACCTTGTGTTTATAATCTATAATCCAAATTGTACCTTATCATTAGGATGTGGTCTTATTACCTTGTGTTTATAATCTATAATCCAAATTGTACCTTATCATTAGGATGTGGTCTTATTACCTTGTGTTTATAATCTATAATCCAAATTGTACCTTATCATTAGGATGTGGTCTTATTACCTTGTGTTTATAATCTATAATCCAAATTGTACCTTATCATTAGGATGTGGTCTTATTACCTTGTGTTTATAATCTATAATCCAAATTGTGCCTTATCATTAGGATGTGGTCTTATTACCTTGTGTTTATAATCTATAATCCAAATTGTGCCTTATCATTAGGATGTGGTCTTATTACCTTGTGTTTATAATCTATAATCCAAATTGTACCTTATCATTAGGATGTGGTCTTATTACCTTGTGTTTATAATCTATAATCCAAATTGTACTTTATCATTAGGATGTGGTCTTATTACCTTGTGTTTATAATCTATAATCCAAATTGTACTTTATCATTAGGATGTGGTCTTATTACCTTGTGTTTATAATCTATAATCCAAATTGTACTTTATCATTAGGATGTGGTCTTATTACCTTGTGTTTATAATCTATAATCCAAATTGTACTTTATCATAAGAAACTAAGGACACAGATAATCTACAATGGTGTTGCTATATAACCAGTCAGGAGACTATCCTTCCTAAACAGGAAAAATAACCCAACATGATAAAATACAATTTGCATTATAGATTAGAAATGTAAGGTAAACATAGACCATTTCCTAATGAATAAATTGCATATGAAGTTTCAACTCCCAGAGTGTAAATAGGCAAAATGCCTGCAATGGTTTATCACTGATAAGGCCAAACCTTTCTAAATATTTCCTGTTCAGTTTACACAAATATTGTAGAAATTTGATTTGTATATTACTCTGTAAGGGCTCCTAATCCAGGGATACAGGATGAGCAGCGTTTGTACTCCATGTTAGGAGTGGCTGCACATGGCGTCTGTTCCTCATGTCAGAGGCTGCCATTTCATATTGGAGCTAAGTCAGTGGCCTGCCACTGAGTAGTGCTCCCAGTCTTAATGACAAAGGCAGAGGCATAAATTGTCTGAATCCCGATATACATGCTAGAAGGTACAACTTACTAAAGTTTTGTTCCCGAGTGTATTGTCTGAATCCCGATATACATGCTAAAAGGTACAAATACCTTAAGTTTTGTCCATGAGTGTATTGTCTGAATCCCGATATACATGCTAAAAGGTACAAATACCTTAAGTTTTGTCCATGAGTGTATTGTCTGAATCCCGATATACACATGCTAAAAGGTACAAATACCTTGAGTTTTGTCCATGAGTGTATTGTCTGAATCCCGATATACATGCTAAAAGGTACAACTTCCTTAAGTTTTGTCCATGAGTGTATTGTCTGAATCCCGATATACATGCTAAAAGGTACAACTTCCTTAAGTTTTGTCCATGAGTGTATTGTCTGAATCCCGATATACATGCTAAAAGGTAAAACTTCCTTAAGTTTTGTTCCCGAGTGTATTGTCTGAATCCCGATATACATGCTAAAAGGTAAAACTTCCTTAAGTTTTGTTCCAGAGTGTATTGTCTGAATCCCGATATACATGCTAAAAGGTAAAACTTCCTTAAGTTTTGTTCCAGAGTGTATTGTCTGAATCCCGATATACATGCTAAAAGGTAAAACTTCCTTAAGTTTTGTTCCAGAGTGTATTGTCTGAATCCTGATATACATGTTAAAAGGTACTATACATACTAAAAGGCATTCTACTTCACCCAGTCATGATGGTTGTCAAACAGATACCATCAAGGGTCACAACTTGATACCCTGATATGATTGAGTGGAGATAAGAAAAAAGAAAATTGATCTGTATACTGAAACAATGTTAAAGGAATGTGCTGTGTGTTCCATCCAGAGTTTCCCCTGCCACTTCCGACATCTGGACCTCAGCGGACCCCAACAGCTGGCAGTTCTAAGCTCCCAGCAGTTCTACCTGCTGGACCAGAAGTCCTCAAGTCCAACTCCCCTCCGCTGGGTCCTCCCACTCAGCCACCTGGCCTACATCCGTCTGGACCCTGGCTATCAGGGGGTGTCCCTCTATCCTCAGGGGACTGGGGAGCCCCTGCATCTAACTACTGGCTGTCAGGAACTCTCCCGGTATGTCAGCCATCTTGTTTGATTCTTCCTTCTTATCTCAACTCCTTCTTCTTCTTCCCTTATGTTGTGTCTTTGTATATATGTTCTTTGTTGTACAGTGGAACCTCCCTGTAAAGGAAACCTAATTGAAGAGGCAAAGTGTCCTTTAGAGAGAGGTGTTCTCATACTGGATTGTTGCTTCTTCCTTCTTCTTTCTTATCTCCACTCAATATTAGGGTATCAAGCTTGTAAAGTGTGAGATCATGTCTGGGTGAAGTAGAATGCTTCTGCCTTTGTCATTAAGACTGGGAGCACTACTCAGTGGCAGGTCACTGACTTAGCTCCAGAAGAAATGGCCGCCTCTGACATGAGGAACAGACGCCATGTGCAGCCGCTACTAACATGGAGTACAGACTCATCCTGTATCCCTGGATTAGGAGCCCTTACAGGGTACTATCAGCCGGGCCAGCTGAACCCAGGTTTTTTAGCGAGCTTGTTACTGCTCCCCCTCCTCCTTTTTCATCCGGGCTTGGGACCGGCATAGGCGGATTGTTACTAAATTGTAAAAATAAATTTGCAAATGAAAACTGTCCTTTGTAGAGAGGTGTCCGCTAAAGGGAGGTTCTACTGTAGTACCATTTGTATATTTCTCATTGTGCATATTGGTGCTATAAATAGGACATGTAACAGTTGTTATCAAAACGTCACATACTATTTATTTATTTATTTAGATTTAGTCTTATTACCTTATGTTTATAATCCATAATCTAAATTGTGCCTTATGGATACACAGTGACCTTTATTGTAGACACAAGAGATAACCAAGTGTGAACAAAATGGTCTCTGTCATCATTAAATACATAGATGACTGTGGATATCAAAGAGACTTTTCACTTTTTCAAGTTTTATCCATGAGTGTAATTGGGTGTTTTTTGTCTTTGAGATGAGAACAATTGTTACTGATTATCTTTCGGAGAGTTGTTTCATATCTTTGTGTGTGTGTGTCCCATCGCAGGAGTCTGGTATCTTGGCTGGAGGTAGCTCTGAGACGACATCCGGATCTCTCGCCTGTGTCCGTGGACTGTAGTCTGGACCCTGACTGGGTGTCGGACCTTGGACTCCAGGATCCTGCCCACTTCAGTGTAGTGCTGGCTCAGGTGGCAGTCCTTCGTATGCGGGGACCTCTCATGTACAGCTGGGGTCCTGGGACCTGGAGACCCGGCTCTTTTATACTATGGTAGGTCTCTGTGTCTAGCCTGGCCTGGTTAGGGACAGAACTTAAGGAAGTTGTACCTTTCAACATGTATATCGGGATTCAGACAACACACTCATGGACAAAACTTAAGGAAGTTGTACCTTTTAGCATGTATATCGGGATTCAGACAATAACTCTGAAAGATATTACAGTGACCTTTATTGAAGACACACGAGATAACCAAGTGTGATCAAAATTACATCTGTCTCTATAAAAAAAATAGACGAGTGACAACATTTACACAAGGGGATAAGAAACAAAAATAATACCTGTTAACAGTTTGTACACTCATATTACAAAAGATTACACAAATTCCATGAGTCCATGCTTCTCGAGCTGTTTGTTGATAGAGCAGTGGCCTCTCTCAAAGGTCCTGTTTAGTACATGCCAGCATGTTGTGTGTACAGGGATTCCACGCTGTACTGCTACGAAGATAAAACCAGCCTGAGGTTCTCCCTAGCTCTAAGGTATCTACACTCATTATGGTATTGTGAAAAATGTTTTTAAAAATACAAAAATATTTTATCACACACAATGAGTTTCTTTTTATTTCAAAATCCTAGCTTTCAAGCGATAATCTGTCTTCAACAGACTTAATTAAAACATCAATTATATCTTACAAGAAATATTAGTAAATATTTCTTTGTATAAAAATTCTCTGTATTAAATATTGTATGTTATATAATTCTTTATATATAAAATAAACAAATGTTGTACCTTGAAAAAGGTTGGCATTGATCCAACTGATATATTGGTAAATAACCGCCTTTTTTGATTCAATATATGCCTTTTTAATTAAAGAATTACGGTAGGACAACCTCTCTGTAAAGGACAATACCTAATTGCAGATCCAAAGTGTCCTTTATAGAGAGGTGTCTTAGTGTGGGTGTCCTCTCATGGAGGTTCTACTGTATTGGTGATTAAAACTGTCCATTATAGAGAGGTGTCTTCTAGCAGGAGTGTCCTCTCATGGAGGTTTTACTGTATAGTCCTTTATAGAGAGGTGTCCTCTAATGCGGGTGTCCTCTCAAGGAGGTTCTACTGTATTGGTGATTAAAACTGTCCATTATAGAGAGGTGTCTTCTAGCAGGAGTGTCCTCTCATGGAGGTTTTACTGTATAGTCCTTTATAGAGAGGTGTCCTCTAATGCGGGTGTCCTCTCATGGAGGTTCTACTGTATTGGTGATGAAAACTGTCCATTATAGAGAGGTGTCTTCTAGCAGGAGTGTCCTCTCATGGAGGTTTTACTGTATTGTCCTTTATAGAGAGGTGTCCTCTAGTGCGGGTGTCCTCTCATGGAGGTTCTACTGTATTGGTGATGAAAACTGTCCATTATAGAGAGGTGTCTTCTAGCAGGAGTGTCCTCTCATGGAGGTTTTACTGTATAGTCCTTTATAGAGAGGTGTCCTCTAATGCGGGTGTCCTCTCAAGGAGGTTCTACTGTATTGGTGATTAAAACTGTCCATTATAGAGAGGTGTCTTCTAGCAGGAGTGTCCTCTCATGGAGGTTTTACTGTATAGTCCTTTATAGAGAGGTGTCCTCTAATGCGGGTGTCCTCTCATGGAGGTTCTACTGTATTGGTGATTAAAACTGTCCATTATAGAGAGGTGTCTTCTAGCAGGAGTGTCCTCTCATGGAGGTTTTACTGTATAGTCCTTTATAGAGAGGTGTCCTCTAATGCGGGTGTCCTCTCAAGGAGGTTCTACTGTATTGGTGATGAAAACTGTCCATTATAGAGAGGTGTCTTCTAGCAGGAGTGTCCTCTCATGGAGGTTTTACTGTATAGTCCTTTATAGAGAGGTGTCCTAGTGCGGGTGTCCTCTCATGGAGGTTCTACTGTATTGGTGATTAAAACTGTCCATTATAGAGAGGTGTCTTCTAGCAGGAGTGTCCTCTCATGGAGGTTTTACTGTATAGTCCTTTATAGAGAGGTGTACTCTAGTGTGGGTGTCCTCTCATGGAGGTTCTACTGTATTGGTGATGAAAACTGTCCATTATAGAGAGGTGTCTTCTAGCAGGAGTGTCCTCTCATGGAGGTTTTACTGTATAGTCCTTTATAGAGAGGTGTCCTCTAGTGCGGGTGTCCTCTCATGGAGGTTCTACTGTATTGGTGATGAAAACTGTCCTTTATAGGCAGGTGTCTTCTAGCAGGAGTGTCCTCTCATGGAGGTTTTACTGTATAGTCCTTTATAGAGAGGTGTACTCTAGTGTGGGTGTCCTCTCATGGAGGTTCTACTGTATTGGTGATGAAAACTGTCCATTATAGAGAGGTGTCTTCTAGCAGGAGTGTCCTCTCATGGAGGTTTTACTGTATAGTCCTTTATAGAGAGGTGTACTCTAGTGTGGGTGTCCTCTCATGGAGGTTCTACTGTATTGGTGATGAAAACTGTCCATTATAGAGAGGTGTCTTCTAGCAGGAGTGTCCTCTCATGGAGGTTTTACTGTATAGTCCTTTATAGAGAGGTGTCCTCTAGTGCGGGTGTCCTCTCATGGAGGTTTTACTGTATTGGTGATGAAAACTGTCCATTATAGAGAGGTGTCTTCTAGCAGGAGTGTCCTCTCATGGAGGTTTTACTGTATAGTCCTTTATAGAGAGGTGTCCTCTAGTGCGGGTGTCCTCTCATGGAGGTTCTACTGTATTGGTGATTAAAACTGTCCATTATAGAGAGGTGTCTTCTAGCAGGAGTGTCCTCTCATGGAGGTTTTACTGTATAGTCCTTTATAGAGAGGTGTCCTCTAGTGCGGGTGTCCTCTCATGGAGGTTCTACTGTATTGGTGATTAAAACTGTCCATTATAGAGAGGTGTCTTCTAGCAGGAGTGTCCTCTCATGGAGGTTTTACTGTATAGTCCTTTATAGAGAGGTGTCCTCTAGTGCGGGTGTCCTCTCATGGAGGTTTTACTGTATAGTCCTTTATAGAGAGGTGTCCTCTAGTGCGGGTGTCCTCTCATGGAGGTTTTACTGTATAGTCCTTTATAGAGAGGTGTCCTCTAGTGCGGGTGTCCTCTCATGGAGGTTTTACTGTATAGTCCTTTATAGAGAGGTGTCCTCTAGTGCGGGTGTCCTCTCATGGAGGTTTTACTGTATAGTCCTTTATAGAGAGGTGTCCTCTAGTGCGGGTGTCCTCTCATGGAGGTTTTACTGTATAGTCCTTTATAGAGAGGTGTCCTCTAGTGCGGGTGTCCTCTCATGGAGGTTTTACTGTATAGTCCTTTATAGAGAGGTGTCCTCTAGTGCGGGTGTCCTCTCATGGAGGTTTTACTGTATAGTCCTTTATAGAGAGGTGTCCTCTAGTGCGGGTGACCTCTCATGGAGGTTCTACTGTATTGGTGATGAAAACTGTCCTTTATAGGCAGGTGTCTTCTAGCAAGGGTGTCCGGTCTTGTGTTTTACCTTATCATGTTTTACAGAAAGAACAAAAGTTGTTTTGTGGCAGTGAGATATCAACATGGAAGAGGATCAGCGGAGGAGACAGGCCGCATATGTTTGGTCGTGAGGGTTGTGCTCTACGTCTGGCTGCCGCTGATGATCTACAGGTGACTACCTGGATCCACGCCATGCTGAAGGCAGCGGAGGTGTCCCTGTCACCTTTGGAGGTAGTCATCTACTGTCTCTTTGCCATTCCTTCTGTATCTTGTTAAACTAGAGCATTTAGCCCACTTTTTTTTTTGCTTATCCCTAGTACACGTAGTAGTCGTTTAGTTTGGTACCTGCAGCTCCAGAACACAATTTGGCTTGCATTAGATGTACTAAACAGGACCTTTGGGAGAGGCCGCTGCTCATCATAAAACAGCTCGAGGAGCATGAACTCATGGAATTCGTGTAATCTTTACACAAGGGGATAAGAAACAACAACACACGTGGTATAAGCCATGATAATCATGTTGGGTAGAAGTAGGATATTGCTTTTACTGTAAGTGCACCACATGTCTACACATGTGAAAAGCATTTTGACTACAATCATGATAATGGTGGGTAGTAGTTGATGACTGCTTTTACTTAAACTACTTTTTACCTCCATGTTAGCAACAACCTCAAATTACAGGAAAAGTCAGACTTTCACCAAAGTGTGCCTGGATCATGTGATCAATGAAAGCTACGCCACTACACCCCATTCCATGAACTCATGGAATTCTATATACAGTTACGAGCGTCATCAACTAGCCGAATGACCCGGGCAACGCCCGTGTTTTACCCGATTGAATGTTTTTATTCAAATACTATTTGTTACAATTATAAATTGGCGCCTTAAATAAATGCATATATTAGTTAATAACTATAGCCTATATGCTTTTTTCTGTCTATGTACTGTTGGCTTCCGTAGGCGTCTCATACTGGGAAAAAGAAAGAGAGGATTCCATTTAGTTATTAACTAATATATGTGATGATTTAAGACCATGGAATTGTTGTAAATAGTCTAAATATCCTACCACATGTTCCACCCCATGACTGTATATAACTCCTTATGTACTGCACATAGAAAGCCTCAACTAACATCAATCTGTACCGCGTAAGAATCTAATAAAGTATTGCAACTGTACAGATAGAAGGAATGGAGAGAGACAGGAGAAAGTTAAGGTTAAAACAAATCAGGTTTAGGACAGAAGTCGAAGCAAGGCCTAGCAAAAGAGGCTTAAAACCAGCCCAACTATAAATAATAGTCTGACAGGACAGGGCGTATCTGATATCGCGGAAACCATAAAAGCTAAGAGTAACGCCCCGAATTTCCGGAACAAGACCGGACGTATTCTTCCGTCAAAGAGATAAGCCAGGCCCAATCAGAAGACAATACCTAAGTAGGTCAACCAATAGCCCACTACCACGTGAAAAAGTCCCACCAATTAGGAAAGAATCACCTAAATAGGTCAGCCAATTAGAAAGCAGCAAGGTCGTGGTGTTAAATCGAGGCCCTAGAATTGGCAGTCTTCGCTTGGATTCCAACGGTAACACTTGCTCTTAAGATTTCTCTCTCTCTCCTCATCCCATTCCTTCTTGACGTCAGACGCTTCTTAGTGGAATCTCTGTTTGTTTATTTCACCTTTGGCCCAGCTGTGTCGCCTTCCACCACGACTGCATGGTAGAGTTGACATCGAGGTTCGTCTAGCATCAGGTAACACTGGTCCCAGAGGTCCCAAGATATCACAGACTCTCCCGTAACGAAGAGTCGACAGGATAGTGGACGCCAAGGTACAAGTAAGCAAATAGACCACTGTCTGTACAGAAAGATGGAACAGGGAAGAGAGGAGGATTCAAAGGAGCCCATGAAGACCGATACCGACTACGAAAGTGGAGAAAGCCCCACTTTTCCGAAGAAAGAAAACACTCTCGGTAGGACGCAGGAAATTGTCTCCAGCCAAGAAGACGTCACGCCCCCCGCCGCCGGTGTCAGATGTCCTAGGGAGGTTGACGACGACGCTACATCAGCTTTCTGCCGTGACCGGACATCGCGAGAGGTGGAATCGCTACGATGGTTCGTACGAGGCGCAGAGCTTCTTCACCAACTACGACGCCCAAGCAGATCGGGTCCAACTACAATACTCTACAAGATTGAGAAAGCCACCAAACCTCCTGCAAGTACCCCTCCGAGTTACCAACACGCGAGCGCATGTTACGCGCTCCCCTGATCCTCTCTACACCACGAGCCCAGCGCCAACAATGAACTCTTAACTGTCCCAAGGAACCTCCAACTATGACAACAGACCAGGCCTGTCCCGACATACAAGACAGCACCACAGTAGGTTCCTCCATACATAACTTTTGTTGAACTATTGCTCGTTCGAGCTGAACACACTGTCCAATAATGTAAACCTACTCTACTATTTAATACAGGAGCATCTATCGCTATAATTATGCAGAATACTTTTAAAATAATAGAAATCAGTTTGTAAAAGAAAATACCTGTCCATCCATTTAACTTAACTATTAATGCCATAGCTAACAATATTTTCATCATAGATTATATCTTTTTGAACTTAAAAATAAGTAACATAACGCAGAATCCAAAATTCCATATAATCGATACACCATTGCCTTTTGTCATTTTATATTTTAATTCCATAAAACGATTTCTACTAATTATAAACTGTTCTCAGCTACTCCTGTATCAAGATAATGTACCTCTACCAACTACCTTTTACCAATTCACTTCGTGCAAGCAACACGTGTCCCATGGACAGGTTAATACAACTGTCCCATTTTCTAAATTTTCCCCTCCTGGAACGGGTTGCTCACACGTGGTGAACTCCAACACTCTTATTTAATCTCATTATAATGTTCCTAATCCCATTTTCAACGCCCCTATGTCTTTTTCTTTCCTATCTTTGGACAGAAGTAACTTAAATCACAGCCTTCCAAAACTATTCCAATCGTTAAATTCCCACATAACTACACTCCCTCGTACCTTCCTTTTACACGCATAGTTAAATATCGACAAATCGCTCTCAACAAAATAAACAACACCCTCTCACATCACTTTTTCTAATTGGCAACAAACTTTTAGCGCGCGACTTCACACCCAAATCTAATTTCGAGCCATACAAGCTTTATTACGTCGCCCTACTAAACACACACACAAAAAATTATTTTTTTCACATTAAACGTGCCATATCCACTAATAATATAAAAATTCTAGATATGTTCGTACAACCAGCACCCATGACTCTAGTAAATTTGTTATTCTTAGTGTAACAGGTTAGATTTTGTACAAAACAGAGACTTCACGCGACACCTTTTCATTTACAATTTTTTCGCTTCGTGTCACAGCGCCACACCACTAAACTCTTTCAATTTTCAGGCCAAAGACGCCTTCACCACGCCTGTGACACATTTATTTAACCACACATTGTTCACGTCGATAGTCGCAATTTCACTCAATTCTAACCTGATATCATTGAATAACATTTTTACTAAGTCCGCCAAAAGCCATTCGATTTAATATCAACAGATACAATATCCGAATTTTCGAAATACAAACACAAATCGAACAAATGCTTGAACACACAGGATAATTACAACCTCTGTATCTCCCTATGTCAATCCCATAACGCTTGTCACCAAACGTGACAAATCAAAACGCTTTTGTGTTTACAATTTTAGAAATAATATCTCCGAACGTAGTTCGAATTAACTTCCAATAAGTTGAAAGAAAGCAAGCAGCCTCGCAAAAGGCCTCCCTGACCTACATCCGGAATCGCATTAAAAATAGCTTCGCTCCCCCTCGCCCCCCCCGAGCAAACAAACAGCCGACATCTTGTTACATCCGTCGCCACCCCGTGTTCTCTAATGAACTTTCGCCACCTATTAAATTAAATATTAGTGCGTGCCAAAGACAACACTTTACCTACAAAAATCACACACACCCACATAAGTTTAAAAAAACGACAACATTAGGACTCGGTGAGTTTCACAGTTGGAAACAATGTGATCCACGCGTCGCATCAAACTTAAAACAAATTCGATAAGTTAGACAAACTTAGGCCAACAAGACCAAAGATATCAATCGAGGACAATTTAAAGCTCTCTCTACCCATCCTAAAAAAAAAAAAAAAAAAAAAACAGGAACATTACGTTTGGCCTACAACTTTCCATTCTTTCACGATATATATTTTCTATATATAATCTTACTTGCTCTTCCTTCTCGATGAACATTTTTAAAAAATTTTTCATTTTAATATCCTTTATATAATCATTATATAGCTCTTATAATTGTTTTTTTTTACGTCAACCAATTAGTTTAGATTATTGTCTTTTTTTATTTTTCTTTATCAAAACTTATTTACTTTTGCTTTATGACTCTATTTTATAATCAACTTTATATTTTTATCTTTCATATCATATCTAATAATCTCAAGTTTATATTTCATGTTTATATCACTAATTTGCATTTATCATTTTATATTTTTTCTCACTTTATAAATTAGATGTTATTTACATTGTTTCACCTTCCGCTACCATGTCAATGCTATCGAGTATATTATTGCTCATTATTTTTTTTTTTTCATTTAATATTTTCACTTTCTATTACCCCTTATATACTGCTGTAGTGTGTAAATCTTTGTATCATATCATCACTATTTTTACTTTTTTTTTTAAGATTACTTTGCATTTAACTTCGCCATTCTATTTTCGATTTTTCAAATCCTTTAACGCTATATGCAAAGCCTTAATTTCGCAATTTCATATCTCAATGATATATTCTTTTATAATCAAACTAAAAATCATGATCTAAAAACAGGGCAATCTTCAATAACCTCTTAAACAACCACTTTAAAGGTTACTTCTTAATAAATACTAACCCTTTTCCGCAGGAACTTTTAACTCCTTCGCAGGCTAGACTTGACCTACTTTGATTTCGTAATTAACAATCTTGTCACACCGTCCCCCGGATTTACCTATCCCTACTTCTGGCTTGGATACGTGCAAATTGTATTTTTTTTTATTCCAGGGCACTCTCATGCCACACGCTGGCACATTTTTTTTTTTATTTTACTCTTTTTCTCGCTAAGCCCCTGACGACTCTAATTAAAACTTTGATTTCTGGTCACTGATCTTCGCCCTCTTTATCCTGCATGCGTACGTCTTAACGACTAATTACTAAAACCCATAACAATCCCCTTATCTTACTTTTCGATTGTGGTACTGTAACTTTATTAGGTCCTTAAATTTACATGTGAAACATGGCCTAGGTTTTCCGCGCCGTGCACATTAAATGGTTTGGGACTTGAGTCAAAGTGACATTGCCTCAACCAAGTAATAACTAACCCCTCAACCCTTTCTAACGCCCATCACGAAGAGATCATGATTTTCCCATCAACTCATTTTTATTTTTTCCTATCGTCATTATATGCTCTCTATTCATTCTTTTATTCCTATTTTTATTTTACTTGTATGTTTAATATTAGTTGTTTATGCTTTATTACCTCTTATGGATATACAGAAATCAACCCCATGTTATATACCAACTCACTTTAATTAATTTTTAAAAAATTACTTCCTTAATAACAGTCTTCCTATTCCGCTCTCTTAAATCCCTCCATATGAACCCTCTCACATCCGGGGCCATCTGTGATGATTTAAGACCATGGAATTGTTGTAAATAGTCTAAATATCCTACCACATGTTCCACCCCATGACTGTATATAACTCCTTATGTACTGCACATAGAAAGCCTCAACTAACATCAATCTGTACCGCGTAAGAATCTAATAAAGTATTGCAACTGTACAGATAGAAGGAATGGAGAGAGACAGGAGAAAGTTAAGGTTAAAACAAATCAGGTTTAGGACAGAAGTCGAAGCAAGGCCTAGCAAAAGAGGCTTAAAACCAGCCCAACTATAAATAATAGTCTGACAGGACAGGGCGTATCTGATATCGCGGAAACCATAAAAGCTAAGAGTAACGCCCCGAATTTCCGGAACAAGACCGGACGTATTCTTCCGTCAAAGAGATAAGCCAGGCCCAATCAGAAGACAATACCTAAGTAGGTCAACCAATAGCCCACTACCACGTGAAAAAGTCCCACCAATTAGGAAAGAATCACCTAAATAGGTCAGCCAATTAGAAAGCAGCAAGGTCGTGGTGTTAAATCGAGGCCCTAGAATTGGCAGTCTTCGCTTGGATTCCAACGGTAACACTTGCTCTTAAGATCTCTCTCTCTCTCCTCATCCCATTCCTTCTTGACGTCAGACGCTTCTTAGTGGAATCTCTGTTTGTTTATTTCACCTTTGGCCCAGCTGTGTCGCCTTCCACCACGACTGCACGGTAGAGTTGACATCGAGGTTCGTCTAGCATCAGGTAACACTGGTCCCAGAGGTCCCAAGATATCACATATATGCATTTATTTAAGGAGCGACCCGCTCCAACACAATAGTTACAAAAACGAAAAAGCGAGTGGGGAAGGCATGATGGGGGGGGGCAATGGTGGCGTGATTGTAGCCAACCAATAGGGGGGCGCCATTCCAAAAAAAAAGCAAACGGTGACAGAGATGATTAGGAGATGAAGAATGACGCTCGTAACTGTATATAGAATTCTTTTTCATCTCTGTCACCGTTTGCTTTTTTTTTGGAATGGCGCACTCCTATTGGTTGGCTACGATCACGCCACCTTTGCCCCCCCCCCCCCACTCGCTTTGTTGTTTTTGTAACTATTGTGTTGGAGCGGGTCGCTCCTTAAATAAATGCATATATTAGTTAATAACTAAATGGAATCCTCTCTTTCTTTTTCTCAGTAAGAGACGCCTACGGAAGCCAACAGTACATAGACAGATAAAGCACATAGGCTATAGTTATTAACTAATATATGCATTTATTTAAGGCGCCAATTTATAATTGTAACAAATAGTATTTGAATAAAAACATTCAATCGGGTAAAACACCGGCGTTAATGATCCAACAGGTCCTCGTGTCTAAATTAAAACATGGGCGTTGCCCGGGTCATTCGGCTAGTTCATTATAAAATAAATAAAGCTTCCAGAGTTAAGTTTCTTTTGCAACTTTCATTTTCAAGCTTTTGGACTTGTCAGACCTTTAACAGGATTATCACGTTAACAACTTAATAATAAATACATTTTTTATATACACATTATTATATACATATTTTAAATACCTATTATATACCGAGAGAAAAATATAATACATTATTTCTGTTTGAAAAACAAAATTTTGAAAAAATACATGCATGGTGGATGATACGTGCTGGTTGTACGATATCTCGAGACTTCAAATTAAATTTAATAAATTCGTGAACTATTGTGTTATATGGGATAGTATTTGTCCATATTGTTTTGTATGTTTCTGATATTTCATCTGTTTATGCTTTTTGCTGTTTGGTTATCATAGATTCTATTAAAAGTCTTTGGTATTTACTATGGATATTGTCATAATACACTATCGGTTGAGATAAGTTAAATGTGTGGCCTGTTTCTTTTATGTGTTGAACTATTAAAGATCTTGGATCTCTATTGTTAATATTCCTATTATGTTCGGCTATTCTATTATGGACTTTTCTCCCAGTGTACCCTACATATTTAGAACTACAGTTATTACATGATATGGAGTATATGGCTTCTTTTCTATTAAGTGGAATATTGGATTGATTCTTTGTTAATGGGTTTCTAATTATATTGCCTAAATTTGGAGAATTATTGTACATAGTTTTGATACCATATTTTCACTCCGCCTTTGCCGGTCCCAAGCCCGGATGAAAAAGGAGGAGGGGGAGCAGTAACAAGCTCGCTAAAAAACCTGGGCTCAGCTGGCCCGGCTGATAGTACCCTGTAAGGACTCCTGATCCAGGGATACAGGATGAGCAGCGTTTGTACTCCATGTTAGAAGCGGCTGCACATGGCGTCTGTTCCTCATGTCAGAGGCGGCCATTTCTTTTGGAGCTAAGTCGGCCTGCCACTGAGTAGTGCTCCCAGTCTTAATGACAAAAGCAGACACATTTTACTTTACCCAATCATGATGGTTGTCAAATCTCCCCATATTTTCTAAGTGTTATTACTATGGATACTGATTGAAGGGACTATGGAATTCATGTAATCTTTACATAAGGAGAAAAAAAACTTGGGGTATTGTGGCCTATGTATCGTGTATATTAATCCAAAAAGAGAGATGTCCTAATTGGTTGGTATCTGTGTTGCCAGTCTTGTTGGCTGGCTTTGGGGCAATCTACGATCCTCCTGCGGCAGGGTGAGCAGATCCTATTTGAACAACCAATGAAGGAGGTGGGTGTGTCATCGACACAGAGTCTCCCAGCCAATTGCTGCTGTCTCTCGCAGGTAGGTGTGTTGTTGTTGCGGAGTTGTAGCGTGGCCTCTCCACGGTGTGTGTGGTGTAAGGAAGGAGATGTGTGGAGTGTTTTCTTCAAGACCCTAGCGGAGAAGTCGGCTTTCTTGGAGGCCTTACCACCAGAGGTAAATGGTAGTTATAAGCACAAAGTAATAAGACACCTAATCCAAATAGTCTGTGACGTTTTGGTAACAGTGTTGTTACCATCTTTAGACATAAAATACTTTGTAAGTGCAAAGTTGAACTGCTTTTCACATGTGTAGATATGTGGTGTACTTACAGTAAAAGCAGTCGCCTACTTCTACCCACCATGATTATCATGGCCTGTACCACGTGTATTAGGGATAAGAGAGAGAAAAAAAAAAGACATAAAAGACAGCATTGAATCCTGATAATTGGACCTTCCTTTTTTTTTTTTTCAGAATAAAAAAAAAAATGCTCCCAGTGGCCCTTTATTTTTGCAAAAGTCCAGCCCTACCAGCGAATAACAAGTAACCAAATGTTCCATGTTAGGAACAGCCTCAAATTACAGGAAAAGTCAGACTTTCTCCAAAGTGTGCCTGGATCATGTGATCAATGAAAGCTGTATTCCTATACCCTATTCCATGAGTGGACTCATAGAATTTGTATAATATTTGCATAAGGGGATAATAAACAACAATAGCAAGTATTCTGTGATTCCAGGTGAAGTTACAGACGGATGTTCAACCTTCCCTATCTGAACATTGTCACCAGAGGGTGCTGGGAGACGGTGTGACACCCAATCCAGACTTGTAAGCTAGACGCCGTATATGATACCACTGTATATACCGCCCACTCCCCTCTTAGGAAGAACGGCGTTGTAGTCGATTACAGGGGAAATCTTAAGCCTATTGTTTTCTTCCCCCCCTTTCTTTGTTTTGTTTATCTTTTTTCACATAGAATATTTATCTGCTTTTTCCTCTATACCCCCCCCCTCAGATTGCTTTACTGTGATAATGAGATATATATACAGTTAAACCTGTCTATAGTGCCCCCTATAAATAGCGCCTCCCTCTCTATAGCACCCGATTTTAAATACATAGTACGATGCGATTTACATTAAAAGTGATCTGTCTATAGCACACCCCCTCTCTATAGCACTCTATTTTGGTGAGTCCCAAGAGGGGGCGCTATAGACAGGTTTAACTGTACGTAGTACGATGCGATTTACATTAAAAGTAACCTGTCTATAGCAACCCCCCTCTCTATAGCACCCTATTTTGGTGAGTCCCAAGAGGGGGCGACAGGTTTAACTGTATATATATTTAGGTATTGTAGATATTATACCAATTCTACTTTTTTGTTGTAAAAATAAGAAGTTAAAACCTAAGAATTATCTGAGTAACTCTACTTCTTTGCTCTTGTCTTTCTGTCGGACAAATTCCTAAAAGCCTTTGCTTGTAGTCCCTCAGAATGTTGTTATTGTAACCGGGCTTAGAATCAAATCTCACTCAATTTGCTGAATTGGTCTTCCTCCAAATGAATTTCAATTATGACAGAAGAAATTACATGGTATCATTGTGTTGGAAGAGACCAAAGGTAGATGCATTTCTTTATTTAAAGATTGTGAAATTTCAGACAATAATTTGTATCATTTCCAAATATAGAAAGTTTTGATCAAAATTATAACAGAAGGAATAACAGGATATCATTGTGTTGAAAGAGACCAAAGGTAGACACATTTCTTTATTTAAAGGTTGCAAGCTTTCAGACAATGAATTATATCATTTCCAAATATAGAAAGTTTTGATCAAAATTACGACAGAAGGAATTACAGGATATCATTGTGTTGAAAGAGACCAAAGGTAGACACAACATGAAAATCTCGTTTTTTATTAAAAGTCATATCCTTACTCTATTCTTAATTGGTACCGCAAGCTTTTAGTAAGTCCCAATTACAGTAGAAAAACCTCTCTGTAAAGGACAAGATTTAATTACAGAGCCAAAGTGTTCTTTAAAGAGAGGTGTCTTCTTACTGGAGAGTTGCTACAGTAGAACTACCTCTCTGTAAAGGACAACACCTAATCAAAGAGCCAAAGTGTTCTTTAAAGAGAGTTGTCTTCTTACTGGAGAGTTGCTACAGTTGAACAACCTCCCTGTAAAGGACAACACCTAGTTACAGAATCAAAGTGTCCTTTAGGGAGAGATGTCCACTTACCAGAGAGTTTCTACAGTAGAACAACCTCTCTGTAAAGGATAACACCTAATTGCAGAGTCAAAGTGTTCTTTAGGGAGAGGTATCCTCTTACTGGAGAGTTGCTACAGTAGAAATACCTCCCTGTAAAGGACAACACCTAATTACAGAGCCAAAGTATCCTTTAGGGAGAGGTTTCATCTTACAGGAGAGTTGTTAAATAGTAAAAATGATAATTTAGTAAATGAAAACTGTCCTTTATAGAGAGGTGTCTACTAGTGGGGTGGCTGCCAAAGGGAGGTTCTACTGTATTAGGGAGGTGTTTTTCCAGAGGTGGTTTGTATGAGATGTCACACTTAGATTATTCAAATCCCTCCCCCATCTTTTTTTTTAAGATTTCCATTTGTTTTCCACTTCAAAATAACTTTATTGGGACGCCGCTTAAAAATATCACAACCCAGTTCATCATATTTCTAATAATGTGTAACAGTTAAATTTACTGATAAGGCACAATTTGGATTATAGATTTTAAACACAAGGTAATAAGACCACATCCTAATGATAAGGTACAATTTGGATTATAGATTTTAAACACAAGGTAATAAGACCACATCCTAATGATAAGGTACAATTTGGATTATAGATTATAAACACAAGGTAATAAGACCACATCCTAATGATAAGGTACAATTTAGATTTTAGATTATAAACACAAGTTATTAAAACCAAATCCAAATAAATATATAGTGTGTGACCCTTCGGTAATAGAGTTGTTACCATTATCAGACAAAAGTACTGAGTTGATGAAATCATAGAGTACTTTTATCTGAAGATGGTAATAACGCTGTTACCGAAACGTCACACACTATTTATTTATTTAGTCTTATTACCTTGTGTTTGCAATGATATAAGTTATTGAATTGAGAGGGTTTGGCTCACAGAAACAAGTCTCTGAAACGTTGGAAGTAAAATTAATCATAGGTTAATGTGGCTGTGTTTTTTTCTTCTAAACACAAGGTAATAAGACCAAATCCAAATAAATAAATAGTGTGTGATGTTTTGGTAACAGCGTTGTTACCATCTTCAGACAAAAGTACTGAATGAGAAATTTTACCACAGCATGGTTTAAATTAGTAAATAGTTTAAATAACAACGCTGATACAGAAACATCACACACTATTTATTTATTTGGGTTTGGTCTTATTACCTTGTTTTATAATCTATAATCCAAATTGTGCCTTATCATTTCTTCTAAATAATTTATTTAGCTAAAGGAGGTATATATATTAGTGATGAAGAAGGAAAAGATGAAATTGAAGAGTAACAAGGTGCTAACTTTTTTTAATCTTCCAAGATAAGAAAAAAGTTGTGAAAAATGTGATACACCTATCCCCCAATTTACACAGTAGATACGTTCCTGAGAAAAACGTAAATTGGGGGATAAGTGTACACAGAAATAAAAATAAAATGCATTGACAGGTTAAAATATGTAGTCAGCACATAAGCTCGGGATTCCTCGTGAGATGTGTACACAGCGCATGTGTTCAATCACACTAGAATTTTGTATAATGCGAAAAAAAAAAAAAAAAAACTTATTTGGAAAACCGTGTAAAAGTGAAAACGTGTAAAACAAGTACCGTGTAAATCGGGGGATAGGTGTATATTTGTTTGTTGAGATGGATATAGGAAAATCTAGTTATCATTAAGAAAAGGATATTGTATGTGTGATATAATGGTTGTGTTTTTATTTAAGGTAAAATTCTGTGGGATATATACACTTCTTAAAAGAAAAAACTTTTTTTCTCTCTCAAATTATTAGAAACACACGGTAATAAGACCAAACTCAAATAAATAAATAGTGTGTGATTTGGACTTATTACCTTGTATTTATAAGCTATAATCCAAATTGTACCTTATCATTATATTACATCATTAATTCACAAATTCTTGTATATCACATGGAAATAATTTTGTTACAGTTCCAGGTATACCTCTTTTTTAAAATATAAATTACACTCATGGACAAAACTTAAGTGGAAAGTCTTTGAGGTTGAAAATATATTTTTTGGGTGATTTTTTAGAGGTGCTGGAATTAAGTTGGTGAAGAGAAGGGCCATTAGGGATTTTTGGTATTGGAAGGTTAGGGTGGGGGTTTAAGGTATACAAATAATTCTATACATTGAATTAACTTGAATACTAAGGCACAATTTGGATTATAGATTTATAAACAAAAGGTAATACTGTAGAACTACCTCCCTGTAAAGGACAACACCTAATTACTGAGTCAAACTGTCCTTTAGAAAGAGAGGTGTCCTCTTACTGGAGAGTTGCTACAATAGAACTACCTCCCTGTAAAGGACAACACCCAATTACAGAGACAAAGTGTCCTTTAGAAAGAGAGGTGTCCTCTTACTGGAGAGTTACTACAATAGAACTACCTCCCTGTAAAGGACAACACCCAATTACAGAGACAAAGTGTCCTTTAGAAAGAGAGGTGTCCTCTTACTGGAGAACTGTTAAATAGTAAAAATGGTAATTTTGACAATGAAAACTGTCCTTTGTAGAGAGGTGTCCTATCATGGAGGTTCTACTGTATAATAAAACCCCTCTATAGTGAACCCCAATGGGAATTCCAAGCTGGAATGTTTAAAATTCATTTATACCTATTTGCATATATACCAAATATCATTGTGTAGTTTATTTAAATTATTTAAATTTCACAGAATATTCAATTTTTTAGTTCCATCTTCTTCTTATCTCCATTCAATCATATTAGGGTATCCAGTTGTGACCCTTGATGGTGTCTGTTTGACAACCATCATGACTGGGTGAAGTAGAATGCCTTTGTTATCAAGACTGGGAGCACTACTCAGTGGCAGGCCGACTTAGCTCCAAAAGAAACGGCTGCCTCTAACATGAGAAACAGACGCCATGTTCAGCCGCTCCTAACATGGAGTACAAACGCTGCTCATCCTGTATCCCTGGATTAGGAGCCTTTACAGGGTGCTATCAGCCGGGCCAGATGAGCCCAGGTTTTTTAGTAAGCTTGTTACTGCTCCCCCTCCTTCTTTTTCATCCGGGCTTGGGACCGGCAAAGGCGGAGTTAAATTTTTAGTTCCATACACAAGCTTAACGAAATACAGTAAAACCCCTCTATAGTGAACCCCAATAGAATTGGGAACTCTACGCTGGAATGTTTAAAATTCATTTATATCTATTTGCATACCTACCACCAAACAGGGCTCTGGTACATTTGTAAGTGCGAAAGTCAAACTGCTTTTCACATGTGTAGACATGTTGTGCACTTACAGTAAAAGTAGTCGCCAACTTCTACCCACCATGATTATCATGGCATGTACCACATGTACTATGGAGAATACTTCCCCAAATATCATTGTGTAATTTATTTAAATATCCCACAATATTTTACCATAATTCAGTTTTTTTACCTCCATACACAAGTTTAACACTAAATACAGTAAAACACCTCTATAGCGAACTCCAATTGGGACTGAATTTATGGTTCACATTATAGCCATGGTTTGTTATAGCCATAGTTTCATGTATTATAAAATAAAATTGGGGATTATTTCAGATTTGTTATGAAGGAAGTTTTGCTATACCCCTGGTTCGTTTTAACAGTTTTACCATTTTCTTTAATTTGTTCAAAAAAAAAAAATTTTTTTCTATTATTTTTTGTTTGTTTGTTTTTATTTTTTTAATTTTTAGTTGTTTTTTTCTTTTTTTTTTCTAGTCAGGTTGCTCTTCGAATATTATAATTTTTTTTTTGTTTTTGCATATATAAATTTATACAATATTGCATATAAACAAATATATTAATTTGGCGAATTTTTTTTCCCCTCTAAACTTTTTCTAATATATATACAGTAGAACTTGGGTAATTCGAAAACGTCTTTTTAATTCAAATATTTATAATACAATATAATACACTGCGGCCTGTGATTGCAAAATGACACTTTAGTTACACCGCATGAGTTTCTTTTCAATGAAAAATCAAAATTTTATTTCAAGGTGAAATATTGACTATTTCTAACCTTTTTGGATGAGGTATGAAAGGGTGAATTATGAAGAGTAATGATGAACGGAAAATAAAAGTGTCCAGGGATGGGAAAATATTTTTCAAATATTTATCTTGGTCCCTAGAATTTTAAACCTTTTATTCAAAAGGTTTTTAATTTGAATTTTTGGATAATTCAAAAATTTTTTTTGATCCCTTGGGCTTTGAATTATCCAAGTTTGACTGTATATATATATTTTTTTTTTGTTTATCTTTGATATTTTTTTTCTAAATTTTGTTTTTTGTTTTCATATTTAAAAATAAATAATTCGTATTATTGCAGCTATATACATATAAAATAAGAGGATTTAAAAGCACGAATGTTTCTTTTATACATAATACAAACTTCTACTGTCCTTACTGCGATGAAAAGCATTATTGCTTTGTGTTAAGCTATATATATATATATTAAATAATTCCTTCATATGTTAATTTTATAACAAAAATATATATGGAGACCGGGTTAAAAAATATATATTAAAAAGGAATTTTAAATTTTCAGTTTTTTTGAAATTTCTCTCTGTGATTTTTTTTTCTTTCTCTTTCTATTCAATAAATATATTTTCTAAAAAAAAAAATTTAAAAATGACTTTTGACCCCCTCTTTATTGCCTTAAAAATCACCTATGTAAATTACGCCTTAAGAAAAAGTATTATGCTAAAGTTTTTATTACACAAATGATTAAACATATTTATATTTTAAACCTTTTTTTTTTGCAATTATTTAAAATTTTTAAAATATATACAGTGGACCCTTGGTTTGCGAGCATAATCCGTTCCAGAGCCATGCTCGTACTCCAAAACGCTCGTAGTGCGAAACTAATTTCTTATTTTTAATAATTGAAACTCGGGCAATTCTTCTTGCTACGAACAATTGCAGTTTCCCACATTTTACATATTTCCCGAATCTGATCTGAAGGGAGGGATCCCAGTGAATTTTCATCCATCACGATTACTGCCCGTAATACGATACGAAATTAATTACACTCGTAATCCTAGGTAAAATTTTTCAAAAAATTTTGCTCGTACTGCGAAAAGCTCGTACTCCAAGGTGCTCCTAAACCGAGGGTCCACTGTATATTATAGGAAAATTATATTAAATATATATTTGCCTTAAATTTATTAATTTTTGTGTTAATTTTTCTTATTTACCAAGCAAAAAATGCATTTAAGTTAGATTATTAATTTTTAAAAAATTCTATGATAGCATTTTAATTACTTTTGACCATTGACCATAATATATGTATTTATCCCTTTATATCTATCTAAGATTCCGCCTTTTTTTTGTAGTTTTATATATTTATTAAGATGCTTCTTTTTTTATTTGCTACATATTATATTTAATATTTATTTTATTTTTATATAGGAATCTTATTTATTATTTATATGTATTTTTATATATCACAGATATAACTTTTGTAGAGTAAAACCTTTCTGATGAAATTTCGGTTTAATAGGGTTTTCTTTTTATTGATATAGTAGAACTTCCCTGTAAAGGACAACACCTAATTGCAGAACCAAATTGTCCTTTAGGGAGAGAGGTGTCCTCATAACGGAGAGTTGATAAATAGTAACAATGGTAATTTTGCAAATGAAAACTGTCTTTTGTAGAAAGGTGTCTGCTAGCGAGGGTGTCCTCTCATGGAGGTTCTACTGTATTGGTGATGAAAACTGTTCTTTATAGAGAGGTGTCTTCTAGCGAGGGTGTCCTCTCATGGAGGTTCTACTGTATTGGTCAATAGTGCAGAAGCTTCTCCGGAACATATCATGCTCAGAATTGACAATAGAGGACCCAAGGCCTATAACTACCATGGCAAAATTGGAAAGGAGTGGACTTCAGGAATTGGTTTAACCATGGACACCACCATCACCTGTGTACTAGGGATAAAAAAAAAAGAATCAATTCAGAAATGAACTTTTTATTAAGTTTTTATTTTATGTTCAGATATCTTTATTAGTTTTGGTATCCTTGAAATCTTTAAAAAAGAAGGGTTTTACTCTGTTTATAAATGTCTTAGTTTAGTGGATTTTTTGTTCTTTTTTCCTTATTTTTTTTTAATAAGGGAAAGAGAGAGAGGTTAGAAAAGTTTATTTTCAAATGTTTTTGTTGTTGTTTGTTTGTTTTTCTTTTCCTTCCCTTTTATATATACACTCATGGATAAAACTTAAGGAAGTGGAAAGTCTTTTATGTAACTGGTTGTCTATTTTTTTTTTAAAGAGACAGAGGCTGTTCACACTTGGTTATCTCATGTGTCTTTAATAAAGGTCACTGTAATATCTTTCAGAGTTATTGTCTGAATCCTGATATACATGTTGAAAGATACAACTTCCCTAAGTTTTGTCTCTATGAGTGTAAAAATTCTTTGGTTCTAACATTCCCAAATTTAACTGGCTACTTTTGTGTGTTTACTTTTAAATTAAAGTGGCTTTGTTGCATGTTTGGAATGTTTTGTGAAAGATTTTATTATTCTATTTTGTGAGAAAAAAAAAAAGCTAGATCTTTTTGAAATATGAAAAAATTTTTATACAAGGATATGGTGATAAAAATTTCAATTTGAATTATAGAATGAAAGGTAACAAGATCTCTCCAAATTTCTTTAAAACGTTTATGATGTTTCGCTAACAGCATTGTGTTACCCATATTAGACAAAGTACTGAAATACTAGTCTTCTTCTTCTTCTTTCTTATCTCCACCCAATCATATTAGGGTGTCAAGCTTGTAAAGCTTGAGACTTTCGAAATGGAGATTTGACAACCATCATGATTGAGTGAAGTAGAATGCCTTTGTTATTAAAACTGGGAGCACTACTCAGTGGCAGGCTGACTTAGCTCCAAAAGAAATGGCCGCCTCTGACATGAAGAACAGACACCATGTACAGACACTCCTAACATGGAGTACAGACGCGGCTCATCCTGTATACCTGAATTAGGAGCCCTTACAGGGTACTATCAGCTGAGCCCAGGTTTTTTAGTGAGCTTGTTACTGCTCCCCCTCCTCCTTTTTCATCCGAGCTTGGGACCGGCTAAGGCGGAGTTCTGAAATACTAGTAAATTTTAGTATTTTGTCTGATATACGATGATACCAATGCTGTTACCGAAAGGTCACAAAATTTTAATAATTTGGTCTTATTACCTTTTTTTTTTTAACTTACAAGGAGACCTATGAAATCTATATCATTAATAATGTCTAATTCTAATGGGAGAAGTGTTTTTTTCTTTTAAAATATTTTTCCTTGTGTAATTTATTTATTGCAATAACCTTATTGATCTCATATTACAATACAATACTGTTGTTATCACATTTGTTAAACGGTTTGTAAAACACACAATCCTAGATTACAGTATGATGTCTTTTACTTTTTGTAGTGCACATAGAGTTAAAGCAGTTATTAACTATTACCCACCATGATTATCATGGCCTGTACCATGTGTACAATCCTAGATTACAGTATGATGTCTTTTTGTAGTGCACTTAGAGTAAAAGCATTTCTTGAAAATAAAGATACTTCGGCTAGTAAATATTTTTGTCGAAATGTCGAGGTAATAAAAAGATATACTGGCCGAAGTATCTTTATTTTCAAAAAATATGAATGCCGGCCAGGCAGCCTCTATTTTTACGATAGAGTAAAAGCAGTTGTCAACTACTACGCACCATGATTATCATGGCTTGTACCATGTGTACTACGGATAATAATCATGGTTTTCTTAAGAGATAAAAAAGACAGATAATAATAAAAAGTGGGCTATCATACTGTGAATTTCAGATTAGACCATACTATTTTTGCAGTATTGTTTTTAGTTATGTGTAGTGTACTTACAGTAAAAGCAGTTTTCAACTACTACCCACCATTATCTTGGCTTGTAGTTGAACTGCTTTTCACATGTGTAGACATGTGGTGCACTTAGAGTAAAAGCAGTCGCCTACTTTTACCCACCATGATTATTATGGCCTTGACCACATGTACTAGGGATAAGCAAAATAAATCATGGCTTGTACTATGTGTGTGTACTATGAATAATAATAATAGTTTTCCTAGGGAATAATGATTGATAATAATAAAAAGTGGGGCATCATACTGTAAATTTTGGATTGGACCATATATTTTTGCTGTATTGTTTATTATCCATGGCTTCCAAATCAAACATTCCCCTTCTGTTGAAATTTGTTGTTGAATGACTGTTACTTTAACTATGGTGAGATCAGGGTGTTGCATATTTCCCAAAAAGATATGCAACTTTAAAAAAGTTGCATAGTTATCTTTTAGATGGGTTAACAAATGTGTTTCTGTTTCCTTTTATTATTATTATTTCACAAAATCTTGCTTGTAAACATATTGAAATATCTTATATTTTTTCTTACAGTAGAACCTTCCCAAAAAGAATATGCAACTTAAAAAATTTGCATAGTTATCTTTTCAATTGGTTAACAAAAATAAATATGTCTCTGTTCCCTTTTATTATTATTATTTCAGAAAATAGAAATCTTGCCTAAAACATATTGGAATATCTTATATTTATTCTTACAGTAGAAACTCTCCAAAAAGAATATGCAACTTTAAAAATTTGCATAGTTATCTTCTCGATTGGTTAAAAAATAAATGTCTATGATCACTTTTATTATCATTTTTTCACAAAATCTTACCTGTAAACATAGTGGAATTTTAAAAATATTCTTTTACAGTTGAGCCTCTCTAAAAATAATATGCAACTTTAAAAAAATTGCATAGTTATCTTTTAGTTAAAAAAAATAAATATGTTTCTGTTCCCTTTTATTAATCTTTTTCAATTTGGCTAACAAATAAATGTCTATGATCACTTTTATTATTATTTCACAAAACAGAAATATCTAACCTGTAAATATATTGAAAATCTTTTACATATGCTTACAGTAGAACCTCCCCAAAAATAATATGCAACTTTAAAAATTTGCATAGTTATCTTTTTGATTGGTTAACAAATCACTTTTATTATTATTATTATTATTTCACAAAACACAGAAATATCTAAGCTGTAAATATATTGAAATCTTTTAGATATGCTTATAGTAGAACCTCTCTGTAAACAAAAAGGATGATTTTTGGTGATGACTGGTCTTTGTAGAGAGGTGTGTTCTCTCTTGGAGGTTTTACTGTATTGTATTTGTATCTGTAAATATTATGGGCAGATACATAGAAGCTTACTGGAATAGAATTGTAACTCTGATCTCACCTGTTATTCTCTTATATCTGTTCTAATGTTCTAATAACAATATTGTTTATAACATTTATTCCCTTGTAAGTTTTGTTCCCAATGTGTAGTAGCCATTGTACAATAAAAGACAGAGTGTACAGTTTGTGATGGATAGAAATATAAAAAAAAGGTGTTTTTAAGCTTATTTGTAATAAAAAATACAAAATTGGATAACAATAAAGAGTTATTTTAAAATAAAGTTTTGTGTGTTACTTTATTGTTTAAATTGTTGTTGTTTGTGACCATCTCAAGTTGACTTTTGGTGACACTATGGACAAATATTCTCCAATTTGATCTGTTAGTGTCCATGAAATTGAATTTTGGTGACACTAAAGACACAATATTCTCATTATTGTCATTAAGACTGGGAGCACTACTCAGTGGCAGGCCACTGACTTAACTCCAAAAGAAATGGCCGCCTCTGACATGAGGAACAGACACCATGTACAGCTGCTCCTAACATGGAGTACAAACGCTGCTCATCCTGTATCCCTGGAGCCCTTACAGGGTACTATCAGCCAGGCCAGCTGAGCCCAGGTTTTTTAGTGAGCTTGTTACTGCTCCCCCTCCTCCTTTTTCATCCGGGCTTGGGACCGGCAAAGGTGGAGTATAACTTTCTTTTTGAATACATAAGCATTTTGGCAATGGTGTGCAGTATTTTATTGGTTATTGTTATACAGTTGTGTACAGAAAAGTAAAAATAGTTTTAAATCACATATTATATAACATATATATAACACACACACAATTATATAATTTAATTACTCTCAATATATATATTTTTTATCTCAAGTACACTCAAATTTCGCCAGTCCCAAGCCCGGATGAAAAAGGAGGCGGGGGAGCAGTAACAAGCTCACTAAAAAAACCTGGGCCAGCTGGCCTGGCTGATAGTACCCTGTAAGGACTCCTAATCCAGGGATACAGGATGAGCAGTGTTTGTACTCCATGTTAGGAGCGGCTGCACATGACGTCTGTTCCTCATGTCAGAGGTGGCCATTTCTTTTGGAGCTAAGTCAGCCTGCCACTGAGTAGTACTCCCAGTCTTAATGACAAAGGCATTCTTCTTCACCCAGTCATGATGGTTGTCAAATCTAAAGCTCTACAAACTTGATACCCTAATATGATTGAGTGGAGATAAGAAAAGAAGAAGACACGTGGTACAGGTCATGATGATCATGGTGGATAATACAGTAAAGGGCACTTAAAAAGGGTTTACATCAGGGGGTCGGTGGAAGGCTGGTTAAACCGTTTGGTTTTCGACCACTATGACCCGGGTTCGATTCCCGCATTGGACACTTTTTATGTTTAAAAAAAAAATGCTCCAATGGCCCCTCGATTCTTGCAAAAGTCCAACCCCACCAGCGAGTGCAAGTAACCAAACGGGGCTCTGGCACATTTGTAAGTGCAAAGTCGAACTGCTTTCACATGTGTAGACATGTGGTGCACTTACAGTAAAAAAGAAGTCGCTAACTACCCACCATGATTATCATGGCCTGTACCACGTGTACTAGGGATAAGCAAAAAAAAAAAACATGTGAATGACACAACAATGTATTATTTCTAACATGGTGTCAATTCAGTCATGGCTTGTGTTGTGGATTATGATAAAACAGATTTTTAACAATTTTGTGTAAAATTTATTGGACTTTGGTTGCCACCATCTTCATCACCAAACCGAGCATTTTTTCTTTGGGTTCATTCTTGCTCCTACCTTGCATTTGTAGGCTTTGGCGAAGTCGTGAGAGTTGGATAGTGGGCCCAGGACCCTGTGAACATACAGTACCTATTGTATGTGGTGTGATTTGTGAAGCAGTGGTAGTGGTAAGGATGCACATAGGAGGCAGGATTCGGTAGCAAAAACCTATGAGGAATAGATAGGAGAGGAAAAGGAGAAGATCCGAAGACCACCCTGTGAACATACAGTACCTACTGTATGTGGTGTGATTTGTGAAGCAGTGGTAGTGGTAAGGATGCACATAGGAGGCAGGATTCGGTAACAAAAACCTATGAGGAATAGATAGGGGAGGAAAAGGAGAAGATCCGAAGACCACCCTGTGAACATACAGTACCTACTGTATGTGGTTCGATTTGTGAAGCAGTGATAGTGATAAGGATGCACATAGGAGGCAGAATTCGGTATCAAAAACCTATGAGGAATAGATACGGAATAACCGGCATGGAGACCACCTCGGTGCGAACTGTTCCTTGATCATCAAATACAGGTTCTTTTAAATTTTTCGCAGTAGGATAAATTAGTACCCAGGGGGGATAGGAATGAGATGGGGAGCTCCCGGAAAGATTTATTTTAGAAAGCTGGACATATGGTCACCCAGAGTATAGTTCTGACCAGACAACCTTCTCTTTCCTTTCTTCATACTCTCTTCCACACGGGCCATCTTTATTTACATATTTCTCAATGAAAAAACAATATGAAAAATAAAAAGGTCAGGTGTTGATATTTAAAATAAAAAGGCATATCCAGAAGGCAGAGAGCGCCATCTGGTGGAACAGAAATCAACTAAACATTGATTTAGCCTGTTCCCTGATATTTGGCCAACGCAATTTCTTGATAAATCAAGAAAAGCCATCCACGAACGCGTTTCGCGCTATTGGCGCTCGTCAGCGTGGAGTAGGCTTTTTTTTTTATGAGTGGCTCTTATTATGAGTAGGCTCTTTTTGGTCGCAGTGGTACAGCCTACTCCACGCTGGCGAGCGCCAACAGAGCGAAACACGTTCGTGGATGGCTTTTCTTGATTTATCAGGAAATTGGGTTGGCCAAATATCAGGAAACAGGCTAAACAATGTTTAGTTGATTTCTGTTCCACCAGATGGCGCTCTGCCTTCTGAAAAGCACATGTGCTCTTGGTCAGGATATGCCTTTTTTATTTTCAATACATCTCAATATTATTACATGTGTTAATTCTTTTTTAGCAGTGTTATGTTATAAAAGATCTAACTAATAGTGGTTTGAGAGATTATGAGTGATTAAGTCTAGAATAGCAAAACGTTTTTTATATATATATGGACAAAACAAGAGTTATTGGAATCCAATTATAATTAAAAAGTTACTATAATATGTAAATAGAATTATGAATACTATACAATGTGTTATACGCTGCCTCTAAATCAAAGTACAAAACTTAAGTAAGTTGTACCTTTTAGCATGTACAAGGTGTGATCAATAATTTCCAGCAATGAGATTGGATCACGTAAAATATTCAAAATAACGAAATAATTTTATAAGGACCTTATAGATAAAACATTTATCAACACGTAGAAAAAAAATCATCACACAGACGCACGCGCTCACGTTTTTTCGAATTTATAAGCTCGAGTATATCAGAACATTTTCTAACTTCAGTATGAACTGTATTGAAAGACGGCAAGTCTGCATAGAGTTTTGCTTTATATTAGAGAAAACAGCTTCCGAATCATTTCAAATGTTGAAGCAGGCTTTTAGGAAAAATGCCCTATCACAATCGAGGACATTTGAATGGTGTGCACGATTTAAAGCTGGTCGAACAACTTCAAGGATGATCTACACACTGGCAGACCTTTATTGATAATAAACCCCGAAAATTCATTCAAAATCAAGTCATCGATCAAAGAAAACCCAAGAATAATTATCAGAGAGCTACCAGAAGACTTGGATATCTCTTTTGGAACATGCCAAACCATCATAAAGAATGATCTGCATCTTAAACGATCCCCGGCTAAATTTGTCCCACATCTCTTAACGAATGAGTAGAAAGAGAAATCGCAAAGAAACGTGCAAAAACATGGTTGAAATGTTTAATTCTGATTCCCATTGGCTCAAAAATGTTATCACGGGAGATGAAACATGGGTGTACGGATATGATCCCGAGACTAAGAGGCAATCAAGCCAGTGGCTAGAGTCTGGAGAACCAAGATTCAAGAAGGCAAGGATGATCAAATCGAAGCTTAAGTGTCTTCTCATCACTTTCTTTGATGTAAAGGGATTGGTACACTATGAATTCGTGCCCGAGGGTCAGACCATTAATCAACATTACTATCTTGATGTATTGCGACGTTTAAGGGAGGCTGTGTGTCAGAAACGACCCGAAAAATGGCATCAGAAAAATTGGCTCTTGCATCATGACAACGCAGGGTCACATACGGCCGTCACTGTACAACCCTATTTGGCTAAACACGGAATTGCTTTACTACCCCAGCCACCCTATTCTCCTGACCTTGCTCCCAACGACTTTTTCTTTTACTCTAAAATTAAAAAAGTCTTAAAAGGACGTCGATTTGACTCAATACCTGAAATAAAGGAGAATTCGAAGAATATTTTGAAAAGCCTGAAAGATGAGGATTTTCAGAGGTGTTTTGATATCTGGAAAAAAAAGATGGAACAAGTGTATAGATAGTGACTGTCATTATTTTGAGAAATTTTAAATGAAACTTTATTATACTTTTGTATTTCTTTAAATATTTAGCATTCCTGGAAATTATTGATCACACTATGTATATCGGGATTCAGACAATACACACATGGACAAAACTTAAGGAAGTTGTACCTTTTACTATGTATATCAGGATTCAGATAATAACTCTGAAAGATATTACAGTGACCTTTATTGAAAACACACGAGATAACCAAGTGTGAACAGCCTCTGTCTGCTTCTTTATCTTCTTCCAAATTACAAAAAGACCGTCGATATCAGAGACTTTCCAATTCCTTAAGTTTTGTCCATGAGTGTATTCTATAAAATTTCGAATTTATTTCCTTGAGTTACCTCAGGATACTTTGCGCGATTTCTAATAAAAATTTTAAATTAAAAACAATAACATGTAAATGGGGACTTACAAAAAAAGGTTTGTCATATTGGCGCATAAAGAAAACCTTAAAGAAGAAAGTCTGTTCTAGGAATGAACAAGAAGAAATACATAAGTAGTTATGAAAGAGTAGAGTGACATTTGAAAATTATCCCGCATGTGTTTCTTTTGAACGAAAAATCGAAATTTATTTTAAGGAGAAATAACGATTATTTATAACCTTTAGGGATGAAGTATAAAAGGATGAATTGTGAAGAGTAATGATAAACGGAAAAATAAAAGTGTCAAAGGATGGGAATCGAACCCACAATATTCTGCTTACCAGGCAGATGCCATGTCCACTAGGCTACCCTGGATGTATTTTTCCGTTCGTAAATATTATATAATATTGTATTATATTAATCTATATATATATAAATGAATGTATGTGTGTCTGTTTGTCCTTTATGCCTGACCAAACCACTCATTGGAACGCCATGAAACTTTGGGAAGTTATTTAGTATAGTACTGGGAAGGTTTCTAGCAAATAAAATGTTTGAAATAACTTTTCGCCTAAAAATAATCAAGATAAATATTCTAATTTATCTGTTATAATTCAATAATCTGCTCTAAATATTATCATGATGATACGATGATTTTGTAATGTAGAAAATTAGGAAAGACAAAATTCAGGATGACACGGCAATTTATTTGAGACAAGAATAATAATACAATTCCAAGGCAAGATACTATTCCTTTAACTTCCAATTACCGAGGGAACCAATTAATATTGATTTTATTCAACTTATCGAGTATTTTTCAAGGGACCGGGAAAAAATGTTAATTTTTCGAGAGATTCGTTAGACAAACCTTTACTCGGGTAAAACCCGGGCGAAGCCGGGTACATTCGCTAGTATTATATAATATTATATTGTATTATAAAAAAAAAGTTATGAAAGAATTAATGAATCATTGTGAAGAAAAATTAAGGAAGAATGTTGTTACCTGATAGGTCCAGGACTGTGGACTGAAGTCCTGATCTTGTTTAGAGCGTCCTCTGGACGCATGGATCCGCACCAGATCTGGAACAGCACACGTTATAGACACTGTTCCTTAACATGGATTTCTAGGGCACAAGCTAAACTCTAGGGTTCAATGATATTGTTGTTGTTGTCGTGTCCAGTAAAGAGCCTCAGATGTCTCCATTACATCTCTATCACAGCAATTTATTTATGCTTATGAGGTGATACAGCAGCGTATTTACAATTAGAGAGGAGACAAAATGAATTAAATCTAGAAAAAAGAAGTGAGGACATATCGGTCATTAAAATTTGAGAGGCATGTCCAGTAGCTGCTGTATTGTCCGTGAGGTCAGACGTACGGACCTCTGTGGTGTTGATCTCTTGGCGGAACGACTTGGAAGTCGGACTCGGGCCCCCCCACTGCGGCAATGTTCTCTATCTTGGGTGTGTAAAGCTGCTGTTCTGGGTCAATTTTCTGTTGTTGTTGTGTCAAATGAAGAGCCTCAGATGTCTCCGTACATCTTTATCACAGCAATGTTCTCTATCTTGGGTGTGTAAAGCTGCTGTTCTGGGTCAATTTTCTGTTGTTGTTGTGTCAAATGAAGAGCCTCAGATGTCTCCGTACATCTTTATCACAGCAATGTTCTCTATCTTGGGTGTGTAAAGCTGCTGTTCTGGGTCAATTTTCTGTTGTTGTTGTGTCAAATGAAGAGCCTCAGATGTCTCCGTACATCTTTATCACAGCAATGTTCTCTATCTTGGGTGTGTAAAGCTGCTGTTCTGGGTCAATTTTCTGTTGTTGTTGTGTCAAATGAAGAGCCTCAGATGTCTCCGTACATCTTTATCACAGCAATGTTCTCTATCTTGGGTGTGTAAAGCTGCTGTTCTGGGTCAATTTTCTGTTGTTGTTGTGTCCAATGAAGAGCCTCAGATGTCTCCATACATCTCTATCACAGCAATGTTCTCTATCTTGGGTGTGTAAAGCTGCTGTTCTGGGTCAATTTTCTGTTGTTGTTGTGTCCAATGAAGAGCCTCAGATGTCTCCATACATCTCTATCACAGCAATGTTCTCTATCTTGGGTGTGTAAAGCTGCTGTTCTGGGTCAATTTTCTGTTGTTGTTGTGTCCAATGAAGAGCCTCAGATGTCTCCATACATCTCTATCACAGCAATGTCCTCTATCTTGGGTGTGTAAAGCTGCTGTTCTGGGTCAATTTTCTGTTGTTGTCGTGTCCAGTGAAGTGCCTCAGATGTCTCCATACATCTCTATCACAGCAATGTCCTCTATCTTGGGTGTGTAAAGCTGCTGTTCTGGGTCAATTTTCTGTTGTTGTTGTGTCCAATGAAGAGCCTCAGATGTCTCCATACATCTCTATCACAGCATTGATCTCTATCTTGGGTGTGTAAAACTGCTGTTCTGGGTCAATTTTCTGTTGTCGTGTCCAATGAAGAGCCTCAGATGTCTCCATACATCTCTATCACAGCAATGTTCTCTATCTTGGGTGTGTAAAGCTGCTGTTCTGTATCAATTTTCTGTTGTTGTCGTGTCCAATGAAGAGCCTCAGATGTCTCCATACATCTCTATCACAGCAATGTTCTCTATCTTGGGTGTGTAAAGCTGCTGTTCTGGGTCAATTTTATGTTGTTGTCGTGTCCAATGAAGAGCCTCAGATGTCTCCATGCATCTCTATCACAGCAATGTCCACTATCTTGGGTGTGTAAAGCTGCTGTTCTGGGTCAATTTTCTGTTGTTGTCGTGTCCAATGAAGAGCCTCAGATGTCTCCATGCATCTCTATCACAGCAATGTTCTCTATCTTGGGTATGTAAAGCTGCTGTTCTGGGTCAATTTTCTGTTGTTGTCGTGTCCAATGAAGAGCCTCAGATGTCTCCATGCATCTTTATCACAGCAATGTCCACTATCTTGGGTGTGTAAAGCTGCTGCTCTGGGTCTATGTCAATTTTCTGCAAGGCAGTGGCCATTGCTGGGCATGAGAATATGTGAGTAGGTGTTAGTTCCACACCAGGACAGTTGTTGCATGTCCTATAGGTTCTTGTGTCATCTGGATACATTGCCATTCCTTTATAGTTCCTTTACAATGATACTCTATGATAGGATACAGAGCTTCGAGGACATATCTTGGGACCTCTATGATACAGGGCCTCTAGGATACAACACTGAGATTGATATATAATAAAGAATTCTATACCAAATACTTACCCCAAATCAATAGCCATCAAATAGAAAATCTGGCCATCTATGCAAATCTCACCTTATTTGCTCAGTATAAATATCTATCTATGCAAATCATACCTTATTTTCTTAGTATAAATATCTATCTATGCAAATCATACCTTATTTGCTCACTCTTAGTATAAATAGCCATCTATGCAAATCTCACCTCACGTGCTCACTCTTAGTATAAATATCCATCTATGCAAATCTCACCTCACGTGCTCACTCTTAGTATAAATATCCATCTATGCAAATCTCACCTCACGTGCTCACTCTTAGTATAAATATCCATCTATGCAAATCTCACCTCACGTGCTCACTCTTAGTATAAATATCCATCTATGCAAATCTCACCTCACGTGCTCACTCTTAGTATAAATATCCATCTATGCAAATCTCACCTCACGTGCTCAGTCTTAGTATAAATATCCATCTGTGCAAATCTCACCTCACGTGCTCACTCTTAGTATAAATATCCATCTGTGCAAATCTCACCTCACGTGCTCACTCTTAGTATAAATATCCATCTGTGCAAATCTCACCTCACGTGCTCACTCTTAGTATAAATATCCATCTGTGCAAATCTCACCTCACGTGCTCACTCTTAGTATAAATATCCATCTGTGCAAATCTCACCTCACGTGCTCACTCTTAGTATAAATATCCATCTGTGCAAATCTCACCTCACGTGCTCACTCTTAGTATAAATATCCATCTGTGCAAATCTCACCTCACGTGCTCACTCTTAGTATAAATATCCATCTGTGCAAATCTCACCTCACGTGCTCACTCTTAGTATAAATATCCATCTGTGCAAATCTCACCTTATAATGAGGAGGAATACCTGTGCGTAGTGTAAAATCAAAGCCAGTCCTAGACTGACGAGGGCCATTAGTATGAAACAATGGTCTCCAGCTGGACTCAGTTTGCCAATGTTGGCGTTTTGATTTGTTTCCGACCTGAGTCAGCTAGTTTGCGGAGATAGTCAATAGATGGCGTCTATTTTTGACGTCTATTTTGACGGGAGAGGCGACTTTAGTTTTCATAGATGTTATAATGAGGAGGATTACCTGTGCGTAGTATGAAATCAAAGCCAATCCTATACTCTGACGAGGGAAATTAACCCGAAACCATGGTCTTCAGCTCTGGACGCTTCTCAGTTTTGACAAAGTTGGCGATGTGGCTTTGTCACCGACCCGAGACCGCTAGTTTGCGGCGACGGTCAACAGATGGCGTCTAGCTCTGACGTCTATTTTGACGGGAGAGGCGACTTTAGTTTTCATAGATGTTATAATGAGGAGGAATACCTGTGCGGAGTATGAAATCTAAGCTAATCCTAGACTGACGAGGGCCATTAGTATGAAACAATGGTATCTAGATGAACGCTTCTTAGTTTACCAAAGCTGGTGTTGTGGCTTTGTTACTGACCTGAGGCCGCTAGTTTGCGGCGACAGTCAATCGATAACGCTTAGGTCTAGCGTCTATTTTGAGTTCGCCTAATCAAAGTTCGCCCTAGACTGACAAGAACCATTAGTCCGAAACCATGGTCTACAGCTGGGCGCTTCTCAATTTGCCAAAGTTGGCGATGTATCATTGTTATCTACCCGAGGCCTCTAGTTTGAGTTGACATTCAATATATTGTGTGAAAAGATTGTACAAATGTGAAGTTATACTATAAGATAAGGTGGTTAAATAAATAAATAAATGAAATAAGCATCTCCTTATCATGGAGTCAATATATTGCGTATAGTTTTGACGTCTATTTTGACGGGAGAGGTGACCTTTATTTACGATTAGGATAAGTATGATGATTACCTGTGCGTAGTTGAGGAAGAAGAGCTGGTCGTGGCTGAGTTCGAGACCAGGAAGAGATAATTCTTGTCCGTATCTGGAGACCCATTTCTTATAAGCCTGTAACACCCAACCACCGTCACTCATGGAATATTATCTAACACACCTACATTCATCTATTCAATATACTTATTCAATTCAATTTACTACATTCAATATACTAATTGACACTCTTAGATAATTGTTATAAAAATCAAAGAGAAATTTAAAATACAGTTAAACCTGTCTATAGCGTCCCCTCTTGGGACTCGCCAAAATAGGGTGTTATATAGAGGGGGTGCTATAGACAGGTCACTTTTAATGTAAATTGCATCGTACTACGTATTTAAAATCGGGCGCTATAGAGAGGAAGGCGCTATTTAGAGGGGGCGCTATAGACAGGTTTAACTGTACATAAATTATATTATTAGTGGTGGTGTCTTGTCCATGGAACAGATCAGATCGGTCCATGCACCCTGATCACAATACCGGCTAACTGGTGCCGTATGATGTCCTCTTCTGGATTGATGTCTGCCATATAGAGGGCTGCAAGGATGGCCGGGTATATATGGTCCAGAGTGAGTTGGGTGTTGTAACAGCAGGTTCCTGTAGGATCTAGTCATGTCTAGGTTTATCTTCATTCCTTTAAAATGTCCTGTTCTGATTCTTGATACTGTTGCCGTTAATTCTCTGTTAATGTTGAGGTTACATATGGGCTAGGGTATTTTGGTTTTTGTAATGAGTTTTGGTATTGTATTTGCGTCTTTTAATGTTATTGAACAGGTTTCCAGTGTCTGTTTTCTTCCTTCCTTCGCTAGGCCATCAGCCTGTTCATTGCCCTCCATTCCAACATGGAGGGGTATCTATTGCATTAGGGTTCACCACTGATGAGCCAAGCCCTTCCAATATATTTTTTCATCGCACTAAGGACAGTAGAAGTTTGTAATATGTATAAAAGAAACATATTTAAATGTAATTCTACTGTCTTATAAGCTTACTAGACGAATGACCCGGGCAACGCCCGGGTTTACACGATTAAATGTATATTACATATGGAAGATGGACGTAGTTCCCGGAGGTCACCCGCGAGGCTTTTTTCTTGTCACCAACTCTGCCCCCGCGCGCCAGGACCCATTGATCCCTCTGATTGGTCGGTGGGAACTTGGACTGTCCAACCGGCCGGCAGCCGGACGATCATATTATCTCGACGGGGGGGGGGGGGGGGACAGAGGGCGGGGAAGTCACGTGCTCGCCGGCAGCCAACGGGCGCGCGCCGCCGGCACTTCGCCCGCGTTCTAGAGGGCGCTGCTCGTGAGCTAAGTAGAATAATTTGAATATATAGTTTTAATAATTGATTTATATATATTTTTAAAATAGCCTATCGTCATCCCCGTTATTTTTTACCTATGTATGGAAATTTTGGTTTGAATTAGTGAACTACTGCGAATTTGTATACCGTGCATACAGACCAACAAACAGACAAACATACAAACATTCATTTTTATATATATAGATGTCCATAGTTTTCTCGAAAACCATTTCTGAGATTCCACACTTCAGTGCTGCGTATATAAACAGAATCGTCCAATACAGTATTAGAGCTCTGAGAAGCGGTCTGGTGGATTAAATTGGCGAAACCACTGGGAGGGTTCACCACTGATGAGTCAAACCTTCCCAATATATTTTTTTCATCGCAGTAAGGACAGTAGAAGTTTGTTTTATGTATAAAAGAAACATTCGTGCTTTTGAACACTCTTAGTAAATTGTTACAAAAATAAAAGATAAATTAAACAAAGCTAAAGGAGGGAGGGGGATATTATTTACAATTAGATAATAAAAATATATTAATTCAAATGCTATATATATGTCATAATTTGTATATAATTAAATGCAACCCCGACCCACTATGTATGTACCATGTATGATTTTCAAAGACTTAATAAAGAACAAGGTAACTGGAGGGAAGCAAGTAGCATTAAGATATAGGAAGTAGATCTAAGATTGGCACGACTATTCTGGGGACCCCTGTGTCAATACTGCAGGGGCAGAGACCGGGCGTCTCTAGTAACCGCAGAAGTTATTTTCGCCAAGATGCATTCAATACTTCCGGACAAAACAGGACGTGTCGAGTGACCAGAAGTTATAAAAGTTTGAGAGATATCCAATACTTCCGGACAGAGACCGGACGTAGTTTGATAGCCGCGGCAGTAAATAAAGTCAAGCAAACACGAGGCTTCTTGACCCAAGCCGGGCGTAACTAATACCAAAGGAAACCGCCGACCTATCAGAAGATAGCATCTAAATAGGTCAACCAATAGGGAAAGATCAGGTGATCACCTCTCAACCAATCAGAGAGAAACGGAATCTTGGTGTTAAATCGAAAGGCAAGGATGGTCAGTAGTGTTTGAGCTCTCATAGGAACAACACCGGCAGTAGCGACTTGGCTCTCACCGAGTTCGGATCAGTTGCTCCTTCGCTTCCAACAAGGTAACATCTACTCTAGAGATCTCTCTCTCTCCGCTCATTTCATCTAAATCCAATCATCGCCATGTGATCAACTAATTAATAAGTCAAATCGCTCAGCCCTTCTCAAGCTTTCTTCCCTCCAATCCAGTTGCCTTTTATTTTCAAATCCAATCATGTGTCCTGATTATTCCTAACTGTGTGCTTCACTTACCACTCAACGACTGCGCTTCAACCAATCATCACCATTCGCATCCAACAACAAGAAACCCCGCAACGAAATTGCCACAGAACGGTTAAGTCGACAGGATAAAGATTATGGAACTTAATCAGGATAAAGATTATAGAGCTTAATCAGGATGAAGATGGAAATTAACCCAGGCGCCAGCACAACAAAAGGCAATGACAACCCAAGAGAGAAGGAACTGACAACGAACGGAAAGAAGCTGACAACGAACGAAGCGACAAGATATACCCTGGCGACGGTAATTTTAGAACTGACCGCCGCACTACAAGGGGCGAGATCCACGCAACTGGAAGCGGTCTTCCGGAGCGCCACCCTCGGGACAACCGCCGCCCGCACCGCCGGTACGTGTCCGAACAACCTGACGTCCACCGAGGAATCGCCACCCGCCATGCCGTACCAGTACACACGGAAGCAACCCACGCGACACGGACCCAGTGTACCGACAACGCGATCCACTCGAATGGAAGCAGTACAAATGACTAGATTTCCCTTTCAATCGCGCGGACAGTGCAAAAGGTCCCGATCCGGTTCAACAGATATTCCAGGCCAACCACACCAAGCCGAAGACGCCACAATGGAGACTTTTCGAGACTAAGGTAGGCAATCCACCCAATGACACCATCCATTTGACTTTGGACTTGTATCTGACCCAGGACCTACCATGTACCTTTCTCATTGAACCAGACGCAGGTTCGAACATACTGCCGTATCATTTATACAATAGATTAAAAGCACAACTTCCCAACTTAAGTATTAAAAAACCTTCCCTTGATCTATCCACCCTAAATAGTTTTACGAAAATAATAGGACATTTAACTTTCCCTCTGACAATAGGCCAAATAACCCGTAGAGAGAACTTCCACGTGGTAAATGCATCCTTGCCATTTGGAGTTCTTACCTTAAAAACCCTTTATCAATATAAATTAAAACTAAATTATAATCGCGGCACTATTTTCCAACTTGGCGTCCCATTGTCTAATACTATCTACCACTTTAAACATGTATCAAATGAATGCAAGCACGGGCTAGGCCAAAACCTGTCCCAAAGGACTCGCACAGCACCCAAAGCTTTCACACATGGAAACCCTTGCCTGCATTCATTGCCCAAACCCCAAATATTTACATGCCACCATTCTAATCTCACACCACGCAACTTTTCACTCAACCCAATTGCCAATACTTTATGCCCACCACATATAAAGCCACCACGACTCCAACCTACAATTCCAATAATGCCCAAAAAAGTGTCCGTACACCGACACAGTTCACCCACTTACCACACAAAATCCACACATGACCATATTTCGCAACACCATAAACACGCAAATGTATCTCACAACATACACGCACCCATACGTCACCACGCGACAAACACGCACAACCCGCACAACAAACACAACACGCACGTCAAAAGACAACAACAACAAACAAGCGCATGCACAATCGTTAAGAATAATACAATCATCCCGTCTACACAAAATATAGAAAAAATTCACGACACCAAACAACCACACAATCGAAAAACCTTGCGATCTTTCCTAAAAACTGTGAACACCTATAAAGAGTTCATTCCAGACCACGCCCGCTTGCGGACGCCACTTGTCAACCTTCTAAAAAGAGATGTCATGTGGGTCTGGGATGACGAATGTCAGAAAGCGTTCACTAACCTGAAAGAAAACCTTACCACACACCCCACATTACACCTTTACCAGGAAGGTCTGCCATGCCAGGTGTACTGTAACACCTCAACATTCAGCGTTACAGGCGTTCTTAAACAAGTCTACCCTGATGGGAAGACATACACCGTCCAACATTTCAGCCGATCTCTGCGTAGTCACGAGCGAAATTATTCAGACTTGGAACTACAATGCCTAGCCATTGTGGAAAGTGTGGATAATTTCCGCACCTGTCTAATGGACAGAAAGTTTACAATATTTTCTGACCATCCTGCATTGCAGTGGTTGAAAGAGATCAAAGCCCCGTCAGGCAGATTGTTTCGATGGAGGTTAAGATTGTCAAGATACGAATATGAGGTCCGTAGCATAAATGGAGTACAACAATATGAAACGGGCGTTGTAACTCGTATCCCATTTTGTGGCTTTCTAGATGCGCCACTCATAAAGAACCAACAATCTTCTCCACCGGGAAAATCCCGCGTGACTATGGATCCCAATAAACTGCGCACCGTCTCCCGAAAAGGAGTACTTAAAACTATAGTCCCAAATTCATTTACAACCAGACTTCTTAAGTCCGTACACACACAACACCACCACCCAAACATCTCCAAGATGACGAGACTCATCTCAGCACAATATTATTGGCAGAACATGACACAAGACATCGCAAAACAGGTAAAAACCTGCCCCACCTGCCGATTCGCTAGAAGAATCGATGAATACAAACAACCTGCACGTAAAAATACCGACACAGGTACCCAAACAAAACAAAATTCGTACATAAAGCACAGCGTACACACAACACAAACAATGCCAAAATTACCACATCCACGTCAGAGAAAAGATCACACATCTCAACCTAAACCAATTACCGCCGACATATCTCTAATAAAACCATTGACGGTCAAACAGGAGAACTATAAATCTGACAACCAATCCAATCATATCACACCACTCCCTAAAGATATCAAACAGGAAAACTGCGAACCTACCAATCATTCAAACTCTACAATTCATAAGGTTCAAGCCAATATTTCAGAGTCCCTAGTTACAAAAATGTGGACGAACATGGGACAATATCCTATCTTTCATCTGATTTTTACCCTTTGTTTATTAGTTCTACCGTACAACTGTATCCCAATTTTATTCATTAAGTACTTGTTTATCTATGCTATGCCCGATCAGAAAATTTTCGAACTACAAGAGGTAGTTTTTAATTTAGGACAAGCAATTTTTCATTGTGGACAAGCAATTCTTCATTGTGGACAAGTATTTATAAAACTTCTCATAATTTTAGGAACCATCTTCGCAGAAAATCTAAATAAACTCCGAAGAGATAACAGTAGCTGAAAAGATGACCAAACAATGTCGGAGAAACCACGCTCCAAAAACAAGCCCCACACGCCTCGTTTCCGACTCCAATTACGCAAACAGGGGGTGGATAAATTTAGACCGGACCTCGCGCCCCGAGTCCCGCTTCCGGCGTCTCATTACAAAGCCCCGCTCATCCAAATTAGGTCACCGCTCTCCCCAGCCACAGATTTCGCTATACCACCGATTTTTGATTCCAGTTCAAATCTATATATCGATTCTTTACCAACCAATTACACATCCACGAAACAACACCTAGAACTAACTCACACATTTCTTACACAACCGACTTCTAACATTTTTTCACAACACACACAAAGATAAAAATTACACATAAAGGTTATATAGATTTCCATGTCTCCTGTACACAGCATAAACGCACTTGAGGGCTAGAATCACGTTTTTCACCTAAGTGTCGATACAGACGAGACAAAAAATTTATAGGACATAATTGAGCAAGTAAAACATTTATAGGGCAAAATGGAACAATCAATACATTTAGATCAGGGCATGTAGATACCAAAGGGTTCCAACCAATACATCTTATTTTTTCATATCAATCATTTTTATTATTTTCTCTCAATTAAAATTTAAATATTTAATCAATTTATCAATTATTTCAACTTATTACCACTTTTATCATTAATTATCATTTTTTTTTTCCCCAATTAGTTTATATTATCATTTTTATTTATCAATTATCATTCTATTTACCACTTGACTTATATTGCCACAACTCAATTATTAACGAAAACTCACTGGTTTTCGATTAAACTAAAAACATTAAATCACCCTTTATTGTTGAAACCTTTTTATTTTTCATTTTTCCTTTTTTTTTTCTTTCACCACGCACCAAGCCTTCACTTTGATTTCATTTAACTTTTATTTTATTTTATTTTTATTTTTGATTTCTCAAAAGACCTAATAGAATTCCTTCGATTTCATTCCCAATTTCGAACTAGAATATAATTAGGCATTTTTCCTTTTTTTTTCTCACCACGCACCAAGCATTCACTTTGATTTCGTTCAACTCTTATTTTTATTTTTATTTTGATTTCTCAAAAGACCTAATGAAAACCCCTTCGATTTCATTCCCAATCTCAAGTAGGATAGTAATTAGGCAATTTTTTTTTTTTCACCAACGCAACAAAGCATTTTCTCTTTTTTTTTCATACAACAAAGCTTTTTCCTTTTTTGTGCAACCAAACCTTCACTTTGATTTCATTCAACTACTCTTATTTCATTTTGTTTTGATTTCAAAGCACCTTATGAAATTTCCTCGATTCCTTTTTCTCAGAATTCGAGCAAAAAAGTAACTAAGCAGTTGTCTTTGTCACCATGCAACAAAATATTTCTCTTTTTCAACCAAACACATTCAATTTTGATTTCATTCAACTATTTTTATATTATTTTTATTTGATTTCAAAAGCCTTAATAGAACTCCCTCGATATCATTTCTTATCTCGGGTAGAATTCGTTTAGGCGCATTTTCTTTGTTTTACCCACTATGTACCATAACATTCATTGATTTCTTACAATTAAAAAATTTTGATTTCTATTAATCATACTCAACCTATATCATCAACCCCATTCTATCTTACTTATGTCACCAGCAATGCTTGTATATAGCCCCTCAATACCTACAACTAATTTTCCCACAAAATTATTTTTCATTTTACAGAATTCTCTCAGGCTAACCCCTTCTTGAATTCTTCACATGTAGGGGGCGCATCTGTCATAATTTGTATATAATTAAATGCAACCCCGACCCACTATGTATGTACCATGTATGATTTTCAAAGACTTAATAAAGAACAAGGTAACTGGAGGGAAGCAAGTAGCATTAAGATATAGGAAGTAGATCTAAGATTGGCACGACTATTCTGGGGACCCCTGTGTCAATACTGCAGGGGCAGAGACCGGGCGTCTCTAGTAACCGCAGAAGTTATTTTCGCCAAGATGCATTCAATACTTCCGGACAAAACAGGACGTGTCGAGTGACCAGAAGTTATAAAAGTTTGAGAGATATCCAATACTTCCGGACAGAGACCGGACGTAGTTTGATAGCCGCGGCAGTAAATAAAGTCAAGCAAACACGAGGCTTCTTGACCCAAGCCGGGCGTAACTAATACCAAAGGAAACCGCCGACCTATCAGAAGATAGCATCTAAATAGGTCAACCAATAGGGAAAGATCAGGTGATCACCTCTCAACCAATCAGAGAGAAACGGAATCTTGGTGTTAAATCGAAAGGCAAGGATGGTCAGTAGTGTTTGAGCTCTCATAGGAACAACACCGGCAGTAGCGACTTGGCTCTCACCGAGTTCGGATCAGTTGCTCCTTCGCTTCCAACAAGGTAACATCTACTCTAGAGATCTCTCTCTCTCCGCTCATTTCATCTAAATCCAATCATCGCCATGTGATCAACTAATTAATAAGTCAAATCGCTCAGCCCTTCTCAAGCTTTCTTCCCTCCAATCCAGTTGCCTTTTATTTTCAAATCCAATCATGTGTCCTGATTATTCCTAACTGTGTGCTTCACTTACCACTCAACGACTGCGCTTCAACCAATCATCACCATTCGCATCCAACAACAAGAAACCCCGCAACGAAATTGCCACATATACATTACATTGGTTTTCTTTTGTTTATATTTTGTTTAAAATGTATATCATAGATATCGTCCAACAAGCTTGTAAGACATCCATGGCTCACCGCAACCTGCTGTATGCTTCATAACAAAAAAACCTCGTAAAAGATGGACGATTGGTCTATCGAAATTTTTAATTGTCATCTATCGTTAAAATTTTACACAAATAAATTTACTAGCAATGCGTTTCTTTTAAATATCATCAAATATTATCTCTACAGACCTTACTGCAATGATATGAGTTATTGAATGAGAGTATCATTGCAGTAAGGTCTGTAGAGATAATATTTGATGATATTTAAAAGAAACGCATTGCCAATAAATTTATTTGTGTAAAATTTTAACAAAAGTATATAAACATTTGTTCTCAGGAAGGGAGGCTCCTCCATCTTGAGAGAGTCTTCCTCCAGACAAGGACAAGATCAATTTGAACTGTTCTCAGTACAATGTTGATATGATACTTATAGACATACATCTAGAGTAGATTTCAGTGGGTCAGTAGTCGAGTGGTATAAAGCGTTAATTTTCGACAGCCACAACCGGGTTCAAATCCAACTTTGGTCTTTTTTTTTTTCGGAATTTTTTTTCTTTTAAATGTTGTTTCCCCCAGTTCTTTAAAAAGTCCAACTCTCTACCAGTGTGTTCAAGTAAACAAAAGGCGCTCTGGAAAAGGGGGTTAGTTGCATAAATGACCCGGGTTCAAATCCCACATTAGTCACTTTTTTTTTCGGATTTTTTTTTTTCTTTCTTCACACACAATGGTGTTCGTCGGTTTTTTAAAAAGTACAATTCTCTACCAGTGTATTCAAATAACAAAAGGCGCTCTGGAAAAGTTGTAAATGCAAAAGTCGAATGTGGTTTACTTGCAGTAAAATCAGTTGATAAATACCTAACATGATTATCATGGCTTGTTGCACGTATATTTGGGATAATAATGATAAAAAAGTTCCAAATTCCTGTATCGTACGCTTTGTTTTAATAAGTGAATAACCTTCACATATTATTCATTGTTGTAAATATCATGAACTAGGTTGTTCTTTTTGAGCGGTACCTAATAAAGTGATTTTGGAATTTGGAACTTTTTTTATCATTATTATCCCAAGTATACGTACAACAGGCCATGATAATCATTGTAGGTATTTATCGACTGATTTCACTATAAGTGCCTCACCTATTTACATATGTAGAAAGAGCAATTCGACTTTTGCATTTACATTTTGCCAGAGCGCCTTTTGTTATTTGAACACACTGGTAGAGAGTTGTACTTTTTAAAGAACCGAGGAACACCATTGTGTGTGAAGAAAGAAAAAAAAATTCCGGAAAAAAAAATTGACTAATGTGGGATTTAAATTTAGGTTTGAATTTATAAGGTACCTCTCAAAAAGAACAACCTAGTTTATGATAATTACAACAATGAATAATATGTGAAGGTTATTCACGTATTAAAACAATGTGTACAATACAGGATTCAATCCTGGTTCATAGCTGTTGGGAATCGAGGGTGTTACCTACTTGTCCACGGACTCTATGATGATAAAAAGTGGTATTTAGGTTTTATTTATCGTTTTATTTTAAAACAGTAAAAAGATTTCGCCCCCGGTTTTCTCTTATTTCTTCTTATTATTTTTTTTTGCTTATCCCTAGTACACGTGGTACAGGCCATGATAATCATGGTGGGTAGTTAGCGACTGCTTTTTACTGTAAGCGCACCACATGTCAACACATGTGAAAAGCAGTTCGACTTTGCACTTACAAATGTGCCAGAGCCCGTTTGGTTACTTGCACTCGCTGGTGGGGTTGGACTTTTGCAAGAATCGGGGGCCATTGGAGCATTTTTTTTAAACAGAAAAAAGTGTCCAATGCGGGAATCGAACGCGGGTTCTATGGTCGAAAACCAAACGGTTTAACCAGCCTTCCACCGACCCCACCTCTCTTATTTCTACAGCAGACAACTGAAAGTGATATCGAATAGTTTTATTTCTTGGAAGATTTTCGAAAGAGAGAGAGAGACATCTGGTTTAAAACATAAAATTTAAAACCATTAAAAATTCTTTATTTATCGCTAAAAGTGGACGAGTTTCTATTAAAAAAAATCTTTATGATTCTATTGCGATAAAATTATAAACACAATGTAATAAGACCAAATCTAAATAAATAAATAGTGTGTGACGTTTCGTTAACAGTGTTCATTTTTTACAGTCATTACAAAAAAAAAAAAAACTACCCCCGGCGGGACTCGAACCCGCAATCCCCGGTTTAGGAGACCGATGCCTTATCCATTAGGCCACGGAGGCTTATACACTTTTTACTGATTATACATTCTTTACATATTTTTAAGACTAAAGGAATACCGTATATTTAGTACAGTAAAACTTGGATTATTCAAACCTCTTTAATTCAATATTTATCTTGTTCCCTAGAATTTCCTATCAATAGAATTTCCGAAAATTCGAATTTTTGGATAATTCGAAATTTCTTTTGGTCTATTGGCCTTAGAATTATCCAAGTTCGGCTGTATTAGGTTCAGTATTGATATACCGTGTATATTGTATTATAAATTACTTTATATAATTTTTACGAACGGAAATATATGTCCAGTGTAGCCTAGTGGACATGACATCTGCCCGGTAAGCGGAACAGTGTGGGTTCGATTTCCATCCCTGGACACTTTATTTTTTCGTTTATCATTACTCCTCACAATTCATCCTTTCATAATTCATCCCTAAGGTTAGAAATAATCGTTATTTCTCCTTAAAAATAAATTTCGATTTTTAGTTTAAAAGAAACGTATGCGGGATAATTGTCAAATGTCGTTTTACCTTGTCGATCTTACTGTAATACAAATTGAACTAGAGTTAAATATGTCTATAGCGTCCCCCCTCTAAATACGCCTCCCTCTCTATAGCGCCCGATTTTAAATACGTAGTACGATGCGATTTACATTAAAAGTGACCTGTCTATATCAACCGCTCTCTATAGCACCCTATTTTGGTGAGTCCCAAGAGGGGGCGCTATAGAGAGGTTTTACTGTATATAAACAGTTTTTCTACTTTAACAAGCGAATATTCAAATTCACAATCATTAAAAATATATGTGGCGACCACACTTTGCTTCAGCGAGCGCGAACTGGGACAAAGTTTCAATACACATACTACGGGCAATAGAGTGGAGGCCCCACTATGCCTTGACAAGCATGTGATGGGAGAACACGTCACTACGCATGCGCGGGCGTCATCCGTAACTTTCTAGCGACTGGCACGGTAAACAAAAAGACCTGCTCCCAACGGCCGTTACTTCAACCGTTACTTCTTTTCTCTTTATATACTTCTCTGGCTTTAAATAAATTAATTTTAATTATAATTTTATCAGCGGCCTTTCCACAAGCCACACCAACACATCACGCAACCATCTCACATATTTATTTAAAAAATTCTTTTGGTATAAAAAATTTCGAGATCCACGAATAAAGTAAGTATACTTATGTAATAATTTGTATATAGCAATATGCAACCCCACCACAACCTATGCAATGTATCGTCAAGATTTAATAAAAGTAGGCTTCGCGAAAGGAGGGAATAAACCATTAACAGGATTGCATCATCCAGGAAGTAAAGGTCACTGCCCAGGACCCATAAAACTAGAGTTCAAAGACCTTCTTCTTCCTGGAGGATGGTAATCATGACGACAATGGAGGTACCAACAACCAATCACAGTTAAGCATGAACAACTAATAGCCAATAAGAGGTAACCACGTAGAACGATCTCAACGAATGAGAAGCATAGAGAGTTAACGAGCAATATCTCGGCTAAGAAGTTGGCAGAAGGTAGGTGACCGGGCTAGAAGCAAGGTGTGCTCAACTTAGGCTCCAACCAAGGTAAAATTCTCTTCGATCATGTGAAAGGCAAGATACCTCCTCCAGTCTCAATCACTCTCTCCCTTTCGCGAAGTCCAGGTTCTATCCCATCCAGTTGTGCTCGTTATTTCCCCTGTGGAAACCCACCATTCGACCAACGACTGCGCCATCAATCACCAACCTCCACCATTCACCACAAGTCACCAATCCTCAAGTAAGTTGACAGGAGTCAACAGGATCTTACACAGGATCAACATCGAAATATTATACTTACATATTTCGTTTAGCTGTCTTTTTTTGTACGTTTTAATCGGTACGATTGACACCTATACTATTTATCCATTTCTTGTTTCGTTCTCTTGACTGACCGCTTATATCAAAGATATGACCATTACGCCATCTATCGGAATAAATATCAATTAATCGTTGCTAAAAGAAAATAAGACCTAATCCAAATAAATTAAGAGTGTGAACTGTGTTTCAGCGTTGTTACCATCATCAGATAAAATAATAAAATTTGTCTGATGATGGTAACAACGCTGAAACGTCACAAACTACCAATTTATTTAGATTAGGTCTTATTACCCTGTAGCTATAATCTATCATACCCATTTAAGATCAATGTCTTACCCAACTGCCAGAGCTAGAGCTGCAAAGTTCTAGTCCTCCCGCCCTCTTCCTGCCTCCTGACCTCCACGGACCCAATCCGGCCTAACCTGCCTCTTCCCTGACGGAGATCCTGTCCCTAGCCTCCCCACCCTGGTCATAGTGGTTTTATATATTCCGATTTACGCGGCCATTGGGGCTCAAAAGTCATTTATTTTGGTTAGCAGCCCCGTAAATAAAGTTATTTCCACTATAATCTATAATCCACACAAATTGTGATTTATCTCTTTAGATAATCTTTGATTTATAATAATTCTAGAATATAGACCAAAAATACACTCATAGACAAAACTTAAGAAAGTGGAAAGTCTGATATCCCAGGTCGTCGCTTTTTTTTAAGGAGACAGAGGTTGTTCACACTTGGTTATCTCCTGTGTCTTCAATAAAGATCACTGTAATATCTTCAGAGTTATTGTCTGAATTCCGATATACAGTAGAACCTCCATGAGAGGACACTTCTCTATAAAGGACAGTTTTCATTTACAAAATTGCCCTTTTAACTATTTAGCAACTCTCTGGTAAAAGGACACCTACCCTTAAAGGAAACTTTGGCTCTGCAATTAGGTTTCCCTTATAAGGAGGTTCTACTGTACATGCTTAAAGGTACAATTAACTTAAGTTTTGTCCATGAGTGTATTATCTGAATCCCGATATATATGCTAAAAGGTACAATTAACTTAAGTTTTGTCCATGAGTGTATTATCTGAATCCCGATATACATGCTAAAAGGTACAATTAACTTAAGTTTTGTCCATGAGTGTATTATCTGAATCCCGATATACATGCTAAAAGGTACAATTAACTTAAGTTTTGTCCATGAGTGTATTATCTGAATCCCGATATATATGCTAAAAGGCACAATTTCCTTTTGTCCATGAGTGTATTGTCCGAATCCCGATATACATGCTAAAAGGTACAATTAACTTAAGTTTTGTCCATGAGTGTATTATCTGAATCCCGATATATATGCTAAAAGGCACAATTTCCTTTTGTCCATGAGTGTATTGTCTGAATCCCGATATACATGCTAAAAGGTACAATTAACTTAAGTTTTGTCCATGAGTGTATTGTCTGAAACCCGATATACATGCTAAAAGGTACAACTTCCTTAAGTTTTGTCCATGAGTGTATTGTCTGAAACCCGATATACATGGTAAAAGGTACAACTTCCTTAAGTTTTGTCCATGAGTGTATTGTCTGAAACCCGATATACATGCTAAAAGGTACAACTTCCTTAAGTTTTGTCCATGAGTGTATTGTCTGAAACCCGATATACATGCTAAATGGTACAACTTCCTTAAGTTTTGTCCATGAGTGTATTGTCTGAATCCCGATATACATGCTAAAAGGTACAACTTCCTTAAGTTTTGTCCATGAGTGTATTGTCTGAATCCCGATATATATGCTAAAAGGTACAACTACCTTAAGTTTTGTCCATGAGTGTATTGTCTGAAACCCGATATACATGCTAAATGGTACAACTTCCTTAAGTTTTGTCCATGAGTGTATTGTCTGAATCCCGATATACATGCTAAAAGGTACAACTTCCTTAAGTTTTGTCCATGAGTGTATTGTCTGAATCCCGATATACATGCTAAAAGGTACAACTACCTTAAGTTTTGTCCATGAGTGTATTGTCTGAATCCCGATATACATGCTAAAAGGTACAACTTCCTTAAGTTTTGTCCATGAGTGTATTGTCTGAATCCCGATATACATGCTAAAAGGTACAACTACCTTAAGTTTTGTCCATGAGTGTATTGTCTGAATCCCGATATACATGCTAAAAGGTACAACTTCCTTAAGTTTTGTCCATGAGTGTATTGTCTGAATCCCGATATACATGCTAAAAGGTACAACTACCTTAAGTTTTGTTCATGAGTGTATTGTCTGAATCCCGATATACATGCTAAAAGGTACAACTTCCTTAAGTTTTGTCTATGAGTGTAGATGGCTAAAAAGTATAAAGTTTTGGTAAGAGTTTGTAGCTTCCATTATTAAAATAAAAAAAAAAAACTTTTTTCTATAAGTATTTTTGAGCTAAAAACAATAGATATTGTCGAGATAAATTTAAAAATCAATAAAATAATGTATCAATATATTGAGGAAAACTATCAGGTCTCCAAGGATAAAGAAAAAAGGCATCTCCTTATCGTGCAACTGAAAGTTGCTGATGGCTTGCGCAAGCCTTTTGTTCAGTTGTACATGTTATAATACGCCAAAGATACTAGAGGCGACAACCACTCATTGTCTGGCTGAAAAGAATTTACAGCGAGGAATATTTACATATTGGAAGACTGCCATGGATTTGCATAGCGTTAAAAGATAAAACAATATTTACAAATGAATGAAAATAGTTATCTATATCAAACGGACAAAATACATAGTATATTGCCACGTGGAAAATTAGGGAAGACCAACTTCGGGATAAGACAGCAATTTATTTCAGGCAAGAACAAACTAAGAATGATAAACAAAAGATAAGAAAAAGAGGGAAGTGTACAGAGTATAGCAAAATATACTCTATAACAATAAAATCGACGCACCAAGAAGCAGTTGTCCGATTTATATGAAAATACGTATACAAAGAGGTTTCGACCAAACATGCAAGTGATTGAAATTTGGTGGCCGAATTATGCCAAGCAAGAGCTCCAGCGCATCTGAACTGCGCATCCAGCACGAGCATTCTAGACTCAATATTCGGCGCGGCACGAGCTGATTTTCAAAATTTCCGTTTAATATTTTAGCAGTACGCCTATTTCTACTGTATCAATGCCTCGCCGAAAGATTCGTGCTCATTACGAACATATGTCAGAGTTTGAAACTGGTCGTGACATTGGATTGAAAGAGGCTGGTTGGTCTAATCGACTAATCTGGAGTGTCTGGAGACGTCCTGGGCAGCGTGTGGATCCTGGCCTTACTGTCGAACGCCACACAGGTCCACAACAGGGCGTTATGGTCTGGGGTGCCATTTCATTTGATAGCAGGACCCCATTGGTAGTCATTCCTGGCACCCTGACAGCACAACGGTACGTAGATGACATTCTACGGCCTGTTTTGTTGCCGTTCCTCTCACATCACCCCGGGCTTACTTTTCAACAAGATAATGCCCGGCCACACACGGCACGTGTTACTATGGATTGTCTTCAATCTTGCCGAACTCTTCCGTGGCCAGCAAGGTCGCCTGATCTCTCGCCCATAGAGCACATCTGGGACGTGATGGGAAGGGGATTGTAACCATCCCGGAATGTTGACTATTTAGCCCGACAGTTGGAGACAATTTGGCAAGAAATCCCGCAGCACACCATCCGGAATCTTTATCAGTCCATGACACGCCGGGTGGCAGCCTGCATTTAGGCCAGTGGGGGTCCAACGACATATTGACATTCTCAATTTATGACGATAAAACTCTGAAATAAAACAATTAATTGTTCTGAAATTTTAATCGTTTTTCCCCTATACATGCTCTTTACATACACCAATTTTTGTCCTAATCTGACAACTCCTTCTTGGTGCGTCGATTATTTTTGTTATACAGTGTATAAACATAAAAATGACCACTCTGTTAATAAAAATAATAAATACTTTGTTACAATATGATAATTTACCTTATATAATAACAGCACGATAAGGAGATGCCCTTTTTCTTAATTTATGAACCTTATCCCAGTCACATTTGTACTATTTTTTTTTCATATTCCAGGGATAAGTTAATATAAAAGTCGGTGGACGAGTAGGTAACACCCTCGATTCCCGACAGTCATGAACCGGGATTGTATCCCACGTTGATATTTTGTTTAATATATGAATAACCTTCACATATTATTCACTGTTTCAATTATCATGAACTAGGTTGCTCTTGCTGAGCGGTACCTATTAATGTGATTTGAAATAGGGATACGTTTCTTTTCGAAAACCTTTTTAATTTCTAGCTTTCAGGCACGGACGCCCTTTTACAGGAGAAAACATGGTATAATGATTATACCATGTTTTATACTGTAGAAGGGCGTTCACACCCGAAAGCTATAGATTAAAAAGGTTTTTTTAAAGATACTTTTCCCTGAAGACCTGATATATTTACTCCAAAACGTGAAAAATAATCTTCAAGGAATAAAGTTCAGGTAACTCACCCTGTAGGCTTGTTTAAGTCCTCCGTTATCTGCTATATTTTCGCCTTGGGTCATCTTGCCGTTGACCTGTGACACGATACATGTTAGATGACATTCGTGTGATATTTCTGTATGCGTTACGTACGTTGAGGCCGACATCTTCTAAGACATAACTGGAGTATTGGTCAATGATACATTGTGCACGTTCACGGAATTTCTGGATGGTGGCATTGTTCCACCATTGCTGGAGATTGCCATGTTTGTCGAACTGACGACCTGGAAATACAGATTTCTTTATAACACAAAGTTTAAAAGTGAAATTGTATTGATATCAGGTTGATAAATTATGATAAATCATCTCTCTCCTGATTGTGAAATTTAAAGCTACTGATTTAACTCAGCCCTTGCCGGTCCCAAGCCCGGATGAAAAAGGAGGAGGGAGAGCAGTAACAAGCTCACTAAAAAACCTGGACTCAGCTGGCCCCTTTGATAGTACCCTGTAAGGATTCCAGGGATACAGGATGAGCAGCGTTTGTACTCCATGTTAGGAGCAGCTGTACGAGTACATGGCGTCTGTTCCTCATGTCAGAGGGAGGCCATTTCTTTTGGAGCTAAGTCAGTGGCCTGCCACTGAGTAGTGCTCCCAGTCTTAATGACAAAGGCAGACGCATTCTACTTCACCCAGACCCTAATATGATTGAGTGGAGATAAGGAAGAAGCTACTGATGGCTTGCGCCATCTATTGGAATAAATATTAAGGAATGTAAATTTTGACGGAAGGAAATTGACCTATAAAAGCAAAGGTTACCTATCCCGTCAAAATAAACGTCAAAACTAGACCTATTGAGCGGCATCGGGTCGATGACAAAGCCACAACAACAGCTTTGGCAAACTGAGTCTGGCAAAAGACTGACTGTCATGTGGTGGCCCCTGGATACCCAACCAATGACAGCAGCTCTTTTTACCTATCATGAAGACTTATGGACCCCTGATAGCAAGGTAGGCTTCTCCTTTTTGATTGGCCAGTCATTCTCCCCTCAGATATTCTTAGCGGTAATGTGGTCGAAATGACCCTGCTTAATGAAATGACCACGGCGCTGTCGAAGAGATTTCTTTCATCGTCATAACACTATAAATATATTTAATGGAGTTGCCATGTTTGTCGAACTGACGGCCTGGAATCACAGACTTCTTGTTTATCGTAAAGATAGAGGCTGCCTGGCCGACATTCATAGTTCTTAAAATTAAAGATACTTCGGCCAGTGAATCTTTTTATTATCTCGACGTTTCGAAAAGATATTTTGTCTTCATCAGGAGCGAACTAAAGATTTTTGTCGAAACGTCGAGTTGATAAAAAGATTTACTGACGAAGACTTATTTATGACAAAAGTTCAAAAGTGAAATTGTACGGGATCAAGTTGATAAATTAAGAGAAATACATATCTCCTGATTGTGCAACTGTTTTAGCTCCTAACAAATTCTAAAGAATAATTATAAACCACACACGTGTCTTTATAAAGGTACTTCCCATATTTTTACAACTTTTTATGTAACTGCGCAATTAAAATCCAATTATTCTGTGTATACAGACTTCCTTGAATTGTTATATTCTTTTGTATAATTTATTTTGGTATTTGGCATTGCGTACCATGTTAAAACTACAGAGTAACTTCCTTGTCTTGCAATATATTCTTCTTTCCTATCTCCACTCAATTATATTAGGGTGTCGAAAAGAGACTGGAAATTCACGAAATTTCGGGGCTAACTCACTACAATGAACAATATGTATATAAAATCATAAAGCTAGAGGCTGCCTGGCCGGTATTCATAGTTCTTCAAATTAAAGACACTTCGGCCAGTAAATCTTTTTATTGTCTCAACGTTTCGACAAAAATCTGACGAGGACAAAAGATTTTTGTCGAAACGTCGAGACAATAAAAAGATTTACTGGCCGAAGTGTCTTTTATTTGAAGAAATGTATATAAAAATTTTACTACTCTCCTGTGCTGGATAAAACATTTGTTTATAAATATTTTAAAATTTTCAAGGCGATTGATAAAATGAGGGAAGAAGTGCTCAACTCCACAGACAACGGCTGATTGCTCCCCCTCCCCTCTAAATTGCTTTTCCTCCTCACTCATGTACATATACTAGCCGAATGACCCGGGCAACGCCCGTGTTTTACCCGATTGAATGTTTTTTGATTCAAATACTATTTGTTAAAATTATAAATTGGCGCCTTAAATAAATGCATATGTTAGTTAATAACTATAGCCTATGTGCTTTATCTGTCTATGTACTGTTGGCTTCCGTAGGCGTCTCTTACTGGGAAAAAGAAAGAGAGGATTCAATTTAGTTATTAACTAATATATGCATTTATTTAAGGAGCGACCCGCTCCAAAAAAATAGTTACAAAAACGAAAAAGCGAGTGGGGGGAGGGCAAAGGGGCGTGATCGTAGCCAACAAATAGGAGAGCGCCATTCCAAAAAAAACAAAAAAAAGCAAACGGTGACAGAGATGAAAAATGAAGAATTAAGAATGCATGACGCTCGTAACTGTATATAGAATAACCTTTTAGGGGAATCCCCTTGTAAGACAATAGTGTCTTAATAAAGGTTTTTGTTGTTGTTATATTAGGGTGTCAAGTTGTAAAGCTTGAGAATTTTGATGGTGTCTGTTGACAACCATCATGACTGGGTGAAGTAGAATGCGTCTGCCTTTGTCATTAAGACTAGGAGCACTACTCAGTGCTTGCAATATATAGAATGACCTTGAGATACATCCTTGGTGAATTAATCTACATAAGAAGCATATGTAAATAGAGTTTGTTAAAAACATCAATATAAGAGATTCAATCTAATACAATATTGAAGCTGCTGGAGATTAAAATAGCGAAACCGCTGGGAGGGTTTACCACTGATGAGCCATACCCTCTCTTTCAATTATTTATATGCAGAATGAAGTCTGTAGAAATAACTTTTAATTGTGTATATACTCATGGACTAAGGAAATGGAAATCTTTTATGTCGCTGGTCATCTATTTGTTGAAGGAGACAGAGGCTGTTCGTACTTGATTATCTCGTATGTCTTCAATAAAAGTCACTATTAATATCTTTCAGAGTTAATGTACCGATATAAATACTAAAAGCATGCATTTATATATGTGATATTATGTGACAGTTGTAATATGTTTTGTTTATGTTTATTATTAATGAAAGATATAATTTTATATAAAAGACTTATTTTATTTATCTTATGTGAACAACGTGCAACATATAAAATAATGTAAAATTAGATGTCTATCATATTTATAAAAAACAACAATGATGGTCGATGGTCAAATGTATTTAAACATATTATATTATACAATAGTCATACATTTAAAAACTACATAAATTCTTTCATAACGAGTTACTTTTAATAATACTAGAATATTGACCTGTTCTACAAACAGAGGTCTAGAAATGACAGCCAGTTTTGACTTCCAATCATGTCTTCACTCATTCTTCTGGAGTTACAGGTCGTCTGGCTTACCTTTGTCATCAAAGCCGTGTGTGATCTCGTGGCCAATCACCACGCCGATACCGCCGTAGTTGAGAGACCTGTACACACTTCTGGTTGACAGTTGGCTTCCTCTTGTATTCACTCCCTTGTACGCTACACTGTTCTGTATCTCACTCCCTTGTACGCTACACTGTTCTGTATCTCACTCCCTTGTACGCTACACTGTTCTGTATCTCACTCCCTTGTACGCTACACTGTTCTGTATATCACTCCCTTGTACGCTATACTGTTCTGTATCTCACTCCCTTGCATGCTACACTGTTCTGTATCTCACTCCCTTGTACGCTACGCTGTTCTGTATCTCACTCCCTTGTACACTATACTGTTCTGTATCTCACTCCCTTGTGCGCTATACTGTTCTGTATCTCACTCCCTTGTACGCTGCACTGTTCTGTATCTCACTCCCTTGTACGCTACACTGTTCTGCAACTCATTTCATTATACGCTACACTGTTCTGTATCTCACTCCTTTGTACGCTATACTGTTCTGTATCTCACTCCCTTGTACGCTACACTGTTCTGTATTTCACTCCCTTGTACGCTATACTATTCTGTATCTCACTCCCTTGTACGCTACACTGTTCTGTATATCACTCCCTTGTACGCTACACTGTTCTGTATATCACTCCCTTGTACGCTATACTGTTCTGTATCTCACTCCCTTGCATGCTACACTGTTCTGTATCTCACTCCCTTGTACGCTACACTGTTCTGTATCTCACTCCCTTGTACACTATACTGTTCTGTATCTCACTCCCTTGTGCGCTATACTGTTCTGTATCTCACTCCCTTGTACGCTGCACTGTTCTGTATCTCACTCCCTTGTACGCTACACTGTTCTGCAACTCATTTCATTATACGCTACACTGTTCTGTATCTCACTCCTTTGTACGCTACACTGTTCTGTATATCACTCCCTTGTACGCTAGAGTTCCCTCTATCTAATTTCGATATACAGTAGAACCTCTCTGTAAAGGACAACACCTAATTACAGAGCCAAAGTGTCCTTTAGAGAGAGGTGTCCTCTTACCAGAGAGTTACTAAGTACTGTAAATGATAATTTTGTAAATGAAAACTGTCCTTTATAGAGAGGTGTCCTCTAGCGCGAGTGTCCTCTCATGGAGTATTTTCTACCATATATTATGTTTTGTTGCATGAGAGTTTGCCCATCTGAAAAAGTAAAAAAGACATAGTTCTCTTTCTGTTCAATTTCGATATATATTATGTTTTTTTTTTTGTTGCATGGATTTGCCCATCAAAGAGTTGTAAAAACAGAGTTCTCTCTAATTTCGTTATACAGTAGAACCTCCATGAGAAGACACTCACGCTAGAGAACACCTCTCTATAAAGGACAGTTTTCATTTACAAAATTACCATTTTTAATATTTAGCAACTCTCCGGTAAGAGAACATATCTCCCTAAAAGACACTTTGGCTCTGTAATTAGGTATTGTCTTTTACAGGGAGGTTCTACTGTATATTGTGTTTTGTTGCATTGGTTTTCCTATCTAAAAGATGTAGAAACAGTTATATTTTCCAAACGATTTGAAACAATTAGAAGAACATCAAAACTCATTAGAAATCAACAAATAGCTTTATCAAGACTAAGAAATGGCCATATAAAAACCTTAAAATTTCAAAATGGACAAAAACCTTCAATAACTGCTTGAAATGCAATAGTGCGGAAGCTTCTCCGGAACATATCATGCTCAGAACTAACAATAGAGGACCTATTTTCCAGGCCTATAACTACCATCGCAAAATTGGAGAGGAGTGGACTTCAGGAATTGGTTTAACCATGGAGATAAGCACCACCACTGTATTGGTGATTAAAACTGTCCTTTATTGAGAGGTGTCTTCTAGCGAGGGTGTCCTCTCATGGAGGTTCTACTGTATTGGCCAATAGTTCAGAAGCTTCTCAGAAGCATATCATGCTTAGAACTGACAATATAGGACCCCAGGCCTATAACTACCATCACAAAATTGGAGAGGAATGGACTTCAGGAATTGGTTTAACCATGGAGATAAGCACCACCACTGTATTGGTGATTAAAACTGTCCTTTATAGAGAGGTGTCTTCTAGCGAGGGTGTCCTCTCATGGAGGTTCTACTGTATTGGCCAATAGTGCAGAAGCTTCTCCGGAACATATGCTCAGAACTGACAATAGAGAACACCAGGCCTATAACTACCATCACAAAATTGGAGAGGAATGGACTTCAGGAATTGGTTTAACCATGGAGATAAGCACCACCATCACAGTTATATTTCTACCCAATTTCGATATACATTATGTTTTTTTGCATGAGAGTTTTCCTATCTGAAAGAAGTAAAAACATAGTTATCTATCTACCTCCAGTATAAGAATGACCAAGTGTGTGTTATCAATACCAATTACTTACTTAGGAAAGTGTTGACTGTAGAACAAGGGCTGCAAGATACCGGCAGGGAACACGATATCGTTCTTGTTGGGATTGTAGAAGGCATTCACCACAGCAGGTTCCGTTGTCCATCTGGGGTCACACATACATCCATCTTTTTGAAAATAGAGCAATCCATAAATAAATCTTTAATCAAAAAGTCATATATTGTATCAAAAAATCATTTATTTTATCAATATTTCAGTTGGCTGAACGCCAACCTTTATCAAGGTGTTATAACTTTTTAAAGTGTGTCAACGATGTGGCGCTGAGTTTATTGTTGACACACTTTAAAATAAAGAAAAAGGCATCTCCTTATCGTGCAACTGAAAGTTGCTGATGGCTTGCGCCATCTATCGGAATAAATATAAACTATTCACGTTTGCACGATAAGGAGATGCCTTTTTCTTAATTTATGCACCTTATCCCAGTACAATATCACATTTGTACTATTTTTTCACACTTTAAAATGTTATAACACCTTAATAAAGGTTGGCGTTCGGCCAAATGAAATGTTGGTAATATAAATGATATTTTGATCCAATATATTTCTTTTTAATTAAACATATATCTTTGTGCCTGGATGACAACGCCATCCTGGCGTCTACCAAGACATGTCCCTACAAGTATTATATAGGGATACACGGGATAACCGAATATGAATAAAATTGCCTCTGTCTCCTTCAAAAAAATAAATAATAATAAAAAAATAGACGACTGTCTATCAGCAAACAAATCTAATGCAATAGTTTACTATAAATTTTAATTTAAAAAAAAACCACGTTCTGACGTTTGAGACCAAAAACTTAATATATACACTGTGTGACAAAGAAATTACTGAAGAACTCCCCCATTACCTGCTTAATTGTACAGTCCTTGATGCAGAGAGGAAGACCCTATATCAACAAATTAAATGTACCAACACTTCAACCTACGTATTGCTTTCAAAAATATCAGCAAACAAATCTAAGGCAATAGCTTACTATAATTTTTTTAGATCATCATTATGTAAGGACCAGTCAACAAGTGAATGACTTTGAGACGAAGAGTAAAGCCAGTTCAATTTCTATGTAAATAACACAAGATGATTATTACCTTACCCAATTGGGAGAAGCTGTATGGAGCATGTCCCTAATAAAGGCTTTTGTATGTGTGTGTAATATGTACATAGGGATTAAACATCCATGGACATCACTTAAAGAACGCTTCGGTGGACGCTTCTCAGTTTGCCAAAGCTGGTGTTGTGGCTTTGTCACCGACCCGAGGCCGCTAGTTTGTGGAGACGGTGAATAGATGGTGCTTGGTTTAAGCGTCTATTTTGACGGGAGAGGTGACCCCTATTTTTATAGATCAATTTCCTTTCGGCAAAATTCTATCATTATTTTGGTCATAGATTTGACCCAGCCACTCTACCAGCTAAACACCTCTTTGTCAGATTGTGAAGATTTCATTAGTTCCTGTGTGGATCTCATGGAATAAAGTGAGTGGGTAACACCCTCGATTCCCGACAGTCATGAACCGGGATTGTATCCCACGTTAACTTTTTGTTTAATGTGTGAATAACCTTCACTTCATTGTTTCAATTATCATAAACTAGGTTGTTCTTATAGATGGAAATTTTGCCGGGAGGATATTGATCTAAAGAGACAAAGGTCGCCTCTCCCGTCAAAATAGACGTCAATACTAGACGCGACCAGATTCCATTAGATCCCGTGTGGATCTCATGGAATAAAGTCCGCCCTAGACTGACGAGGGCCATTAGCCTGAAACCATGATCTCTAGGTGGACGCTTCTCAGTTTTCCAAAGCTGGTGTTGTGGCTTTGTCATCGACATGTATCCGCTAGTTTGCAGAGAAGACTTTAGGTCTATTGCACAAGTTAGAATACTTTCAAGTTTTTTTAGAGAAAATCACACCATGATGCTCTGCGGTGAGGACCCGATTTGTACCTTCTGTAATTCAAAACTAAAAAATGATATCGCTCACTATATTTTTGATTGCTCTGCTCTGAAAGAAGAACCCTTATGCTCAAAACAGGGCAACTCTGTGCTTCACTTCCATCAATAATTGATAATATGACCCAGAATAAGTATATTGCTACGGCGTTTTATGGTTTCCACAAGTCCATATCTCAGAAGAAGCCCAAGTGACACTCACTCCTCACTTTCTTACTGCTACTTTTTTGTGTTGTTTTTTCTTGCTTCCCTCTTTCTCTTTCTTTTTTTTTTCTTCTGTTTATATTGTTGTTTCCTTTGTTTCACTGCTTTGTTCTCATGCATACCTCTGGTGAATCCTGTATAGGGTCAGTGACCCTAAATAAAGGCTTTTTGTTTTTGTTGTTATTGTTGACTTCAGGTCTATTTGACTTTGTCTCCAAAAATAAAATAAATAAATAAATAAATAAATAAAACACAACCGATCGGAAACATAAAAAACTTTCCACTTTCTTAAGTTTTGTCCATGAGTGTGAATAGTGTTTTAAGTAGGTTTTGTTAAAATGGATGAGAATCACAAACCTGTCTTTGTTTACTGGTTGACGAAGTTTTAAGAGATTCTTGGAAGCCTCAAACTTGAAGACGCTGAGAACGTTGTGTAGGAAGTGGTCTTCACTGATCTCAAGCTGCAACATAACAACACCACTTGTTATAAACCCGGGTAGTACGGTAGCTATAGGATGGTAGACACGTAATGGGGTGTAGAGTAGATGTCACTTCTAGATTATAGGTAGACGTGTTAGAACGGAATGTTCATCCCTGAATTTACACTAAGATCAACAAGTAATTTTTATACAAATTTTTATAATACTCAATTTGTTACAAACCACGGAAATTTAAAAAGTTTTTAAAATAGAATAAAGGCAGTGGAGGATTCAAGTTGCTTTCGTGGTATTGAGGAACAAACCTCAAGACATCTACTGATCGATTGCCCAGCATTTCAAGATTATAGAATGAACTAGTTGTTTGTGAACTTAACGATTTGATTTCCGATAAAAAAAATCATATTTAAAGTTCAATTCATTTTGTAAATACATTCTAAACTTTCTACAAAATCTGGATCTTTAATGTTTTCATGTGTTGAATAATGTAAATAACTTATGTAAATAAACTTTTCTCCTTGTTTGGCGATAGTATCCCTTGCGGGATATAGCGCTTTGGAAATAAAATAATTGGTAACAAGTAATCCAGGGTTAGGTTTGTTTAACTATTTTTATTTCTCTATCTATCAGGCTAACATGTCCTTAAACAGGAGAACTAGAAACTGTCAAATTATTTGACCAACATAGCAGTTTTAATCTTCTCAGTTATGCGGGAAGAATGTTGTTTGTTTGTTAAGTGAACTCCCACGTCATTGGACCAATGTGGCCATTCTATATACAGTTACGAGCGTCATTCTTCATCTCTGTCACGGTTTGCTTTTTTTTTTTTTGGAATGGCGCCCTCCTATTGGTTGGCTACGATCCCGCCACCTTTGCCCCCCCCCCCTCCCCCATTTCTGTAACTATTGTGTTGGAGCGGGTCGCTCCTTAAATAAATGCATATATTAGTTAATAACCAAATGGAATCCTCTCTTTCTTTTTCCCAGTAAGAGACGCCTACGGAAGCCAACAGTACATAGACAGATAAAGCACATAGGCTATAGTTATTAACTAAAATATGCATTTATTTAAGGCGCCAATTTATAATTGTAACAAATAGTATTTGAATCAAAACATTCAATCGGGTAAAACACGGGCGTTGCCCGGGTCATTCGGCTAGTTAAGTATATATAAAAGGGGGTTGAAACGGAATGCGAGGAGTCGTGGAGTGGTGTTCGAGTGGAGACGCTTTTATAGCGTTCTCTGTGTGGTTGTCTGGTGATCTCCTCGCATACCTGTGTAACCCCGGTCCGCTCCTTATCAACGCTGCAAATAAAAGATAAGTATTGTTTTTATTTTATTTAACAAATCGTGTTTGTTTTATTTAATTTATTTTTATTGTTGGTATTGTACTTTTGAGTGTACGTTTTTCTGTGTTTTAAGTTACTCTTACTGTAGGCCCTAGTTTATTGCTTTTTGTGTGATAACCTGTTGTAGAGCTTTGAACAAAGAATTCGAATCACTGGACGGCGTAACCAGCATAGAATAAAGTAAAACTATTGCAACTCAATAATTGTTGGGAAGAATGAAAATTTATTTGTAATTAATACAAAAATTATAGGTAAAGAATTATTTCAAAAGAGAGAGAGAGAGATAGAGTTTTGGGTCTCAAGACGCGAGCACGCGACGACCACAACAACTCGAGAACAAAGAGAGGATGCGAGGGGGCGGCCGAAAATTGCATCATGGTTGTCATAACTTCCAGTTAACTATACGCCACAAAATCAACAAGAAATCCAGGGTTAGGTTTCTTTAACTACTTTTATTTATCTAGCTTTTTGGTCAACATGACAGGAGAACTAGAAATATGACTTCCAGATAACTATACACCTATCCCCCGATTTACACGGTACTTGTTTTACACGTTTTCGCTTTTACACGGTTTTCCAAATAAGTTTTTTTTTGTTTTTATCGCACTATACTAAAATGCGATATTCTACTCTATACTACCTATGTTGAAAAGAATATTGGGAGGCTCTGATTCATGAGGGGGCGAACACCTATTCAGATTTGACAGTTTAATATACAGGGTGATCCAAAAGTCCCGCACAATTTTAAAAATTAATAACTCCGCGAATATTTGCGCTAGAGCAATGCGGTAAACACCATTGTGTTCAGGATGCAATGGGATTTTTTATGGCAAATGATGAAAAATTCGAAATTGATTTTAGTTACAATTTTATTTGCCAGATGGCGCTCTACCAGAATCAGAGATTCAGCGGCCAAATTGTTTGATATATTGAAAAATATAACTGATCTATACGTATTTTTCCTTTTTGAATACCAGGAAAGAACCCTAATAATTTCAAATAACAAATTAATAAAACACCACTTCGCCAAAAGTATGAAGAATTGGTTAACGATTTTCAAATACAATCAGAGATATGTAAAATAGGTAAATGCAAATTAAAACATGTAGCAAAAAGAAATTTGATATTTTAGATACGGTTTGTTTCCGAAGATAATAAATTTCTAATATTTTTAATTCAACTCTCACTCAGTATCGATTATATTTATTTTAATTCATTTGAAAAATATGTATCTATCTCTGATAATTTATTTTACTCTGGAATGCCGTTGTTGTTGTCGTGTCCAATAAAGAGCCTTAGATGTATCCATGCATCTCCATCACAGCAGCAATGTCCACTATCTTGGGTGTGTAAAGCTGCTGCTCTGGGTCTATGTCAATTTTCTGCAAGGCTGCGGCTATTGCTGGCTATGAGAATATGTGGGTAGGTGTTAGATCCACACCAGTCAGTTGTTGCATGTCCTATAGGTTCTTGTGCCATCTGGATGTATTGTCATTCCTTCATAGTGTTTTGTTCTAAGTCTTGTTACTGATAGTAGAAGTGACATACAACACTTGAGTCACACAGGGGAACTTAGAGACAAAGTAAGCAGGAACATAATTGGTTATCTCCAAAAACTCTCAATACCTCAAAAATTCACCTTCAATGGATACCCTTACATGTTAGCATTGAAGGCAATGAAGCTGCTGGTGCGCTAGCGAAAAAAGGCACAAAAGAACCCTTGCTACAGAAAAAATAAACTTGCTTTTAAAGAAATAGAAATTGTAGCCAAAATAAACAAGAACTGGAGGATCCCATCTAAGCACAGTTGGCACACCCTAGAAGCAGATGGCCACCCAGACCTTTCGGTCCAAAAGCCGGCATGCGAAGCATGCCCTTCGCTGCTATTCTGTTCAACTCATAAGCCAAGTAACGGTATCCAGGCTAGTGCTTAGACATTGTACCTGGAAACACCACCTCCCAGACAACGTGTCTGGAAGGATTTCTATACCGGTGGCCTTTAATCACAGCAAAATAGGAAACTATCTACTGTGTCCAGCAGGGACCGCGGGGAGGCAACCCCCGGTCGACTCTGTTCACTCACAGCTGAGGAAAAGCTCAGCTGCCACGTCGTGGGATTTCTCAAGAAGCTTGCTGTGATTTCTCAGCAGCTTACTCTCGCGCCCCTCGCACTCCTTCTCTCTTCCTGCACACCCACTACCCTTGGACAATCCAAGACGTAGTGGCGTGCATTCACATCCCTTTCTCCACAGACGCAATCAGGGTTTCTCTTAATTTTAAATTTGTGGAGACTTGGGGGCCCATGTCCCGAACTACCCTAATGAGTTTGTGGGACATTACCTTACAGAGGTACTTAAGTGTTGTTACCCCATTGAATACCTCTCTCCCCTTCACACTGTTCCTCCATCTGTCCAACCATAAGTTCTGGACGTACCCCCTGATCCTCCTATACGAGGTGTGTTCAATAAGTATCGCGACTTTTGAATTTTCGCGGGTTACGTATATTCGAATTTAGATCTTTTTGTGGCTTTATGTTGGTACTCATGTCTCTCACTTATGCCGACAAGCTCGCCCATTTTGAATGTTCACTTAATTGTTGACAGCTGCTTTGCTTGCAGGTGTTTTGGATCTTCTTCAATTTTTACCTATTAAAAAAAATGGATCAAAGAACCTGTATCAAATTTTGTGTGAAAAACGAAATTAAGTGCGCGTATGCATTCCGAATGCTGACTGTGGCATACGGAGAAGCTACCTTGGACCGAAGCAACGTTTATCGGTGGTACAAAATGTTCTCAGAAGGCCGAGAAGATGTGAACGACGAAGAGCGTGCCGGACGCTCGAGCACTTCAACAACAGACGAAAAAATTAATGAAGTGGAGAAAATGATATTGGCCAATCGTCGAATCACCGTTAGAGAAGTTGCTGAGGACCTAAACATATCGATTGGCTCGTGCCATTCGATTTTTATCAATGATTTGAGCATGAGACGGGTCGCCGCGAAATTCTAACAAATATTGCTCAATTGCGACCAAAAACAGCATCGCATGAACATTGCTAATGAGATGTTGGACTCTGTCCGCGACGACCCAAATTTGCTCCAGAGGGTCATAACTGGTGACGAAGCGTGTGTTTATGGTTATGACGTGGAAACCAAAGCTCAATCATCTCAATGGAAGCTGCCGCACGAACCAAGACCGAAAAAAGCGCGCCAAGTTCGGTCGAATGTGAAAGTTTTGCTGACAGTTTTCTTCGATTGCAGGGGCGTGGTGCATCATGAGTTCTTGCCACAGGGTAGAACGGTCAATAAGGAATATTACCTGCAAGTTATGCGCAATTTGCGCGAAGCAATCCGCCAGAAACGCCCGGATTTGTGGAAGAACAAAAATTGGCTTTTGCACCACGATAACGCCCCTGCTCACACATCGTTGCTTGTGCGCGACTTCTTGGCCAAAAACAACACACTAATGATGCCGCAGCCACCGTATTCCCCAGAACTGGCCCCCTGTGACTTTTTCTTGTTCCCTAAACTGAAGAGGGCCATGAAAGGACGACATTACGCTACGCTTGACGAGATAAAGACGGCATCGAGAAGGAGGAGCGGAAAAAGATTTTAAAAAATGATTTTTTGAAGTGCTTCGAAGATTGGAAAAACCGTTGGCACAAGTGTATAATATCTCATGGGATTATTTTGAAGGGGACAAAATAGGTATTCATGAATAAATAAATAATATTTGAAAAACACAAAAGTCGCGATACTTTCTGAACACACCTCGTAAACTTATTTCTTGGTCACTGGGGTCCTCAGTGATCTACCTCTAAAGCATCCTGCCTTAGCGATCCTGTCTGCGAACTCATTACCTTCGATGGGGCTGTGTTTCCTAAACCAAGGGAGCTCCGGAGCCCGCGTCATCATCCCCAGCTCCTAGATTATTTGATGCGCGAGTTGCCCTTTCTCCAGATTGATGGCGACGAGGGCCGACATACAATCTGAATAGAGGCGGTCCGGGCTGAAGTTCTTCTCGGCACACACTCTGAAGGCTACCCTGTTCGCAACCAGCTCGGCTGAAAAGACCAAGTTGTCCACTCTGAGTGTTAAACTTTCTTGGAAGATCAGCTCTCCATTAGTGAATATCACTACCCCAGCTCCAGTATTGGTTCCAGACTTACTACTATCAGTGAAAACCTCCGTGCCAATCCCTGTCGGTCCTCCAGGACTCCAATTCCACTTTGGCAACCACTGCTGAGGCTTCCTTGGGTCCCTCTTCGATTCCAGGGCCCCCGCTTTAAGTCCCAGGGCATCTTCCCTGTTCTCCCTGATCTTCTGTCTGTGGTCTCCTCCTCTAGTTTCAACCCCAGGGGAATAAGCCCAGCGAGGACCAATAAGGCCTCACTGCTGGTAATGCGATATCCCCCTGTGATTCTGAGTGCCGCTGTCCTCTGCACTCTCTCTAGAGTTGTTGCCACCTTCTGATCCCTGTTTCGGCGCCACCAAGCCCCGGAAGCATATAGCAAGATTGGCTCGACACAGGAGAGGCAGAGGTTCCTAAAAATAGTACCCACGTTTTTCAACGCAAAAGGTCGATCTAAAAATGATTTTTATTTGAATAGACACATTTTTAAAATTGTGTACAGTATAATAAACAATGATAACATTTGACAAGCCCATAGGATATTTGGAATAAAGTACGACAAATATATTTTGTCACTCCCCTCTATATTTCATTTGTTGGATCATGACAAATATCCAGTTAAATAGTCAAGGGTCGCCAATCAGTCAAGAAACTACACATTCCTTATAGCAAGAAATCCTATTAATAGTGCCATCATAATTTTTGGTACTATATTAACATTTCAAAAATTCGTGTATTGATATCAGCAGTGTTTTTCAAACATTCAATATATTTCACAAAACCCCATATAAAATATAAATATTTTTGCTACATGTTTTAATTTGCATTTACCTATTTTACATATCTCTGATTGTATTTGAAAATCGTTAACCAATTCTTCATACTTTTGGCGAAGTGGTGTTTTATTAATTTGTTATTTGAAATTATTAGGGTTCTTTCCTGGTATTCAAAAAGGAAAAATACGTGTCGATCAGTTATATTTTTCAATTTATCAAACAATTTGGCCGCTGAATCTCTGATTCTGGTAGAGCGCCATCTGGCGAATAAAATTGTAACTAAAATCAATTTCGAATTTTTCATTATTTGCCATAAAAAATCCCATTGCATCCTGAACACAATGGTGTTTACCGCATTGCTCTAGCGCAAATATTCGCGGAGTTATTAATTTTTAAAATAGTGCGGGACTTTTGGATCACCCTGTACACCAATCCCTCGATTTACACGTTTTTCTCAGGAACGTATCTACCGTGTAAATCGGGGGATAGGTTAGAAATTTTATTTTCTATAAAGTTGTCCCAAAAATTTGTGTTTTTCTTAAAACGTTATTTCTCTTGTGAAAAAATAGTTCAAATATGATATTGTACTGGGATAAGGTGCACAAATTATGAAAAAGAAAAATGCATCTCCTTATCGTGCAACTGAAAGTTGATGATAACTTGCGCCATCTATCGGAATAAATATCAACTATTCTCATTGATTTTAAATTATTCCAGAATTGGCCGAATACTCATTCTTGATTAATCAAGAAAAGCTAACCATGTACCCGTTTCAGGCTGTTGGCCCTCATCAGCGTGGTGCAAGCTGTACCTCAACGACCAAAATATTAGTCATTCAGGCATCCTGAAAAATCATGAAACTGGTAGTTAAGGCCAGACTTGCGTGAGACTGCAAATTGCTTAAATTTTGAGTAAGTTGTTTTTCTTATTAACGGCGAATAATATTATTACGACGAATAAATAATAATACATAATACAATTACTTTATACTAAGCAATAACGCGCCATCTATACATATAAAATGAAATGATTTAAAAGCGCGAATGTTTCTTTTATACATAATACAAACTTCTACTGCCCTTACTGCGATGAAAAAATATATTGGGAGGGCTTGGCTTATCAGTGGTGAACCCTCCCAGCGGTTTCGCCAATTTAATCTACCAGACCGCTTCTCAGAGCTCTAATACTTGCAAATATTTGAATGTAATTCTACTGTCCTATAAGCTTATGTCCATAGTTTTCTTGAAAACCATTTCTGAGATTCCACCCTTCAGTTCTGCGTATATGAGCAGAATCGTCCAATACAGTATTAGAGCTCCGAGAAGCGGTCTGGTGGATTAAATTGGCGAAACCGCTGGGAGGGTTCACCACTGATGAGCCAAGCCCTCCCAATATATTTTTTCATCGCAGAAAGGACAGTAGAAGTTTGTATTATGTATAAAAGAAACATTCGTGCTTTTAAATCTTTTCATTTTATACAATTACTTTATATATAATACAAAGACATTATATACAAGGTATGTCCCATAAGTTCCCGGACTGGGTCCATAAAAAAATAAATAAATGAAAAATGTAAATGAATTTGACTGTTTATTATAGAAAAAATATCTGGCTACACGGTGGTACCAATATCGAGGCGGTACCTGCGCGCGCGCCAAGGTTATTCTAATTTATTTAAAGGTCACACCTAGCGCTGCGGCGATTTTACGATGGAACAAAAATTGAAGCAGAGGATTTGCATAGAATTTTGTGTGAAACTTCAAATATCAGCAACCGAAACTTTTGAAATGCTTAATAAAGCATTCCACAATGACGCCCCAAAGAGAACAACTGTTTTTGAATGGCATTCTAGATTTAAAGCTGGCAGAATTTCCATTGAAGATGATCCTCGGCAAGGACGCCCAAAATTTCAAAGGACTGATGAAAATGTGCAAAAAAATCACCGATTTGATAAAAGAAAATCCTCGAACCACTTTGCTGGAGCTAGAGCAAGACACAGGCATCTCTAAAACAACGATTGGAAGGATCGTAACCGAAGATTTGAAGCTCAAAAAGACTCCTGCAAAATTCATCCCAAGATTCCTCACCAATGAGCAAAAACTGTGTCGGCTTGCAACCTGTGAGGACATGATATAAATGACAAGAACGGATCCAGAATGGAAAGACAAGATAATCACAGGCGACGAGACATGGGTCTATGGCTATGACCCTGAAACCAAACCTCAATCTGCCGAGTGGAGAGGTTAGGGTGAGCCTAGACCCAAAAATCCAGAAACAAGGTGTTGCTGGTCGCTTTTTCGGATAACAGGGGCATTGTTCATCACGAGTATCTTCCTGCAGGCCAAACAGTTATTAAAGAAATGTATTTGGGCATTCTTCGCCGTCTAAGGGAAGCGATTCGAAAAAAAAAGGCCAGAAAAATGGACTAATGGTGGCTGGATCCTACACCATGACAATGCTCGCCCTCACACAGCGCACTTGATGACTAGATTTTTGGCGAAAAACGGGACACAAATCCTACTTCAACCACCCTATTTCCCAGACATCGCACCAAATGACTTTTTTCCTGTTCCCCAAACTTAAAGTAGTTCTAAAAGGAAGACATTTTGACACCAGGGATGACATAATAGAAAAATCGCCGTTAGCATTGAAGAGCATTCCAAAAGAGGCTTATAAAAACTGTTTCGACAATTGGGAGAAACGATGGCGCTGGTGCGTTGAAGCAAGGGGGGATTACTTTGAAAAGTTTTAATAAAAAAATTTTAAAAAAATCTTACCTTTTTTTTTATGGACCCACAGTCCGGGAACTTATGAGACATACCTTGTATAACGATGAATAATATTGGTATTTCAAATGTAAGTGTTTACGAACTTTGAGAAAACCTTGTAGTAAAGGAGGTTGGTGGAGATTGTCTATATAAGGCAGTAACATGGTAGATATATGATAAAATTCAAGAATCAAGGGACGAGTTTCTATATACGACGATTTATTACAAAACGCTCAAGCTTTCGGGCTGGCCGGCCCTTCTACAGGAGAACTGTGAAAACATATGGAACATTGAACACTATATAGGGATGAGACTATTTACATACTTAAAAACTATAGGGACTTTGCATATCTATGAAATGTTGAGAGGAATAATTAGCATACCAGGAAATTATGGAATGGAGAAATTAACATGCATGATAATAGCTATTGATGTAGTAGAGTTAGGAATATTTTCTAATGTCTAAGAGGGAGGAGAGGGGGATACGCACAGATGGAGGATACAAGGCTATGGGAACAGGGATTGGTAGGATTCAGGGAGGTCGATGTGTCTATTGATGGCATGGAAGCCCTGGGAAACGAGAGCTTCCAAGATGAGGCGCTGCTGCTTGTTGTATATGCGGCTATAGTGCACAGATGGATTGGCCAGATCGAAAGAGTGGTTGGAGGTCCGGATGTGTTGATATATAGCTGATTTCTCATCTTGTCTGGAGATGTTTTTGCTGTGCTCCTCGAGTCTTGTCCCTACACTCCTGCCTGTCTCACCAACGTAGACAACGTCGCAGTCAGCGCAGGGAATGGAGTAGACACAGCCCGACAAGAGAGATGGGTTATATGGGCTATTGCTTTTTGTGTCTGGGTTCCTAATGAGGGAGCTGATGTTAGGGGAGTTGGAGTAAAGGGTCCTGACTCCAAATTTGCTTAGGGCTCGGGCTATGGAGGAGCTAGTGGGGGAATATGGGAGGACACATATGGATTTATATATGGGGTTGGAAGGGGTGTGGTTGGGGTCGTGGAAGTGGCGTAATATGAAAGACTTCGGGTATTGGAACTTAATGAGATTGGCTATGACTCTATTGGTCTCCATGGTTTTGAAATCAGAGGTGGAACAGTGGGTGTGAACTCGTTTAGATAGGGTTTTGACGGTGTTGATTTTGTGACTTAGGGGGCAGAAGGAGTTGAAGTGAATATAATTGGGTCTAAACGAATTTTTGTAATGTACTGTGGAGTGGGGGTATCTGGTTGGGGTCCGGATGATTAGGAAATCTAAGAATGGGAGGGCGTTGTAAGTTTCGGTTTCATGGGTGAAGGCAAGGTCAGGATGGTAACTAATAAGTTTTGAGAGGATATTTTCAACCTGGCTTTTTGTGCATATGCAGAACACATCATCTATGTATCTACGCCAAAGGCGGATATCGGATGGAAAATCTGAGGTGATCTGCATATCTATAGACCGCATAACAATCTCTGCAGCAGCTGAGGAAAGAGGGTTCCCCATTGGGGACCCTTTTATCTGTAAAAAAACTGGGAGTTGAAAGAGCAGACTGAAGATTGTAAACAGAGATGGGTGAGTTCTATAATTTTGGAGGAGGTATGATAATCGACATGGGAATCAACTAGAAAGGACCTAAGGGAGTCTATAATTAAATCATGGGGAAGGCTAGGGTATAACGATACTACATCAAATGAAACCATGACGAGGTTCGGACAAGGAGGGGTACCATACACATCATCAATGAATGAACTGGTGGAGGTGATGGAGGTAAGGGAAGGAGTACCTTTCAGGAGGGACGAGAGGAAAGACGAAATGAACTTGGAGACCGGGGCCATGGGGGATTTTCAGGGGATCTGGCCTAGAGACAGGTCTAAACTTGAGGCCTTTACTTAGAAGGGTGGTTTCAAGGGGAGTGAGATCCGTTGAGGAGAGGTTGACGAGATTGGAGGAATGGTCGGTGTCATGGAGTTGTAGTCGAAATTTAACTGACCAGTAGCGGAGTTTTTTATAGTGTCGGATTCTTATATTCTTCTGTAGGAGCTTTACTTCTGAGGTTATATTGGTTATGATGTGGGTCAACTGGTTTGGGGGGATTGTCTGGGAGATGATGCATGCGAGCTGTTTGAGGGTCTTGGAAAGAAAGCGTATGTTAGAGCGGCATCTCTGTATTCTGGCGTGGAGGAGACGTTTCTGTAGATCGGATACAGCTCTCTGTGAATATGAGTTGCCAACTCACAGAGAGCTGTATCCGATCTACAGAAACGTCTCCTCCACGCCAGAATACAGAGATGCCGCTCTAACATACGCTTTCTTTCCAAGACCCTCAAACAGCTCGCATGCATCATCTCCCAGACAATCCCCCCAAACCAGTTGACCCACATCATAGATTAAATTATGCTGATGCAAACATATAGATAATGCTAATAACAAACAATTATTTAAAAAAATCTTATCTAAATATATATCACTCAGGTAGATATGCACACGGGTCAATCCCGGGGCGAAGCCCGGGTCACCCGTCTAGTTATATATAGAAGGCAGTAACGTGGTAGATATACGATATCAAGCTCTAGTACAATTCGTATATCGAGGACGTGTTACAGTACCGTATCGTATTCCTTGCTGAGCTCTACTGAATTGGTGAGCAGCTCTGGGTAGCCAACACGTTCGTTCATGGCATTGGCCTGTCACATCACCATCGCCATGTTTAAACCAACAATTAAACATTATTGCAATAAAACACAGACTATGTGGATGATTTTCTTACTTTATTTAACGTTCTTTCAAGCTTTCAGGTACTGTAAACTCTAATACAGGAGTATATAATGAAGGGTTTACAGTAGATCGTTTTGTTGTATGCTCCTGTAAAAGGGTTTACAGTATCCAAAAGCTTGGTGGTGGTGGTGTCTTGTCCATGGTGCAGATCAGATCGGTAGAACGATATTGTAACATAGTGTTTATTATTATTAAGAAAAAGGCATCTCCTTATCGTGCAACTGAAAGTTGCTGATGGCTTGCGCCATCTATCGGAATAAATATCAACTATTCTCGTTGATTTTTTATTATTCCAGAATTGGCCAAATACCCATTCTTGATAATGGGTATTTGGCCAATTCTGGAATAATTAAAAATCAACGAGAATAGTTGATATTTATTCCGATAGATGGCGCAAGCCATCAGCAACTTTCAGTTGCACGATAAGGAGATGCCTTTTTCTTAATTTATGCACCTTATCCCAGTACAATATTACATTTGTACTACTTTTTCGCATAGTATTTATTAATTTTATTTATGTAACAAAGTATTTATTAATTTTATTTATGTAACAAAGTATTTATTAATTTTATTTATGTAACATAGTATTTATTAATTTTATTATTTTTTATTAACAGAGTGGTCATTTTTTAATGTTTATATTTTGCGACTCTGTAAATTTCCCTCGTGGCTTATCTTTTGTTTACCATTCATAGTTTGTCCTCCGGACTAGAAGACCATTCTCTTATGGCCAATTAGTCTCAACAACAACAACAACAACAACATAGTTTGTCCTTCCCTGAAATAAATTGTTGTCTCCTCCTGAAGTTTTTGTCTTCCCTAATTTTCCACGTGGCAATATTATAAAATTATCCCGCATGTGTTTCTTTTGAACGATAAAATCGAAATTTATTTTAAGGAGAAATAACGATTATTTCTAACATTAAGGATGAAGTATGTAAGGATGAATTGTTAAGAGTAATGATAAACGGAAAAATAAATGTGTCCAGGGATGGGAATAAGTCCATGCATCCTGATCACAATACCAGCCAACTAAGGTGCCGTATGAATGTCCTCTTCTGGATTGTTGACGTTTAATAAAGTAAGAAGCTTATTCTCGGAGATTGAGTTTTATTGTTGTTTTATCCTAGAAGGTTGGGAGGTAACCAAGAGTGAGGTGTCGCTTCACTGAGGCAAACGGACTCCAGTAATCTCGTTTATTGACATAAATTGACTGACTGCTGGTAGCTAAAAACTGTCGCTATTTATATACAAAATTTCTATGAAAACTATTATGCAAAACAGGATATTTGCATATCCATAATTCAATATGCAAATACACTACAATTGTAATTTAAATTTCAGAAGATTCTTCCGATTAAATATTCTATCAGCATTTATAAACAGACGATACGTAACTGTATTATATTCCACCTTTCACACTTTAGCTTTCAAGCGCTAAAAGTTCTTCTACAAGAATAAACCTATACCTAATTCATTTTAACAGGTTCGCGAATTTCGACAAACTACAAAAAGGGGAGCATAATAACGTAGCAAATCTTTTTATTTACTTGATTAAAGTGTGCTGAAAAAGAGCTTGTCCGAAAGCTTCTTCAATTAATTAATAAAAGCATTGAGGTGTCTTATGTTTTTTTTGTAATTTATTTTTTGCTTATCCCTAGTACACGTGGTATAGGTCATGATAATCATGGTGGGTAGAAGTAGGCGATTGCTTTTACTGTAAGTGCACCACATGTCTACACATGTGAAAAGCAGTTAGACTGCACTTAGAAATGTGCCAGAGCCCCGTTTGGTTACTTGCACTCACTGGTGGGGTTGGACTTTTGCAAGAATCGGGGGCCATTGGAGCAATTTTCTTTTAATCAGAAAAAAGAGCCTAATGCGGGAATCGAACCCGGGTCGTAGCGGTTGAAAAACCAACGGTTTAGACCATACTTCTACCGATCCCCTCGTCAGGGATATATCTGCAGGTAATGTTATCAGAAACTACCAAGGCAGTAATGAATTTCAAATACTAGGAAAGGACATTGTAGATGGTCTTCTTTTTCTTCTTTCTTATCTTCACTCAATCATATCAGGGTATCAAGCTTGTAGAGTTTGGGACTGGGATCACACATACACTTCAACTGTACATGGATCATCTGAAGAAGGTCTTCTTCTTTCTTATCTCCACTCAATCATACCAGGGTATCAAGCTTGTAAGCTTGAGACTTTTGAGGGTGTCTGCCGGGGAAGAGTAGAGCTCATCAATGGATGAGTAAGTTATAGATGGTAAAAAAGAAGAAGTAAGCCAAAACAAACCTTTTCTGTTGCCACTTCTCTTGTTGCATCATCCATCCAATCATTTTCAATTAGAAGTTCATTAAAAGCTTCACGGATGTTGTGGATCATCTCCAGTGCCTAGAAACATCACAGAAATTAACAGTACTTAGAATACAAGCATATAACAGGATAAGTTACTTCTTAGAATGATATGGACAGCATAACAGATATACAACATCAAACAACAAGATTTAGAACAGGCCATCTCAAGCCATTGAAGGTAGAAAATAACAAATACCCCACTTGCCCAACCTCCAACTCCAGAACACATTTTGGCTTGTATTGGATGCACTAAAAGGACCTTTGGGAGAGGCCTCTGCTTATCATTAAACAATGAACTTAAATTTTGATTGTGATATTTATTATGTAGAGATGATGCGTTGTGGTTTTTAACAATAAAATATATATACAGCTTTAAAAATTAATAATTTGAAAGATTTTTTTAACTTTTCCTTTTATTAGTCTAAATTAGACAAGATCTTGGAGGTCGTGCTCATAAAGAAGTTCAAGAACTCTTCTTGGTTCTCTGTACAGGTTTCCTTTGTCCTTTCCAATACAATTTAGTATATGTTGATGAGTGGCCTCTTCAGTTTTGCACCTAGTGCACATGGGGAATGTTACAGGATAAGTTACTTCTTAGAATGCTGAGGACATCAGAACAGATAGACAGTACTAAACAACAAGATTTAGAACAGGCCATCTCAACCATTGAAGATTGAAAATAATAAAAAAATCTACCCCACTTGCCCAAAATGTAGCTTGGCACCTACAGCTCCAGAGCACTTGGTTTGCATAAGATGTACTAAACAGGACTTTTTTGAAGAGGCTGCTGCTTATCATAAGCAGCTCGAGGAGCATGAACTTAAATTGAATGTAATATTTCTTATGTAGAGATGAAGCGTTGTGAACTTTCACACTCAAATATATAAACACACTCTAGAACATCCTGCCGCTGAACCCCTGCTAAAACCTGTCCTGTTTACAGGGGTCGTCTATAAAAAGCCCTGGAGGGGGTCCTCCCATCTGGATGTCATCTATTTCCTCCCCTCTGGCCCGCAGATGACCACTCTTGCAGTTTTAATTTTGACCATTTATATATTTTAAATGCAAATAAGAGAGTGTACAGGTTATATTAATCAAGATATAGTATATATACAAAATATGGGGGTGGTAGCAAATAGGAACAGTGTACATTTTTATAAAAGGACTTGATCTTATAAAGTATCGGCTCTAACTAATTGGAAGGTATGTGACATATATTAAAAGTGTCATTATTATACAGTTTAAAATATACTATATATATAGAGCTTTTTAAAAAATAATCATTTAAAAGATAATTTAATTATTAAGATAAACTCATGGACAAAACTTAAGGAAGTGGAGAATCTTTGATGTCATCGGTCATCTATTTTTTTTTAAGGAGACGGGCAATTTTGTTGGCCCTTGGTTAACTCGTGTGTCTTCAATAAAGGTCACTGTAATATCTTTCAGAGTTATTGTCTAAATCCCGATATACATGCTAAAAGGTACAACTTCCTTAAGTTTTGTCCATGAGTGTATTGTCTGAATCCCGATATAAATGCTGAAAGGTACAACTTCCTTAAGTTTTGTCCATGAGTGTATTGTATGAATCCCGATATACATGCTGAAAGGTATAACTTCCTTAAGTTTTGTCCATGAGTGTATAATCTCAAATTGTATTATATTAATATGATGGCATCTCCACCTTTACCGGTCCCAAGCCCGGATGAAAAAGGAGGAGAGGGAGCAGTAACAAGCTCACTAAAAAACCTGGGTTCAGCTGGCCCGGCTGATAGTATTCTGTAAGGGCTCCTAATCCAGGGATACAGGATGAGCAGCGTTTGTACTCCATGTTAGGAGCAGCTGCACATGGCGTCTGTTTCTCATGTCAGAGGCGGCTATTTTTTTGGAGCTAAGTCGGCCTGCCACTGAGTAGTGCTCCCAGTCTTAATGACAAATGCAGATGCATCTACTTCACTCACTCATGATGGTTGTCAAACATATATCCTAATATGATTGGGTGGAGATAAGAAAGAAGAAGAATATGATGTAGATATGTAAATATATGTGGAAGATATGTTTATGACTACAATACCGTCTCCTTGCTGGCCAGATCGAAGTGGTCACGGACAAAGAGTGCTCCAACAGCCATTCCCAGCTTGTTGTTGACAAGGTTGACACATAATCCCCATCGCACACGTTCTGCTGAAACACCCTGCAGGACACGTCGAAAATCTGCACGACGGCGAGAGTACTCCCCGCTGAGGTAAGGTAGCAATTGGTTGACCAAATGCCATATCGCGTAATTGTGGATAGTCCTGCAGACACACTCAACATTAGTAAATGTAAAAAAAAGGTCAGGTGTTGATATTTAAAATAAAAAGACATACTTATAATACAATATAATGCGGCTTATGATTGTAAAACGACATTTTAAAATTATACCGCATGTGTTTCTTTTCAACGAAAAATCCAAATTTATTTTAAGGAGAAATAACGATTATTTCTAACCTTAGGGATGAAGTATGAAAGGATGAATTGTAAAGAGTAATGATAAACGAAAAAATAAAAGTGTCCAGGTTCAATCCCTGGCAACTTTTATTTTTCCGTTTATCATTACTCTTCACAATTCATTCTTTCATACTTCATCCCTAAAGTTAGAAATAATCATTATTTCTCTTTAAAATAAATTTGGATTTTTCGTTGAAAAGAAACACATGCGGTATAATTTTAAAATGTCGTTTTACAAAAAGGCATATCTTGACTAGGAGAACATGTTTTTTCAGTAGGCAGAGTGCCTATGCGATTTCTGTTCCACAAGATGGCGCTCTGCCTTCTGAAAAGCACATGTGCTCCTAATCAGGATATGCCCTTTTTATTTTTAATACTAATAAAGGTGTGAACCCTCTCTCACAAAACAATCAATATATACGTATTAAGGGGAAAAAAAGTCTTCTTTAACTGATCGTGCATATAAAAGTTTATGATGGCTTGCACCATCTGTCGGAATAAATATCAACTATTAACGTTTATTTTTAAATATTCCAGAATTGGTCAAATACAAATTCTTGATTATTAATTATTGTTTATTGTTATATATATTAATCAAAAATAGGTATTTGGCCAATTCTAGAATAATTAAAAATCAACGAATAGTTGATATTTATTCCGATAGATGGCGCCAGTCATCATCAACTTTCAGTTTCATGATAAGAAAATGCCTTTTTCTTAATATATCCAACTTATCCCAGTACAAATTCACATTTGCACTATCTTTCATATTTAAATATACACCAATACCTCGCTTTGCGTCGTTTCGTTTTGCGTTTTTTTCGAAGTTGCGTCGCTGCTTAATTTTTACTGATTTTCACTGTGCGTCGTTAGATTTTCGAAGTTGCGTTGTTTTGGATTCAGGTCTTTAATTTTTTTCCTAATATGGCAACACCTTTGTTTTTGATTGCGCCATGCCATCAAAACTTTATTTTCACTTTGCGTCGTTTCAATTTGCGTCGTGTTTTTTTTGGAACTTAACCCCGACGCAAAGCTAGGTATGGGTGTATTTTGAAAATGAGAACGTTCGAATTTACATATATGGGAAATCCGCCGTCATATATGCAAATAAAGAGTGTTTTATGCTTAAAATATGAACCTTTCTTAAGTTTTATCTATGAGTGTATATACTGTATATAATGGCGACACATATTTCTTGGTTTCTCAAGAAGCCACTGAGACCAAAAATATTTTTGGTCTCAGTGGTACAGCCTGCTCCACGCTGACAAGCGCCAACAGCGCGAAACGCGTTCGTGGATGGCTTTTCTTGATTTATCAAGAATTTGAGTTGGCCATATATCAGGGAACAAGCTGAATCAATGTTTAGTTGATTTCTGTTCCACTAGATGGTGCTCTGCCTTCTGAAAAGCACATGTGCTCCTGGTCAGGATATCTTTACTTTGTTTTTTAATATTTCTTATGTTTACAGAGTTGTTTACAAACATGTTTGACAACAAAGAGGCTGCGTGTTGTGTAAGTTACTCACCTCCTGTCTGTGGCTGCAAGAATCTGTCCCATTTCCTTGAGGTAGGACATGGCGTAGACCACGACAGGCTCGTCTTCTGTCACCTTGTCGAACAGGAAGGTGTTCAGGTATTCCAACCAGTCGAACTGGAAAACTCAGTTACTTTAGTCCAATACATTGTTGATCATTGTTGAAAAGGAAGGTGTTGTACATTGTTGAACAGGAAGGTGTTGTACATTGTTGAACAGGAAGGTGTTGTACATTGTTGAACAGGAAGGTGTTCAGGTATTCCAGCCAGTTGAACTGGACAACTCAGTTACTTTAGTTCAATACATTGTTGTACATTGTTGAACAGGAAGGTGTTGTACATTGTTGAAGTAGTAAGTGTTACACATTGTTGAACAGGAAGGTGTTGTACATTGTTGAAGAGGTAAGTGTTATACATTGTTGAACAGGAAGGTGTTGAACATTGTTGAACACACAGGAAGGTGTTGTACATTGTTGAAGAGGTAAGTGTTGTACATTGTTGAACAGGAAGGTGTTGTACATTGTTGAACAGGAAGGTGTTGAACATTGTTGAACAGGAAGGTTTTGTACATTGTTGAAGAGGAAGGTGTTGAACATTGTTGAACAGGAAGGTGTTGTACATTGTTGAACAGGAAGGTGTTATACATTGTTGAACAGGAAGGTGTTGTACATTGTTGAACAGAAGGTGTTGTACATTGTTGAATAGGAAGGTGTTGTACATTGTTGAACAGGAAGGTGTTGTACATTGTTGAACAGGAAGGTGTTGTACATTGTTGAACAGGAAGGTGTTATACATTGTTGAACAGGAAGGTGTTGTACATTGTTGAACAGAAGGTGTTGTACATTGTTGAATAGGAAGGTGTTGTACATTGTTGAACAGGAAGGTGTTGTACATTGTTGAACAGGAAGGTGTTGTACATTGTTGAACAGGAAGGTGTTCAGGTATTCCAGCCAGTTGAACTGGACAACTCAGTTACTTTAGTTCAATACATTGTTGTACATTGTTGAACAGGAAGGTGTTGAACATTGTTGAACAGGAAGGTGTTGTACATTGTTGAACAGGAAGGTGTTGTACATTGTTGAACAGGAAGGTGTTGAACATTGTTGAACAGGAAGGTGTTATACATTGTTGAACAGGAAGGTGTTGTACATTGTTGAACAGAAGGTGTTGTACATTGTTGAACAGGAAGGTGTTGAACATTGTTGAACAGGAAGGTGTTGTACATTGTTGAACAGGAAGGTGTTGTACATTGTTGAACAGGAAGGTGTTGAACATTGTTGAACAGGAAGGTGTTGAACATTGTTGAACAGGAAGGTTTTGTACATTGTTGAAGAGGAAGGTGTTGAACATTGTTGAACAGGAAGGTGTTGTACATTGTTGAACAGGAAGGTGTTGTATATTGTTGAACAGGAAGGTGTTGAACATTGTTGAACAGGAAGGTGTTGTACATTGTTGAACAGAAGGTGTTGTACATTGTTGAACAGGAAGGTGTTGAACATTGTTGAACAGGAAGGTTTTGTACATTGTTGAAGAGGAAGGTGTTGAACATTGTTGAACAGGAAGGTGTTGTACATTGTTGAATAGGAAGGTGTTGTTAATTGTTCAACAGCAAAGTGTTGTACATTGTTGAACAGAAGGTGTTGTACATTGTTTAATAGGAAGGTGTTGTACATTGTTGAACAGGAAGGTGTTGTACATTGTTGAACAGAAATGTGTTGTACATTGGTGAACAGAAAGGTGTTGTTCATTGACGAACAGGAAGGTGTTGACCATTTGACAGTTTTGTCCATGAGTGTATTGTCTGAATCCCGATATACATGCTAAAAGGTACAACTTCCTTAAGTTTTGTCCATGAGTGTATTGTCTGAATCCCGATATAGATGCTGAAAGGTACAACTTCCTTAAGTTTTGTCCTTGAGTATATTGTCTGAATCCCGACATACATGCTAAAAGGTACAACTTCCTTAAGTTTTGTCCATGAGTGTATTGTCTGAATCCCGATATACATGCTAAAAGGTACAACCTCCTTAAGTTTTGTCCATGAGTGTATTATCTGAATCCCGATATACATGCTAAAAGGTACAACTTCCATAAGTCTTGTCCATGAGTGTATTGTCTGAATCCCGATATACATGCTAAAAATTACAACTTCCTTAAGTTTTGTCTATGAGTGTATATACTGTAGATACTCAGTAGATAATTAAGTGTAGACATAGAAGTGTAGATAATCTTACCTGGGGAATAGCCTCAGCCAGTTCTTTGATCACCATCTTCTTGTAGATGGCGCCTGTGTCTTGTTTCTCCGATTCGGGCATGGTGGCCTAGCAACACAGAGCTCTTTTTTTCAATCTCATTTGATAACTCATTTTGATATAACTAAGTATTCTTGTGAAAAAATAGTCCAAATGTTATATTATTACTATATATATTTTTGTTTATCTCTAGTAAACGTGGTACTTGCCATGATAATCATGGTTGATAGAAGTAGGCGACTGCTTTTACTGTGAACTGTTTTCTTGAAAACCATTTCTGAGATTCCACCCTTCAGTGCTGCGTATATAAACAGAATCGTCCAATACAGTATTAGAGCTCTGAGAAGCGGTCTGGTGGATTAAATGGGCGAAACCGCTGGGAGGGTTCACCACTGATAGGCCAAGCCCTCCCAATATATTTTTTTCATCGCAGTAAGGACAGTAGAAGTTTGTATTATGTATTAAAAAAAAACATTCGTGCTTTTAACTCTTTTCATTTTATATGTATAGATGACGCGTTATTGCTTTGTGGTAATTTACTGTAAGTACATCACATGTCTACATATGTGAAAAGCAGTTCGACTTTGCACTTACAAATGTGCCAGAGCCCCGTTTGGTTACTTGCATTCGCTGATGAGGTTGGACTTTTGCAATAATCGGAGACCATTGGAGCATTATTTTTTTTTAATCAGAAAAAAAGTGCCCAATGCGGGAATCGAACCCGGGTCGTAGCGGTCGAAACCCAACGGTTTAGACTATCCTTCCACCGATCTCACATGTGATATTGTACTGGATTAAGATGCATAAATTAAGAAAGAAAATAAAAAAGGCATCTCCTTATCGTGCAATTGGAAGTTACTGATGAACTGCGCCATCTATCGGAATAAATATCAATTTTTCGTTGATTTTTTTATTATTAAAGAATTGACCAACTGCACAATAATCATTTAAACAATTTAGGAATAATTAGAAATCAACGAATATTTGATATTTATTCCGATAGATGGCGCAAGTCATCAGCAACTTTCAGTTACACGATAAGGAAATGCCTTTTATTTTTCTTTCTTAAGTATTTTCTATCAAAGATTTCTGAGAAATATGGAAAAGGAATAAATACGATAAATAAGGGGGTTTGAAACAAGTTTCTTTTACTACACTCATGGACAAAATTTAAGGAAGTGGAAATCTTTGATGTTGATGGTCGTCTGTTTTTTTTTTTTTTTAAGAGAGGCAGAGCCAATTTTGTTCACACTTGGTTATCTCGTGTATCTTCACTAAAGGTCGCTATAATATCTTTCTGAGTTATTGTATACCATATACTGATATACATGTTAAAAGATACAACTTCCTTAAGTTTTGTCCTTGAGTGTATTATCTGAATCCCGATATACATGTTAAAAGGTACAACTTTCTTAAGTTTTGTCCATGAGTGTATTATCTGAATCCCGATATACATGTTAAAAGGTACAACTTCCTTAAGTTTTGTCCATGAGTGTATTGTCTGAATCCCGATATACATGTTAAAAGGTACAACTTTCTTAAGTTTTGTCCATGAGTGTATTATCTGAATCCCGATATACATGTTAAAAGGTACAACTTCCTTAAGTTTTGTCCATGAGTGTATTGTCTGAATCCCGATATACATGCTAAAAGGTACAACTTATTTAAGTTTTGTTCATGAGTGTATTGTCTGAATCCCGATATATATGCTAAAAGGTACAACTTTCTTAAGTTTTGTCCATGAGTGTATTGTCTGAATCCCGATATACATGTTAAAAGGTACAACTTCTTTAAGTTTTGTCCATGAGTATATTGTCTGAATCCCGATATACATGCTAAAAGGTACAACTTCTTTAAGTGTTGTCCATGAGTGTATTGTCTGAATCCCGATATACATGCTAAAAGGTACAACTTCCTTAAGTTTTGTCCATGAGTGTATTGTCTGAATCCCGATATACATGCTAAAAGGTACAACTTCCTTAAGTTTTGTCCATGAGTGTATTGTCTGAATCCCGATATACATGCTAAAAGGTACAACTTCTTTAAGTTTTGTCCATGAGTGTACCAGACCAAGTGATACTATAAAGAAAAAATAGGGGGAATTTGCAGGAAGGAAATTGATCTAAAAAAAGCATAGGGCTCCTCTCCCGTCAAATTAGACGTCAAAACAAGACGCCATCTATTGACCGTCGCCGAAACCATTGTCTCTAGGTGGACGCTTTTCAGTTAGCTAAAGCTGGTGTTGTGGCTTTGTCACCGACCCGAGGCCGCTAGTTTGCGGCGACGTCCAATAGATGGCGTCGAGTTTTGACGTCAATTTTGACGGGAGAGACACCCTATGCTTTTTTAGATAAGGAAAATGGCTTCTTATAATGGTAAAATTTTTTGATTGATTTTATTCCAATAGATAGTTAAAGTCATCAGTAAAGTTAAATTTGAGTAAATGCTTCTACACTTTCGTTATAATTGTTAGTATATTTCTATGAAAATTTGAAACTATTATAGATGCGTATGATTCTTTTAAAAATTGAACAATTTTTACTGCCCTTACTGCAGTGAAAAATTAATGGGAGCGCCTGGTTCATCAGTGGTGAACCCTCCCAGCGGTTTCGCCAGTTTAATCTACCATACCGCTGTTATATTGCATTTTTCGAACTTCCTTTAACAGCGGTATGGTAGATTGAACTGGAGAAACCGCTGAGAGGGTTCACCACTGATGAGCCAGACCCTCCCATTAATTTTTCCAATTGCAGTAAGGACAGTAGAAATTGTTTATTTTTAAAAAGAATCATGGGGTCAGTGGAAGGATGGTCTAAACCATTGGTTTTCCACCGCTACGACCCGGGTTCGATTCCCGCATTGGGCACTTTTTTATGTTAAAAAAAAAAATGCTTCAATGGCCCCCGATTCTTGCAAAAGTCCAACCCCACCTGCGAGTGCAAGTAACCAAACGGGGCTCTGGCACATTTGTAAGTGCAAAGTCGAACTGCTTTTGACGTGTGTAGACATGTGGTGCGCTTACAGTAAAAGCAGTTGCCTACTTCTACCCACCATGATTTATCATGGCCTGTACCACGTGTACTAGGGATAAGCAAAAAAAAAAAAAAGAATCATACGCGTCTATAATAGTTTCGAATTTTGATAACAGATGGCGCGCTAATGCATCATAATATAACATCATAAGTATTGTTCTATGTTTGTCGTGTCAACTTTGTGTCGTATTGATCGTGACAAATGGTATCGTTCTTCTAAGAGGACAAACATCACCTACGTTGGCAAGAGCTGTCTCAAACTTGAGCACTAGCTCCATGTCTCGTGTCGCTGTGTCGTGATCCGCTCCCAACAGCTCGGCGACACTTGTCATCAACAGTAGATAAGCCTCACGTTCACGTTGGCTGGATTCCTTCAGGAAATATTCTCGGCTGGGGAGACCGAGGGCTGTACCGTCAAGCTGTGGCACACATGGGTTCATACATCTATGTACTGGGTACACCCATGTGCAGCATAGTTCCCTCCCTATGTCCTACCATATAGTAGAATGGTTATATGATGAAGTTGACAGAGATGTTTGGGAGTTGTAGAGAGGATTCATGGATACACCAAAATACAGAAGTTTCAAAGAGAGAACGTCACAATAGTGGTATAAACGATCAAGGAGGGCATAGACATACACGAAGACATGAAAGGCCTGTACACGAAGGACATGGGAAGCATGGATAGGAAGACAAGGAAGGCCTGTACACGAAGGACAAAGACATGGAAAGCATGGACTAGAATACATAGAAGGCCTGTACACGAAGGAAATGGAAAGCGTGGACATGAAGACATCAAAGGCCTGTAAACAACGAATATGGACATGGAAGACATGGACACGATAGATTAAAGGCCTGTACACGAAAAATATGGACATGAAGACATCAAAGGCCTGTACACGAAGAATATGGACATGTAAAGCATGGATACGAAGACATGAAAGGCCTGTACACGAAGTATATGGACATGGAAAGCATGAATACGAAGACATGAAAGGGCTGTACACGAAAGATATGGACATGGAAAGCATGAATACGAAGACATGAAAGGCCTGTACACGAAGAATATGGACATGTAAAGCATGAATACGAAGACATGAAAGGCCTGTACACGAAGTATATGGACATGGAAAGCATGAATACGAAGACATGAAAGGGCTGTACACGAAAGATATGGACATGGAAAGCATGGATACAAAGACATGAAAGGCCTGTACACGAAGAATATGGACATGAAGACATAGATACAATGACATAGAAACCTGTACACGAAGTATATGGACATGGAAGACATAGATACAAAGACATGAAAGGCCTGTACACGAAGAATATGGACATGAAGACATAGACACGAAGACATGAAAGGCCTGTAAACGAAAAATATGGACATGAAGACATAGATACAATGACATAGAAACCTGTACACGAAGAATATGGACATGAAGACATAGATACAATTACATAGAAACTTGTACACGAAGTATATGGACATGGAAGACATAGACACGAAGACATGAAAGGCCTGTACACGAAAAATATAGACATGAAGACATAGATACAATGACATAGAAAGCCTGTACACGAAGTATATGGACATGTAAAGCATGGATACAAAGACATGAAAGGCCCGTAAAATGAAGAATATAGACATGGAAAGCATGGATACAAAGACATGAAAGGCCTGTACACGAAAGACATGGACATTGCAGGCATGGATACAAAGACGTGAAAGGCCTGTACACGAAGTATATGGACATGTAAAGCATGGATACAAAGAGATGAAAGGCCTGTACACGAAGAATATGGACATGGAAAGCATGGATACAAAGAAATGAAAGGCCTGTACACGAAGAATATGGACATGGAAAGCATGGATACAAAGAAATGAAAGGCCTGTACACGAAGAATATGGACATGGAAAGCATGGATACAAAGACATGAAAGGCCTGTACACGAAGAATATGGACATGTAAAGCATGGATACAAAGAGATGAAAGGCCTGTACACGAAGAATATGGACATGGAAAGCATGGATACAAAGACATGAAAGGCCTGTACACGAAGAATATGGACATGTAAAAAAGCATGGATACAAAGAGATGAAAGGCCTGTACACGAAGAATATGGACATGGAAAGCATGGATACAAAGAAATGAAAGGCCTGTACACGAAGAATATGGACATGTAAAGCATGGATACAAAGACATGAAAGGCCTGTACACGAAGAATATGGACATGGAAAGCATGGATACAAAGACATGAAAGACCTGTACACGAAGAATATGGACATGTAAAGCATGGATACAAAGACATGAAAGGCCTGTACACGAAGAATATGGACATGGAAAGCATGGATACAAAGACATGAAAGGCCTGTACACGAAGAATATGGACATGGAAAGCATGGATACAAAGACATGAAAGGCCTGTACACGAAGAATATGGACATGGAAAGCATGGATACAAAGACATGAAAGGCCTGTACACGAAGAATATGGACATGGAAAGCATGGATACAAAGACATGAAAGGCCTGTACACGAAGAATATGGACATGGAAAGCATGGATACAAAGAGATGAAAGGCCTGTACACGAAGGATATGGACATGGAAAGCATGGATACAAAGACATAAAAGGCCTGTACACGAAGTATATGGACATGGAAAGCATGGATACAAAGACATGAAAGGCCTGTACACGAAGAATATGGACATGGAAAGCATGGATACAAAGACATGAAAGGCCTGTACACGAAGAATATGGACATGTAAAAAAGCATGGATACAAAGAGATGAAAGGCCTGTACACGAAGAATATGGACATGGAAAGCATGGATACAAAGAGATGAAAGGCCTGTACACGAAGAATATGGACATGGAAAGCATGGATACAAAGAGATGAAAGGCCTGTACACGAAGGATATGGACATGGAAAGCATGGATACAAAGACATGAAAGGCCTGTACACGAAGAATATGGACATGGAAAGCATGGATACAAAGAGATGAAAGGCCTGTACACGAAGAATATGGACATGTAAAGCATGGATACAAAGACATGAAAGGCCTGTACACGAAGGATATGGACATGGAAAGCATGGATACAAAGACATAAAAGGTCTGTACACGAAGTATATGGACATGGAAAGCATGGATAAAAAGACATAAAAGGCCTGTACACGAAGTATATGGACATGGAAAGCATGGATACAAAGAGATGAAAGGCCTGTACACGAAGGATATGGACATGGAAAGCATGGATACAAAGACATGAAAGGCCTGTACACGAAGTATATGGACATGTAAAGCATGGATACAAAGACATGAAAGGCCTGTACACGAAGAATATGGACATGGAAAGCATGGATACAAAGACATGAAAGGCCTGTACACGAAGAATATGGACATGTAAAGCATGGATACAAAGACATGAAAGGCCTGTACACGAAGAATATGGACATGGAAAGCATGGATACAAAGACATGAAAGGCCTGTACACGAAGAATATGGACATGGAAAGCATGGATACAAAGAGATGAAAGGCCTGTACACGAAGGATATGGACATGGAAAGCATGGATACAAAGACATAAAAGGCCTGTACACGAAGTATATGGACATGGAAAGCATGGATACAAAGACATGAAAGGCCTGTACACGAAGAATATGGACATGGAAAGCATGGATACAAAGACATGAAAGGCCTGTACACGAAGAATATGGACATGTAAAAAAGCATGGATACAAAGAGATGAAAGGCCTGTACACGAAGAATATGGACATGGAAAGCATGGATACAAAGAGATGAAAGGCCTGTACACGAAGGATATGGACATGGAAAGCATGGATACAAAGACATGAAAGGCCTGTACACGAAGAATATGGACATGGAAAGCATGGATGCAAAGAGATGAAAGGCCTGTACACGAAGGATATGGACATGGAAAGCATGGATACAAAGACATGAAAGGCCTGTACACGAAGTATATGGACATGTAAAGCATGGATACAAAGAGATGAAAGGCCTGCACACGAAGAATATGGACATGGAAAGCATGGATACAAAGAAATGAAAGGCCTGTACACGAAGAATATGGACATGTAAAGCATGGATACAAAGACATGAAAGGCCTGTACACGAAGAATATGGACATGGAAAGCATGGATACAAAGACATGAAAGGCCTGTACACGAAGAATATGGACATGTAAAGCATGGATACAAAGACATGAAAGGCCTGTACACGAAGAATATGGACATGGAAAGCATGGATACAAAGACATGAAAGGCCTGTACACGAAGAATATGGACATGTAAAGCATGGATACAAAGACATGAAAGGCCTGTACACGAAGAATATGGACATGGAAAGCATGGATACAAAGACATGAAAGGCCTGTACACGAAGAATATGGACATGGAAAGCATGGATACAAAGACATGAAAGGCCTGTACACGAAGAATATGGACATGGAAAGCATGGATACAAAGAGATGAAAGGCCTGTACACGAAGAATATGGACATGTAAAAAAGCATGGATACAAAGAGATGAAAGGCCTGTACACGAAGAATATGGACATGGAAAGCATGGATACAAAGAGATGAAAGGCCTGTACACGAAGGATATGGACATGGAAAGCATGGATACAAAGACATGAAAGGCCTGTACACGAAGAATATGGACATGGAAAGCATGGATACAAAGAGATGAAAGGCCTGTACACGAAGGATATGGACATGGAAAGCATGGATACAAAGACATAAAAGGCCTGTACACGAAGTATATGGACATGGAAAGCATGGATACAAAGACATGAAAGGCCTGTACACGAAGAATATGGACATGGAAAGCATGGATACAAAGACATGAAAGGCCTGTACACGAAGAATATGGACATGGAAAGCATGGATACAAAGACATGAAAGGCCTGTACACGAAAGACATGGACATTGCAGGCATGGATACAAAGACATGAAAGGCATGTAATACGAAGAATATGGACATTGAAGGACTATACACTAAGGACATGAACACGAAGACATAAACATAGAAGACATGGGCAAGAAAGACCAAGCTACAAGAGAGAATACCTGTATGATGTTGACCGAGGAGTTCTTGTCATCCGGGCCCACCCACTGTTCCACCACCATCCGTTGGTTGAAGTCTCCCCGCAACATTCCCAGCAGTTTCTCCACCGACGTTGGAGATGTCCAGTTGGGAACAGTCACTGGCCATCCGCCCAGCTCGCGGAGTATAGCCTTGACGGGGGCATCCCCTTCGCTTTCAATCTTACCTGCATCAACATCGAAACTCAGCAAATGGGCGACGTGGTATGAAGGTTTGTTCAACATCGGGTACAAACAGAATGTTGATACCTACATCTTGGCTTTTAATTCATTAATCAATGCCAGTATTATTGCTAATGGAGGGAGGTATGACAGGAATATTAGTCTTTATTCTTTCTAGACAGGTCTGTGGTTACCCAGGTCCACTTGTATGGAATAAAACAACCCTGAAAGTTTTCAGTAACAGGAGGTCCTAGGTGTGAGGATCCATTCCTTGTGCATCCTAGAAAAGTCTTCAGCGTTCACCGGATTTGAGTGAGGTTGTCAGGTCCAGGATCGTCGAGGATTATTGGTAGTGGTACAAAACCCAAGTATACATGACCATGATAATCATGGTGTGTAGTTAGCACCTACTATTACTGTAAATACACCACGTGTCTACACATACAGAAAGAATCTCCGAAAGGAAAGAAGACCGTTTAAGAATTTGGGGTGGTACTTACTTGTTTTAATGCAAGACTTGTAGAAAGTCTTAGCCTTGATGGTGGCGCTGTTGTCGTAGGAGCTGGGAGGCTCTTCCAGAACGTCTGGACATCAGACATGTTGGTTGGTGTGTCATCCTCCAGGTCACATATACTGTCAAATTCGACGTCAAAACTAAAGGCCATCTATGGCCCAGCCACTATACCAGCTAAACCCCTCTTTGGAAGATTGTGAAGATTCCATAGGATCCCTTGTAGATCTCATGGAATAAAGTTCGACCGGGACTGAGCTCGAAACCATGTTCTCCAGATGGACGTTTCTCAGTTTACCAAAGCTGGTGTTGTGGCTTTGTTAACGACACGAAGCTGCTAGTTTACGGCAACGGTCAATAAATGGGGTCTAGTTTAATAAAATCGATCTATTTTAATAAAATATATTACTTAATATTTATAGATGAATATCCTTTCGGCAAAATATCAATCATACCTCTGTAAGAGCAACAAAGTATGTGTATAGGACTCCGCTATTTAGATTAAATCAATAAGAAATCTAGGTTTTGGTTTGTTCAAAATGTAAAAGTGTAGGGAGGAATCTTTATCTCTTAACTATCGGTCTTAATTCAGGGGTGATGTTACCTTTAAGGACCACTTGCAGGTCATCCGCCATAACTTCGAAAGTGGAGATACTCGGACGGTCCTCGGGGATGACATGATGGCGGTTCCAGGCTCCGCAGGCGAACTGGAAGAAGTCCTCGCAGGGATCGGCCGTTTGGTCCATGGCCTTGAGGAGAGAGGAGGCTGGGACACTTATTAGCCTCAATATACACTCATGGACACAAGATAGTTCTACCTTTTAGCATGTACAGCTGGGACACAACAACATTGTCACCTCTGGTGTAAGCAGACCTAAACTGTCTGGCCCATGACAGAGTCATGGACAAAACTTAAGGAATTTGTACCTTTTACCATGTATATCGGGATTCAGACAATAACTCTGTAAGGTACACTCATGGACAAAACTTAAGGAATTTGTACCTTTTACCATGTAAATCGGGATTCAAAAACAAAAACTCTGAAAGATACACTCATGGACAAAACTTAAGGAATTTGTACCTTTTACCATGTATATCGGGATTCAGACAATAACTCTGAAAGATACACTCATGGACAAAACTCAAGGAATTTGAAAACTCAAGGAATTTGTACCTTTTACCATGTATATCGGGATTCAGACAATAACTCTGAAAGATATTACAGTTACCTTTATTGAAGACACATAAGATAACCAAATGTGAACAAAATTATCTCTGTCTCCTTAAAAGAAAAAAAAAAAAACAACAGACAACTGGCGACATCAAATATGTTTCACTTCTCAAATTTTGTCCAGGAGTGTAATAAAAGAAACTTGTTTCTCAAATATCTTTATTGATTGTATTTATTCTTTTGCAATATTTTATAAATCTTTGATAAAAAATACACCTATCCCCCGATTTTCACGGTACTTGTTTTGCACGTTTTCGATTTTACACGGTTTTCCAAATAAGTTTTTTTTTTTGTTTTTATCGCACTATACTAAATGCTACTGTGATTGAACAAATGCGCTGTGTACACATCTCACGAGGAATCCCGAGCTTATGTGCTGACTACATATTTTAACCTGTCAATGCATTTTATTTTATTTCTGTGTACACCTATCCCCCGATTTACACGTTTTTCTCAGGAACGTATCTACCGTGTAAATCGGGGGATAGGTGTACTTAGTTATATCAGGGTTATCAAATGAAAAAAGTTAATGTTCAAGCCAACCAAAAGATTGCCAAATAAATCCTTTTTTAAAATCCAATACATGCCTTTTTATTATCTAATGATTTAATTATGATTTTTTTTTCAATTTAAATTTTTTTTTGGCATAAAGTGCCATAATGGAGATCTAACAGAACGTACATATATTGTTGTTGTTGCTTATTCCTCAAGCCGTTTAAACGATCTCCATTATAGGTTCCATTGTTTCAACTTTCGTATTATAGTCCTGGGGTTTTCCCAGAGGTCTTTTTTGTAGAATTTGATGCAATTCAATAGATGTTCAGGACTCTCTGGTTGGGAATCGTATTTGGGGTATTTCGGGATTGTTTTGATTTTTCTATTAAATTTGAGTATTCTAAGATGTCCTGTTCGTAATCTTGAAATCACCGTTTGTTCTTCCCTAGTAAGGGTGTGGAAAGAAGATTAGTTAGAAATGGGAGTGTACCAGGGGTGGTTTAAGGTGGATTTCCAGAAAGAGTTTATTTTTTGTTTGTGGATGGAGTAAATTTCAGAATAGGTGAGTTGGGAGTTTTCAGGCTGGCCCTTACAGCCTTCTTTAGTCAACTGGTTAGCCATATCGTTGCCTTCTATGTTAACTTGAGAGGGGATCCATTGGAACGTGATCTAGTTTTCCTGTGAGATTTTTTGAGGATTTTGATTATTTTTGTTGTCGTTTTGTTTTTGGAAGAATCCATATCTTTTATATGTTGTATAGCACTGAAGCTGTAAGAGAGAATTCAGATGTTTTTTTTTGAGTTTTTACATTCTATTAGGCTTTTTTCAATGGCTAGTAATTCTGCTCGAAATTTAGAGCAGTTATTGGGGTTCCTGATTTTGGTATACATTTGTGGTGATGGTGGTTGCGTAGTGTGTTGGTGTGGCTTGTGGAAAGGCCGCTGATAAAATTAAAATTAATTTATTTAAAGCCAGAAATATATAAAGAGAAAAGAAGTAACGGTTGAAGTAACGGCCTTTGGGAGCAAGCCCTTTTGTTTACCGCGCCAGTGACTAGAAAGTTCCGGATGACGCCCGCGCATGCGTAGTGACGTGTTCTCCCAGCACGTGCTTGCTGAGGCATAGTGGGGCCGCCACTTTATTGCCCGTAGTATGTGTATTGAAACTTTGTCCCAGTTCGCGCTCGCTGAAGCAAAGTGTGGTCGCCACACATTGATATACAATCATTGGTATAAAGTACGATATTGAAAAACTGATATATACTCACCCGTGATGACGCACTCCGATGTCAAACATACTGTGAGAGGTGCTGAAACACAACAAAAGATCAGTATGGTCAACAGTCAAAACTTATTATAATATTTATTCTATGATTATATTCTAGCTGACACAATTCGTGAATTAACATTGTACTTTTTATACGTACAGTAGAACAACCTCTCTGTAAAGGACAACACCTAGTTGCAGAGACAAAGTGTCCTTTAGGGAGAGGTGTCCTCTTACTGGAGAGTTGCTACAGTAGAACAACCTCTCTGTAAAGGATAACACCTAGTTGCAGAGACAAAGTGTCCTTTAGGGAGAGGTGTCCTCTTACCAGAGAGTTGCTACAATAGAACTACCTCTCTGTAAAGGATAACACCTAGTTACAGAGCCAAAGTGTCCTTTAGGGAGAGGTGTCCTCTTACTGGAGAGTTGCTACAATAGAACTACCTCTCTGTAAAGGATAACACCTAGTTACAGAGCCAAAGTGTCCTTTAGGAGGAGGTGTCCTCTTACCCGAGAGCTGCTACAGTAGAACCTCCCTGTAAAGGACAACATCTAGTTGCAGAGCTAAAGTGTTCTTTAGGGAGAGTTGTCCTCTTACCGGATAGTTTCTAAATAGTAAAATGGGAATTTTCAAATAAAACTGTCCTTTGTAGAGAGGTGTTCTCTAGCGCGAGTGTCCTCTCATGGAGGTTCTACTGTATAGAGGTGTTCTCTAGCGCGAGTGTCCTCTCATGGAGGTTTTACTGTAGAGAGGTGTTCTCTAGTGTGAGTTGTCCTCTAATGGAGGTTCTACTATAGAGAGGTGTCCTCTAGCGTGAGTTGTCCTCTCATGGAGGTTATACTATAGAGAGGTGTTATTTCGTCAATAGGTAACACAAAGGACAATACAGGTTGGATGTCACCTCAGAGAGAGACCAGCGGCCGAAGACACGGACTAGATCCAGGAGAGTGTGATTTACATGAGGGGAGAGATGATCTGTTGTTGTCCGGTCGGTTTGTCGGTGTCCAGTGGCGGTCGTAAAACTCACTAACGACTTATGGAAGTTCCCTGGGAGGAATTGAATAAATTTAACGAGATTTGACCTTGCGCTGTCTTGGGGGCGGCGGACTCTCAATAAAACTTTATTGCTTTGTGATTATATGATGGTCAAGCTGGCGTGTTGAATTCTATCTACATATTGGGACTGTTACAATATTTATAATTATGGTATATATGCAAATATAATGTATATTGACATATATATGATTACATATATACTTTATAATACAATATAATACGGCTATGATTATTGAACGACGTTTAACAAGTTTTACCGAAATTGTTTCTTTTTACAGAACGTAAAATTGTAATTTTAATTATTTAAGGAGAAATAACGACTATTCCTATCCTTACTGATGAAATAAGAAAGAATGAATTGTGAAGAGTAATGATGAACGGAAAAATAATTCCCATCCCTGGACACTTTAATATTTCCGTTCATCATTACACTTCACAATTCATCCTTTTATACTTCATCCCTTAGGATAGGAATAGTCGTTATTTCTCCTTAAAATAATTAAAATTACGATTTTTAGTTCTGTAAAAAGAAAAATTTGCGGTAAGACTTGTTAAACGTAGTTGCATATATACTTTGTGTATGTTAATAGAATTAGCGACAAAAATGTGCAAACACCCAGAAGACTCGTTATGCGTCTGTAGCAAAAAGTAATCTCTGTACAAATATCATCCTTCATTCCCATTATCATTATATCATTGATAATTAGCGTAATTTTAATTATAAAGAAGACGTTCCTGGATCCATCGAGGAAAGAAAAAACAAATTTTCAAAATATCTCGAGGGATTTCTCCTTTTTCTTCAATTTTTTTCACAAAAAAACGTAAATTACTTTTAGTCTTTTTTTCCTGAAATTAATTAATAAAGTGGGATCAATTCCTTAAAATATTTGGAAAAATTATCTTTTTCTTTTCACAGTTCCTGGTATAATCTTTTTTTATATAATTATATTTACCCGTGGGTAGTTGGCGATCTATGGATACACTCCAGGAGTCTGGGTTGCCTAGTTGTTAATAGTCTGCCCTAAGCTGACGAGGGCCATTAGCCCGAAACCATGGTCTATAGGTGGACACTTCTCAGTCCAACACTTCCTAGACAGAGGCAGCTTGCACCACGCTGACGAGGGCCAACAGCCCGAAACGCGTACGTGGTTAGCTTTTATTGATTAATCAAGAATGAGTATTTGGCCATTCTGGAATAACTAAAATTTAGCGAATAGTTGATATTGTTGCACCAAGTGGCAGCTTTGCAGGGTCGTCGACCTTGGTTTCTTCCTTCTTGGTGTTATACACGTTTCCCGAACGGGTTTCCATATTCAAACCAAATTAATAAAAGTAAATAAATAAAATTAAATAAAAATAAATTACCTTTTCAAGTTATTGTCTTTATTTATTCTTGTCTTGCTCTCTCCGTCGCGATCCCCCTCTCCCAAAATAAGCAATAAAGATATATGTACAATAAAATATTACAAAAGGAATGAAACTATAAAAAGGAATGATAATCTAAATATTCTGTTTTAAATAAAAATTAATAAATATATAATTTAAATTTTAAATATCTTAAAAATAATATTATAAATAATTTTTAAAATACGCGCATTAATCATGATGCAACACTTCCCCCTCTCCAGAGGTCGTCACGTCCTCGTGAGTGACCTCATCAATTCTTTCAAAATAAGGTTTGAGTCTTGAGACATGGACAATCAATGGGTCTTGGCCAGGATTATCTTTCGGTTCAATTAAGTAATTTACGTTGGACAGCTTCTTTAATATTCGATATGGACCAAAATATTTTCTCAATAGTTTTTCACATTTTCCGATTTTCCTGACTGGTGTCCAAACTGCCACTAAATGTCCTGGTTCATAGATTCTCTCGTTGTGTTTTTTGTCATAGTTTCTTTTCATTCTTTCCTGAGTCTTCTCTGTGTTGTTAATGACTACCTGTCTCGTCCTTGCTATTTTATCTAAGTAATTTTCTATATATTCGTCATAATCGTTCATGTTACTGTCAATTGGGATATTATCGTCGTCTAAGAGGGACATGGGTTCCCTCCCAAATAACAGGAAAAATGGAGAGTAGCCTGTGGTTTCTTGAATCGTGGTATTGTACGCGTGGGTGACGAAAGGGAGGATTTCGTCCCAGTTCTTCTGGTCTGTATTTACATACATGCTTATCATGTTGATTAGAGTTCTATTTAGCCGTTCCGTTAGTCTGGGGATGGTAGCTCGTCGTGAAGCAGTGTTTAACTTTGCACATTTTCATAACCTCCTTCATCAAATTGCTAGTGAACTGTGAACCTCTGTCACTAATAAGAAACCTTGGGGCCCCGTGACGTAAAAAAATTTGTTCGATTAAAAATGTAGAGACTTCTTTCACTGTTGCTTCTGAGACTGCCTTTGTTTCAGCGTACCTGGTATAATAATCAGTCAACACAATTATCCACTTCCTTCTTCTTTTCGTTGATGGCAAGGGACCAACAAAGTCAATCCCGATTCTTTCAAAAGGGTAGTTAGCTGGGGGAATGGGTTGCAAAAGTCCAGAGGGCGACTGATTTGAACCTTTCCGACTTTGGCAAAGATGGCACGTCTTTACAAATTCTGAAACATCTTTCAGCATGGAAGGCCAATGATATTTATTCTTCAAACGGTATGTGGTTCTGGCGACGCCTAGATGGCCATTCAGCATATGGTTGTGGAATTCACTCATGATTTCTTTCCTTCTCTTCTTCGGCACTACCAGCAACCATGCTCTGCCTTCAGGGTTTGGGTTCTTCTTATATAGACATCCATTTTCCTCTTTAAAATTCTGTGTGATTGCTCGTTTGCTTCCTTTAAGGCTTTTCTTAACATTTTCTATGAATTCATCCTCTTCATTTATTATCTGATTCAAAAATAGTCGTTCATAATCTTCGACCCAATCCGTTTCAGGTAGGGGTCCTCTAGATAAGCCATCAGCATCCATATGTTTTTTACCCGATTTGTGTATTATGTCAAAATCGTATTCCTGAATTTTCAGTGCCCACCTTGCAAGTCTACCTGTTGGATCTTTAAGATTTTTCAGCCAGCACAATGCGTGATGGTCTGTAATTATCTTGAAGTGTCTTCCATATAGGTAGGGTCGTAATTTTGATATCGCCCACACCACAGCCAAACATTCCTTTTCGGTGGTTGAGTAATTTTGCTCAGCTTTACTTAGAGTTCGACTCAAATATGATATCACCTTCTCTTCCCCACAGATAATTTGGACCAGTGTTGCACCTAAGCCGATGTTAGAGGCGTCTGTGTGAATGTAGGTGGCTGCATTTGGATCAAAGTGACCTAAAATTGGCGGATTTATCAGAGCTTTTTTAAGGTTTTGAAATGCTTCCTCTTGTTTTTCTGTCCAAGTAAATTGCGCATTTCTCCTGATGAGTCCTGTCAACGGGTCAGCAATTAATGAGAGATCTTTAATGAATTTTCTATAATAGGAACACATTCCTAGGAATGATTGTACTTCTTTGACCTTCTTGGGCTGAGGAAAATCCCTAACGGCTTTGATATTATATTCGGCAGGTTTTATACCCTGTTGGTTGGTTATATGACCAAGGATCTCAAGTTCTTCAAAAGCAAATCTGCATTTCTTGTCGTTCAGTTTCAAATTAGATTCACTAAAACATTTTAAGACAGCTTCAAGTCTTTTAAGGTGGGTTGGAAAGTCTGAGCTGTATATAATAACGTCGTCCAGATAACAAAGGCAAATCTGCCATCTTAGATTTCCAAGCACATTGTCCATATTCCTCTCGAAAGTAGCAGGGGCGTTGCATAGTCCAAAGGGCATGACGTTGAATTCATATAAACCGTGGGTCGTAGTAAAAGCTGTCTTCTCCTTGTCTTTCTCTTCAATTTCGACTTGCCAATATCCCGATCTAAGGTCTATTGCTGAGAAGTACTTCGATCCTTGGAGAGTATCCATTACGTCATCAATTCTTGGGATTGGATAAACATCCTTTACTGTTACCTCATTCAATTTTCTATAGTCTACACAAAATCTGAACTTACCATCTCTCTTCTTGACCAGTATTACAGGGAAAGACCAGGGACTTGAAGATGGTCTAATTATGCCTTCTTTGAGCATTTCATCAATTTGATCTTTTATAATGTCCCGTTCTTTGGGGCTCACCCTATATGGCTTGTGCTTTATCGGTTTTGCATCTTCTGTATCGATCCGGTGTTTTGCCAAATTGGTCCTGCCTAACCTCGGCGAAAACAAATCAGCATACTTAATCAAAATTTGTTTCAAATCCTCTTGTTCTTTAGGTGATAGATTTTTGTTTATCTGAAATTGGATTTCGTCATTATTAATTTGCTCTAACTTCTCTATGAACTTTACCTCTGCAGGAAGGCTTCCATGAGCCAATGTTTGGTCTTTCATGATTTTTAAAGGTCGAGGATAAGGGTTCGTTATCCAGATATGAGTTTTCCTATCCGTGACAGTAAGCAAACTTCTTGCCAATCGAAGGCCATTTTTTTGAATCATTCTGTTGTTCTCTTCGATGACATATTCGCCATCCTCTGCTTCTATTGAGGCCTTAATTAATCTAATAGACAGTTCAGGTATAACAGTATCTTCAACGCTTTTTATTTTTTTCAGTTCATAATTGCTTATGTCATGATTATTCGTCAGATTGTATTTTATTATTTCTTTTTTGCAATCTATTTTCGCGTTCATTTTCTTAAGGAAATCTCTTCCAAAAATTAATGTCCGTAAATGCGTTTTCAAAATCACAAATTTGTGCGATAATGCTTTGTCATCAATTTTTATATTTAACAATATACTTCCTACTATGTCTAATTTTTTTCCATCGGGTCCTGCACAAGTTTTTGCGAGTTTACTTATACCATGGCCTGTATCGAGGGCCGTTCTGAGGTCGACCACTGAGAGGTCAGCGCCTGTATCAACCAAAGCTTCAAAAGTTCCTATCTTGTCCACATGAATTTTTAATTTGTATTTAGGGTCCAACTTTTTGATTCCATTTATGGTCGACTTGCTTTGATTGACATATTCAGGCGCGACGCTTAGTTTAAATCTTCCAACACGGAATATCTATTCCGGGTAGGAATATTTGTCTGTGTGCTATGACATACATCAGCATAAAGCCGAGGTCCTGATTTCTCTGATATTTCATTCATTTGGCATTTCTCTTCGATCTTCTCTTGGGTAGCTGTTGGATCCTCTTCTAGGATTCTTATAAACTTGACCCTACAATAACGGGCCACGTGCCCTGGCTTGTTACACTTGAAGCAGATTGGTCTTCCATCCTCCGTCCTATTTTTGCTCACTTCTTGACTTTTATTGTAGGTGTTTCTCTGGAGGTTTGGTTTAGGCACAAAGTTTGGATTATAAGGACGTCTCGGGGTAGAGGGCTGGGTCAAGTTGTTTCGATATTGCCTGGGAGTAGGAGGGAAGTCGTTCTTATAATTATTGGAAACAGGGGCTTGGGGCCTGGAAGTGGTCTGGTAGTTTCGTGTGGCAGTCGGCGGCACGTACCTCGATTGTTGTTGGGGTCTAGAATAGCGTGGGCCGTTATATAGGTTTCTGGATTTCTCCACACGTTCCCGATACTTCTTTTCAAAAGAATCCATTTTCTTGCACACGAGAAGAAGTTCATCGGTCGTTTTAGGAGGGTTCAGGTAGAGCGCGAACGAGTACTCTTTTTTCAGTCCTCCAATAACATGATCGATTTTTGTTTCTTCTTCCATTGCGGGGTCAACCTTGTTGCACAACACTAGGATGTCTTCCGCGAACCTGATTGCTGGTTCATTCCAGTGTTGCATTCTGTTGAGCTTCATTCTTAGTTCTTCTTTATTGGCGTCCAGAGAAAAATCCTGAATGAGGCGGATTTTAATATTTTCCCAGCTCGTGAAACTCGCTTTGTGTAAATTCAACCAGGTTTTAGCGCTTCCCGTCATGTTCATGGCGGCATAACGGGCAATTATGTAGTCTGCCCAATGATAGAGGAAACCAATCTCTTCGAGGGATTCTATCCATGGGCGAGGGTCTTCTGTCCCGCCATATTTAGGAATTTCTATATTGGGGTTCAAAGCAACTGGTTCGAAACCAGCATCTCTACCAATTGTTGCACCAAGTGGCAGCTTTGCAGGGTCGTCGACCTTGGTTTCTTCCTTCTTGGTGTTATACTCGTTTCCCGAACGGGTTTCCATATTCAAACCAAATTAATAAAAGTAAATAAATATTTTTTTTTTTTATAAAATAACTCTAATCCTGATCAAATTGATATGAAATAAAGTAAGTAGAGGAGCTTCTTGATTAAATTTATTATCGCTAGCTTTCGAACCTACAAGGTTCTTCATCTGGCATGGATAGCTTTTACACTAACCCTTAAACTTAGTTTAAAAGCTTTTAAACCCTTAAACTTAGTTTAAAAGCTATCCATGCCAGATGAAGAACCTTGTAGGTTCGAAAGCTAGCGATAATAAATTTAATCAAGAAGCTCCTCTACTTACTTTATTTCATATCAATAAATAAAATTAAATAAAAATAAATTACCTTTTCAAGTTATTGTCTTTATTTATTCTTGTCTTGCTCTCTCCGTCGCGATCCCCCTCTCCCAAAATAAGCAATAAAGATATATGTACAATAAAATATTACAAAAGGAATGAAACTATAAAAAGGAATGATAATCTAAATATTCTGTTTTAAATAAAAATTAATAAATATATAATTTAAATTTTAAATATCTTAAAAATAATATTATAAATAATTTTTAAAATACGCGCATTAATCATGATGCAACAATATTTATTCCGATAGATGACGCAAGCCATCAGCAACTTTCAGTTGCACGATTTTCTTAATTTATGAACCATATCCCAGTACAATGTCGTATTTGTACTATTTTTTTCACTTCCGAGATAATCTAATAAGATTGTATAGAGTCATCACTTGAGAGCTCTCATTGTTGGCACTGTTGGAAGCAGTCGGGGTTGAGTGGCAAGGCGTGCAGAGTGGGAAGTCCGCATGGGACAGTAAGGACAAAGTCTGGGATCAAAAGACGCTCTCCTAGTACGTCTCACGTGGCACCAGAACCAGGGGAAAGTTGAGGATTAACTGAGGAAAGCTCGGCGTCCTGCATGAAGCCGCGGGGGCAGAGAGGAGCCAAAACGGCGGTCACGAGGGCCGCCGTGAGATGACAACGGACCTAGTATTCAGCGGGCTTGTCCGGAATATACACTGTAACCTAACTAACTGTCAAAATCCGGACTAACGCCCCCTTTTTTGTCCCTCCCTGGATCCCCCGGGTGTCCGGTGGCAAGCTGGTGTCACTTTGAGACGACTAGAAAAGAGGTCATACTTTATTACTTACATATCACATTGTTTAAATAACGATATATATGTTTCTTATGTTTTCATAGAATATTTTCTACATACATACATATTTTTAGGAAAAAGAAATCTCCTGATTGTGAAACAAAAATTTACACGATAAGGAGATGCCTTTTTCATAATTTATCCACCTTATCCCAGTACAATATCACATCTGTACTATTTTTTCACATTGTGTCGCGGTCTCACGCAATTCTGGCCTTAACTACCCGTTTCATGATTTTTCAAGATGCCTGAATGACCTGCTTTTTGGTCGTTGAGGTACAGCTTGCACCACGCTGATGAGGGCCAACAGCCCGAAACGCGTGCGTGGTTAGCTTCTCTTGATGAATCAAGAATGGGTATTTGGCCAATTCTGGAATAATTAGAAATCAACGTGAATAGTTGATATTTATTCCGATAGATGGCGCAAGCCATCAGCAACTTTCAGTTGCACGATAAGGAGATGCCTTTTTTCATAATTTATATTTTTGTTTTTTAGTTAAAAAGAAGTCGGTGGACAAGTAGGTAACACCCTCGATTCCCGACAGCCATGAACCGGGATTGTATCCCACGTTAACATTTTGTTTTAATATGTCAATAACCTTCACATATTATTCATTGTTGCAGTTATCATAAACTAGATTGTTCTTGATGAGCGGTACCTAGTGATTTTGGAACATGGAACAAGTTTAAAAAGAGTAGATTGATATAGTATTAATATCTTTAATAAAACTAAAAACTAACAATGATATATCTAGCAATGCTCTTGTAACCTAAAATGCCACAATTCACATTACTATCTAATGCTAGAGTGTGTGTGTGTGTCTTCAAATAAGATGAAGATATTTGTAAATTCGAAACTATTATAGACGCGTATGATTCTTTTTAAAAATAACAATTTCTACTGCCTTTACTGCAATGAAAAAATTAATGGGGAGGACCTAGCTCATCAGTAATGAACCTTCCCAGCGGTTTTGCCAGTTTAATCTACCATACCGCTGCAATATTACATTTTTCGATATTCCTTTTATAGTTATACTGAAGCTAAACTTTTGGAATGGGTATTTTATATGATCTATGAACATAAGACAATGAAGATATTTGTCAAAAGATGGTTACTTCGAGCGTATTTTTATCCTTAACAAAATATTATTAGAATTTGGACCATATAAATTGGATAATCATAGCAATCATATATAATTTTTATATTAATAATATTTATAAAATACGAAGAAATAAAAAAAAAGATATCGTATTATCAAAAATTATTTTATAAAGGACTGCGGCGGGTGATTATAAACAATACTTAAAGTTACACCGCATAAGTTTCTTTTCTATGAAAAATCAATATTTATTTCAAAGAGAAATATTTACTATTTCTAACTTTTTGAATGAAGTATGAGAGGGTGAAAATATGAAGAGTAATGGCGAACGGAAAAATAAAAGTGTCCAGGGGCGGGAATCGAACCCACAACCTTCTGCTTATTTACGAACGGAAGAATACGTCCAGGGTAGCCTAGTGGACATGGCACCTGCCCGGTAAGCAGAAGGTTGTGGGTTCGATTCCCGCCCCTGGACACTTTTATTTTTCCGTTCGCCATTACTCTTCATATTTTCACCCTCTCATACTTCATTCAAAAAGTTAGAAATAGTAAATATTTCTCTTTGAAATAAATATTGATTTTTCATAGAAAAGAAACTTATGCGGTGTAACTTTAAGTATTGTTTATAAAAATTATTTTGTCAGCCATCTTAAGAAGGTGAATGTAGTATAAATGGTGGAGAATCCAAGGTAGAGCTATTCCTTTGATAAATAATTCATTGCTTTTGATATTAAAATAAAATAATTTTAAAATATATATATTTCAAATGCTATATTTATTTTTAAAATCTTTTGTGTGAGTATAACAATGGCGTAAATCAATTTTTAGTTAGAAAAAAATCTATTTTCCATCATAAATATGACCCCCCCCATCCAAAATTATATTTCTTTAAATATATATTTTAAATTCATATATAATCTATCTATGAATACCGAAGAAAACTAATATATTTTAAAATTTAACTTAGTAAATGAAATGAGAAAAATGATTTTAAAAAATTAAAATTTATATCATAGTAATTTGAAGAAAAATATTCATTAATATGTCGTAATATATTTTTTGAAATTTGACCATGGGAAAGGTCCGATTGTTAATAATAGCGTATAAAACAAAAGCATTTAATGATCTCTCTCTCTCTTTCGTGTATGATAAAATAAGAAATGAAATAAGCTCATATAACTATGAGCCAAGCCCTCCCAATATATTTTTCATCACAGTAAGGACAGTAGAAGTTTGTATTATGTATAAAAGAAACATTCGTGTTTTTAAAGCCTTTCATTTTATATGTATAGATGGCGCGTTATTGCTTTGTGTTAATAACTATATAGAATTAAAGAAACGATAAAAATATATAATAGGAATGATAATTAATAAAAATATTCCATCAAAAATTAGAAATATATGAGGAATCATGATAGAAATTTTGATAAAATTCGTTATTTAATGATAACGAGAAAATTCTGACGCAAATTTAAAAGGAAGGAAGGAAGAAGTGAAACAAATATATTAAGGAAATATTGCAAACTCCTTTGTAAATTTATATACCAATATGTTGAAGAATTCAGGTAAGAATTCTTATGATCACCCTGACAATCATACCGAAGATATTAAACCAGATGAACTCTTGTATCAATCTCTGATGTTGGTATCTACTGATGAGGGCCACAATGTCAGCTGGACTGACTAAGCTTCTTGATCAACAAATCTTGATACACCATCAGCCAACCAGATGTTGGATAAATATCACCTGATGTGAATTGGCCAAACTGATTGGTTGGATTGATAAAAATCAACAAGACGCCAGTTGAGCTTCTTTTTACCCAAT